>JAHNZQ020003149.1:1182486-1229606 GCA_019155205.2 Gracilaria vermiculophylla
GCTGTGGTTCTTTTCTTCTAATTCAGTCAGTGATGGATGAAACCGGTCATACGTTTTTGAGTGAGAAGAAAGAGTTGCCTGCTCTATTTTCTGCGAATCGCATGTGGAATGGAAAAGCAGCCTTTACTGGCGGTATATGAAACGAGGTATTAAAAATTTTCCGACGTATTACATGTTGAACTGTTACACTGTGAATCGAATATCGCTCATGTGTAAGAAACACAAGATCAGTTTACGTGTGGTGTCTTTTAGATCCCTCTTAAGAACTGTGCGCTGGTCTTCACTCCATACTATTCGAATCGTTACACGTGAAATGGCGGTTTTTGTTTTTATCCCTGAGTACCCTTGGACAAAACATTTGCTGCAGGAATAAACTGGACAGAGAGGGCATTTCACTGGTTGTCAGACACTACTTCCTGTTCAGTAAGACATACTGTAATTATTATCTTCTCGGTGTGCTCTTCGAAAACAGTTATTGTACCGATGGAGATGTGTTTTGGAACGAGATTTTGAATGCCGTCGAGTTTTTCTATCGTGCTTAACCGAGCGCAACGATTGATACTTGCTTTTCCAGATGTCTAAAGAGATGACATGGACGTGTTTGAAATGATCCCTGGCGCATAGTTTCCTCCGAGAAAGCACGAATATTTTCATGGTTTTGACCTCGATAATCGATTTCCTTGCTTGTTTGAGTTTGTCTCGGCTTGGAACAGCAAACTGAAGAGCGACGCATTTGAAAATTGCCATACAAACCCGAGAGACGGAAAATGAGCGAACGAAAGGAATCGGTCCCTATCTTACCTGCAACGCGGCCTTTCCTAGTTCTCTGCGTTGCCCTTCTTGGGGAGGCATGTGCTGGAGTTCCATATTGGTGGCCAGCACTGCAACCTGGGTTGAATAAATGGCTCCACTTCTCTTCCAAACAAGGTCTCCTACTTATTGCAACCGCCAACTCAGGATCATCTCTCGGAATAATTGGAGGTCTCTTTTACGATCGATATGGTCCAAAAATCACAGCTACTGTTGGTGCTGTCGGATTAACAGCATCATTCGCCGCTCTAGCGCTTCTCACTGCCTTGCCAGTTCACGAATCTTGTTTTTGGCTAGTGGCTGCCATCGCACTGCTCATGCTCTTGTTTTCATACATGCTCTACTCGACATGCTTGACTGCAGCCGCGGCCGTCTTTCCTGAAAAATATCGAGGAAGAGTGGTAGGATTGTGCTCCGGTTTCTACGGGGCATCGTCTGGGATATTTGGAGCCTTGCAGGCCGCTTTCTTTCCCACTTTGAATTCTACACCTTCACTTTTAATCTTCACAGCGACTCTAAGTCTCGTGCCGGCCATTGCCGTGTTTATGGTATTTTCAAACCATGGAAAAAATACAATTGAACCTAGTCAACCCAATGATACTGCACAATTGTATCGAGCCTTAGCATTGCCTTCCATTGGGGATGACGAAAGTATTACAACCCGGCTGAGGTATGGATACAGAATGGCATATCTATTGGTTGCTTCGTTGCTGGCTTCAGCAATTGCGGAGATGCTATCAGTACCGGGCAATGTTCAAAAGCTGTGTGCTATCGCCGTTCTCTTCTGTATTTTGGCTTTTCAAGTGCTTCCGATAGGATCTAGAGTTTTCGTGTATCACCGACATGGGGAAGACTCGGATCATCACAGCTCCCAAATGCCGTTTACTCAAGTCTTGGCAGATGTCCGATACCTCTATCTCTGTTTCGGTTTCTTTGCTACAGTTGGAGGCGGTGGCATAGCATGGCTAGTTCAGGCGTCAAATATTGTAAGTTCACGTTTCTATGAGACTGGCATTGGATGGCAGCCGGACATTATTGCTCAGGAGATTCGCATTTGTGTGATTATCTTTTCTTCATGTAACGTCGCTGCTCGTCTCATTTTCGGATCATTTCTTGACACTGGCGCTTCAGCTTCGGAACGGATGATGTTCAAGTACAATTTGCTGCACTCGGCATCTCTCATGGTTTCCGTAGCGCTTGCAGCCTCTACTGTGGCTAGTTCGTTTCTGGTGTACCTAGCAGTTGCACTAATTGGTCTTTCTCACGGTGCATGGTTTGTTTCATCTCCGGCGCTAACCACGTTGTGGTTTGGCGTGCATTCCTTTCCTCGAAATTTTGCTGTACTGGGGATTTTTGTGACTGTTGGGAGTGCGACACTAGCGAGTGCAATACCTTCGTGGTTGATGGATCGTTTTGGTACATGGACCCAATTTACTGACGGGGCTAGTATTCACAGAGTTTGTGTCGGTTTAAGCTGTACAATGCCAATATTTTCGTTGCTTTGTTCGTTAAATCTCTTAATGTATATATTTGGATGGCTGCTGAAGAAACACGTAAAGACCCATGTCACCGCCATAGAGGCAGAAGGCGGATTAGTTCATTAGAAACTCTCGTGCTTTATCCGCATTCGAATTTTCGCTGATCAGAGAACTTCGTCTTGTTGTTTTGCGAGGCTCGTTCTCTCGGGAGCAGCACAGGGGGGGAGTGTACCGTAAAGCTAAATTGCCGATATCCAGAGGTAACACTGCACCTCCCCTATCCCGCGGTATGTAGCCCTGCCCAAGAAAGAACACGAGCCTCCGTGGTAGACATCAGGTTATCTGAAGGGCTGCTTCTACGAAGCGTTTTTCTCTGGTTCTGTCTCCCAGAGGTTAAGCAACAAGGCTACAAGTACCCCTGATAAAGAGAGGGATGCACAAATGGACCTGTACACGTTGGCTACGACAATCTGGCACCAACTTCTATCCACAGCTAAAGTATTTTGTTGGGTTCTTCGCATCGGTTGGTAAGGACATGGGTATTCCCCGAACAAGACTATTATTCCGTGATTATGGTTCTATTTGCTGTCATGACGTTTCCACGAGATAAAAAGGGGTGGAAGGCGGGCGCATCGAGGACACAGTGTGGCGTGTTCCGTGTAACTGCGCTGTGCCCGGATGCAGGCCGATTGTTTTGACAACTTTGCTACCTATGTGAGACATGGACGATAAGCTGGTATTCAAATGGGAAGCTGTGCTCGTTTGGGCATCATGATAATCCCCGCACAGAAGAGCGCGGGATGATTCCGTGCCAGACCGATTGGGATACAGAAGGAAAAAAAATCCAGGTGCAACGGATGCGATGGGAAAATACGAGTAGTTGCTGGTAACTTGGTCCGCCGAATCGCATCGCTGACGCGCGGAGAACCTAAATTTGGAGCACAGAGCCGTCCGTTCGCGCCGCTGCCTACGTGCGTCTCGAAGGCGCAGAAAGCGACCCAGAAGCTCGCAGCCCGGTAGCCCGTACCGCGAGGTGTAAAGGGCAGACCATCACGGCACTGCAGTCGCGCGAGCTTCGGCCGGCCGGCTTTCCGCCAACCAATCCAGAACACGATGGCACGTGTCACGACGCATCAGCGTCTTGACGATGGCTGCGCACGTTTTGGGTCTCAGTGTTTGAGACCGTTGCAGGCAAGGTGCCGAGATAAGATGGCCCCTGTCCGACGCGCCCGCTCACCAAGCGCATCGCCCCCTTTCGGCGCCGGTCAAAGGTGCGCTTGTTCTCTCAACACAACGCACCGAACCCGAATGTTCTCAAATTCTGCGCGCGATCGCCCTTCGTCGATCCACATCTCGTTGCCTTCAAATGGGTTCTTCCCCCGCTTTTAGCGCCTCCCCGCCCCTCTCCCCCACCCGTCAACGACGTCGAGAACAGATTCTTCAGCTTGCGAACAGGCGTGGCTGGCTGGCTGCTCCGCGTGCCGCAAGTGTTGTGCAAGCGTGTCATTCTGCCTGGAAGGCCGGAACCCTCCCGGAGGTGAACCCCATTCCGTCTCCTACATCTCGTGAGGACATTGTGACGCTGTCTGAATCCGATTCCGAATCTGAATCTGTATCCGAGCTGACGGCCTCCAGTGCTGCCACTAGCTCACTTGCCGCGAAGCAAACACCGCCCATTCCTGAACGCATTGACCTGCTTTGCGAAGACATGAACGACATGCAAGTTAATGAAGGCCATCACCGGCAGAACCATTACGTCCGACGGCAGTCTATTCAATGCACCTCGACCACGAGCTCTGAAGAACGAACCCGGCAACTGCATCGGCTCGAAGAACGGCAAATGAGTCGACAAGTAAATCGTGGGCAAAGAATTTTGCAGCCCAACACGGACTTGCCCACAACCGGCAAACAAAACCGTGCTACTGGTCAAAGTGGGTCTGCTATCGCAAGATACGGGGTCCCATCGCCACGCTCGTCGGGAACGAAATCTTTCGACACACCAGAAAATGGCTTGGGGGGGCGTCTGATTGACGAGCAATGTCTCCCACGGGATTCCGTCCTCCGAGACCGAGCCTCGGCCATGAATCAATGGTGTTCCATTCCGTTAGACACTCAAGCCCACCCGAACACAACCCTTTTTGGTGCGAATAATTTTCATGACTCAACATCCATGGGCAACCAATTTCAAGGTGATAGAATAGCGCACAGGAGAACAATGAATAATACGCGTCCATCAGTCACCTCTCAAGGTCTCAAGTTCAGCCATCAGTGGCTCCATCCTGGACCGTTCGACCGGACTCGCGACATTTCTGCCCAGAGGCTTTTAAGATTGTTCGATAAAGCTCTGTTTCAGGGCGAACTAACGAGTATCCCAAGGCCAAAAGTCACCGTCGGATGGAATCCCAGGCTCAATAGAACGGCAGGTATTACAAAAATGAAACATATTCCGACGACTGGTGAGAGGAGGGCGGCCATTGAACTTAGCACAAAGGTTATCGATGAACCAGAACGATTGTATAAAACCCTGGCACATGAACTATGCCACGCCGGGGCTTGGATTATTGATGCCACATCAAAACCTCCACATGGGGCAGTGTTCAAGGCATGGGCCCAGCGTTTCAAGAATTGGGACGCGACCTTGGACATCACAAGGTGCCATGACTACGAGATCAATTACAAGTACAAGTATACATGTGTTTCTATATCTTGCGGTCAAACGTACGGCCGACATTCCAGAAGTATTGATACCACTAAGAAGGTATGTGGAATTTGTCACTGTTCTCTGAAGTTGATTACCGCAAGATGAAGTGTACCCTTGAGAGCCATACCTTAGGTCGATAGTCTGACTCACGGACATACGCTTGGTACACATGCTATCAACCAACTCGCGACATACATCCTAAAGTAAACTATCATTGTTTTTGAAAGAAGACAATGTAAGAATTCTGTGACAGTCGGAAGCATCTGGATTTCTTCTGAGCAGAATCTAAGCGAAATTGAGTATATTGCTATTCATAAAATTTCACAGCGAAGAAATACGATTAAAATGGGATGTGGCGGTAGGATGGATAAGATTAGCCTCAGGATCAAAAATTTCCAAGGCTGCTGTTAGCTACGATGATCCGCGTTAGATTGATCTACTTTCCTGACGAAATGTGCGGTTGCTGTCATTATGTTCACACACATAGGCGTAGCAGAGAGCGCGATGCATAAGGAACACACGGTTTACAAGGTAACCGTTAATGTAAGTTAGTTTAATATGTTTTCAACTGTACGTTATCTCCGCATGGGTGGCGAAGTAACTCTAAGTGAGTGTAATTTGTGAAAGGCACCAGGGCGAAAGTAACAGCGTGATGAAAAAAGTCAGCGCTGGAGCTTTCAGATAGAAGCACACATCAGATGATGATAGGGCTGAGGTGAAACCCTAGGCAGAGGGCGGGTGTGGAAGAATAACCGTTGTATCCCTCATACGAGTCAAATATTTCCAATACCTCAATGACATTCAGAGATGTGTACACATGATCATCTGCATGGAGCAATGGGAAAGGACAGGAAGGAATAAAAAACTGGGGCAGAGACGAGATCAGACGGAGGCATAGTTCCAAGGACGAATTATGAGGACGGAACATGGAACAGATAGGAAGAGGATGAATGAAGAAATGAGCAACAAGAGAGAAGGACACTCTAGTGTCTCCGTGTTAGCCTTGCACATATTAACATTGCGTTAGCTCATCAGTCCAAATAGTTTTGGTCGTTTGAGCTCGATGATGAGAAGCGTTCATAGAAGCGCAGCATTTGAGAGGGTGGGGAGGGGCTCAGGCAGATGTGAGATCGGGCGGGAGCACGAACCCTTGAGCGATGGCATTGTTGCCTGGCTGTAGTGCTTTGAAATGCATTACCAGTGGGCGTAGGCATGGTAAGTAGCGGCTCGACCAAAACCACGCTGCTCAGATCGAGTCATTCCGGGGGTGATGAGGAGAGGGGCAAATCCGCTCACGCGCAGTTTCTGCTTGACTTCGCTCATCGAGGTGGAGCTTTCGACGCCATCCACGGGTTCAATGCAGTCATAAGCACTGGGCAGTTGCTCGAACGGAATGCGCACATGCAAAGCGCGTAGCCCAGCATCGCGCACAACCATTCCTGAGCGGTACATCTGAGCTGCGCGGCTTGAGCCAGCAAGCGAAAGGGAGGAGCTGACCGCGGAAAGCAAAACGGAGCTCCAAACGGGGCGGGGTACAACGTCCAGTAGCTCTGAACAGTCGGGGCAAGACGGAAAACGGGCGTTGCAGTGAAGAATACCGTCACGTGCAACAGTGTACAGTGCCACATCCATCAAGTCCGATGTGGTATTCAGAGCCCATTGCTCCAGACAGCCTGCGTGAAAGACATGCCTGCATGGTGTGGTTCGGACCAATTGATCAAATTTGACGGGCTCAAGACAGACGGCACACTGTGCAGAGCTGGTACGGCATGAGCTCGACCGAGGGGCGATGATGTGGAGCAAAGACAAGACGTCTGCGGCGCACAGAACTGGCTGGGCTCGGGAAGACACTCGTCGAACACGGGACTGAGCGGAGGGGCTGGAATGGGAGTGGGACTGAGATACAGAGGAGTCGGAGATGGATGAATGCGCGGGATGAGAGTGCTGAGGATGAGTGGCATCCTCTTCATCGGTTATGTCTTCGATTTTAGGGGATTCGGCAGTGACGGAAGTGCAGCGCTTAGAGGAGGAGCGCAGATGGGTGAAAAGGAAGCGGGCGGCGGCTCCGGCGGCTCCGGCGGCGATAGTGGCGATGGTGGCGACAAGGGCAATGTTACGACCCATGTTGAAAAGAGTACTTTGCGTAGCACACGATGGCAGTCGACGCAGCTGAGCGAGGCGAGGGAAGTGGCTGTGGCTTGGGCACTGCGGCTGTGCAGAGCTTCATGAAGGAGGAGTGTGCGGCATAAAAGCAGCGTGGTCGGACGGCTGGAGAGAATGCAACACGCTTAATTTGTGATTGCACTCTCCGACAGCACGGTGATAATTGCGAAGGGCGCAGACACGGATCACGGGCGGCGAGAGGGAGTGCGCGGCAGCGGCACGGCGAGGGGGAACATACAGGCTACGCGAGAGGGGAGCATTCAAACGGCGCACGCGCGCCACCGGAACACTCTTTGGTGGTCGCGCACAGCGCTCCCAATTGCATTGCGCGGCGCGCCGAGCGCGGCGCGCTGCGGCAGCCGCCGGCACGGCGATCGAATTTGGCGCGTCAATTCGAGCGGCGCGTTGATCCGGCGCCGCGCGCGCGGCGTGGCTTACACGCGGAGCACGTGCCGCGCGCGCGGCGCCGGAGACGCCGGTAGCCGGCGCGCGCGGCGGCTACCGGCGCGGCGCCGCCCGCAATCTCGGGGCGCCAATGAGAAAACCCTACGCGCATCGCCATCCCTTCCGCATCTCCGCCCTCGGCGCGCCGGGCCCGCACGCCCGCGCGAACAGCTCTCGCTCTTCCGCCCGCGCCACAGCGCTCTGCTCCGCCGCGCCGCCCCGCGCCGCGCCCAGCAGCATGCGGCAGCGTCGGCCCGCCCCGCGCCGTACCGCCCCAGAAGCCGCCTTCCTGCCTGCGCCCCCCCCCTGCGCGCGCGCCCCGCTCTCGTCGCCGCACCGTCGCGCGCTGTCACTGTCGCCGCCGCCTCCGCCCTCGAGCGCGCGCCGCGCGCCGCGCGCCGTTGCCAGGAGGCAACGCGTTCGCGTCTCGGCCGAGCAGCCTCCAACGCCCTCCGAAGGTGCTCGTGATGAAACGAAAGCAGACACAGCACCCGACTCCTCCCCCCAAGCCGAAGCCGAGCAACCCGACGACGTCCAACTTGCCGTGCCAAATGCATTCGAAGTGAGTGGCGACCCCGACTGCGTCCAGTGCTCTGGAAAAGGCGAGATTCGCTGTCTGGTTTGCAACGCCACGGGCTTTTATTCCATCAACATGATGGACACCGTTAGTTCGTCGCCGTGCCGCATGTGCAGGGGACGCAAGATCATCCCCTGCCCGTCTTGCAGAAAGATCGTGTACAATTCCGTCCTGTGGTGGGACCAAATACCCTCCCTTGAGGAAGATCCGGACGAAAAGTGGAGAGATGGCCCGCATGGTCCCAGGTTTGGATGGGGTGAAAACCCTGCCGCTTCGTAAACCCTCATTTTGTTACTTTTTGTACATCCACTTTCACCGCTGTTCTCAACGTTGTGCTGCACCCGACCCTGGCCGAAACGTTCAGCACGATGTGATCGGCGTTGCTTTTGTGCTGTATTGAGCACGCATGGTCATAGAGAGCGCTAACTTTCACGCTCAGAGCTTTACGGGCTTGACAGGTGTGATCATATTCGCCAAGCTTGTGACATCATCCCCATGGCAGAGCACAAAGTCAGAACGAGACGCGCTATGAGGAGCTTGACACAAACGTTGACTTGAGATTTTTTCCGCACGCAACATACTTGCGCTCTGAGACGGTGTTGAGAGTCGGAATCGCATTGTACACGCGGGAGTGCAGCTGTTGAGCTGGCGCCCAGCCACGAGATGCCAATACACCCAATAGCAAATACAGGACGACAGCAACAGCAGTACACATGGCGATACAGATCATCGCAAAGACGCAAAACATGAGAGAGATAGTAAAGAACACTGAAACAGAACCGACCAAAGTCATGACCATGAACACAGTGCTGCCACACACGATCAACAATGCGCCCAGCGCCGAGGCGACTATGGCCAGTATGCACGCGAGTAGAATCAGCGCAGAGAGCAGAATGGAAAGTAGAAACACGGGCGTGAAAAGCACCACGAGAATGAGCAGTGGGTACGAGAGAACGCTTGCAGCGCGATGCGACATGCCTTGGCTCTGTAGCACATCGGTTAGTGTGGAAAGCACTTCATGTGTGTTTGCGCACAGTTTCTGTGTTGCTGACATTGTTGGTGGTGACGCGTCCATGGCACGCCGGCAGCTGGTGGAGCTGGCGTGCGTAGAGAAAACTCTCGCGCTTCTGCAACACTTGGAAGAGGCAGCTTGCGACTCCCCAGCTAGAACCGCATTCGCAAGGCTCCAGCACCAACGGGAAATGATCCCGCGAGGTAGCGATGGGATGGGTGATGCAGCCAGTTGTGCGTATCAGACATAGATATAAAACCTTTTTCAATTTTGCCTTTTCTCCACGCAGTGCGGGGCCCTGTGGCCAAATTGGATAAGGCATCGGTCTACGGATCCGGAGATTGCAGGTTCAAGTCCTGCCAGGGTCGCATTTTTTTGCCGGCAACCCCATGCGTCTCTAGAACCCCATGCCCCGTGCCAGTTTTGACGGGCGCGTAGGACGGGCAAATCGATCTCCGGCAGCCACCATTTTCTCTGCTGAGATATACTTGCGAATGCGCGTGTTGCTCAACGCTGCGCGCCAGCGCTTTGGCTTTTCTCCGCATTCGTGCCACTCGCTGTCACCACGTCAGCCCCCACGAGATCTTGTGCTTTGAATACTTTCGCAGCTGAATCCATACGTAGTTATACCACGCACTTCAACATCCTTAGCCTACTTATTCCTTCTTTCTGGTTCAAACTCGGCCCCGAGCTCCCTCTCCGTTGCTTCACGTTCCCTGGGTGTGCGTCACTATACTCTTTCACCAAGCGAAGGCTTCTAGCCCATTTGCAGTGCGTTCGGTACCATGGTTGACTTGCTAAAAGCTTCGGCGTTTATGTCGTCGCTAACACCATCTTTGTCCGACAAGCTTTGCGGCATAAAAGACCCACAACTTGTGTCCGTTGTAACTGCGATCGCGGAGGCTTCGATTAATATTGCACTTTTGTTGCGAGAAAGCACTCATGCATCGGAAAAGGTTGCCTCCGTCAACAGTTTTGGCGACGAGCAATTGAAGATTGATGTACAAGCTGACAGAATCATCATGAAAGCGTTGGAAAAGTGTGGCGCCGTTGCTGTGGCGTCCTCTGAAGAAACTCCAATCGAGAAGAAGCTAAACGAAAACGGCTCGTACACCGTCGCCTTCGACCCTTTGGATGGCTCTTCGATCATGTCGTCCAACTTTTCCGTTGGCTCCATCTTTGCTGTGTGGCCGGGCAAGAGGCTCGTTGGGGTTAGTGGTCGCGACATGGCGCTTGCTGCTGCCGTCGTGTACGGACCGCAGGCCACCATGTTCATCGCATCCCCCTCGTTCGGCTCGACGGTCAATCATTTCACATTATTCAACGGATCATGGAGGCACACCAGAGATATCTACGAAATCAAAGAAGGAAAGTTATTTGCCCCCGCCAATCTGCGTTGCGCCCAGGATAATGAGGCTTATAATCGCCTCATCCAGTACTACATGAACAACAAGTACACTTTGAGGTACACTGGAGGAATGGTCCCCGATGTCACACAGATTTTAATGAAGGGCAATGGAATATTTGTGTCACCTGTCTCACCTTCTGCACCGGCAAAGTTGCGACTTGCATATGAAGCGTTGCCAATGGCTTTTCTGATTGCTGCCGCGGGCGGTCGCAGTACCACGGGCGTCTCTAGTGTGCTCGACATGCGTGTTGAGGAATGTGAGCAGCGTACCGCAGTCTGTCTGGGTAGTCCCGGTGAGGTGCTCAGATATGAGAAACTGGTGCAATCAACGCTTAACGGCCACTAGTATTGTCGTTCCTCGCTTCTTAAAAGTCTGTTAAGTGCCAATTATGCTTGTCTCACATAATTATCAAAGCTCTAACGGTCTCGTCGCTGTGTATCTCTCCGTTTCAATATAGACCGCCCGGGAAAGAAAGCTCAACCATGTGCACCACTTATGCTTCTGTAGTCACTTCTGTGCGTTGCAACGCTCTTTTTTGGCAAGATACACTGTTCAAAAATTCTGCCATTGGAATTCGGTTTGTTGTTTGTCGTCCCCAACATCAGGCGTTCCAACCCACGTTCCACGTCAGTTCATGGGCCCGGGCCTAAATGTCGATAAAAGTTACACAATGCTGGATGCACTCTGCAAAAATAAACGCCTCGCTGCAACAGCAATGGACATTCCTTTCTTCAAAGACTTCTTTTTTGCTCGGGCTTGTGCTGGTTGCAGCAACTTGTGTCACAACGCTGTACTTCTCAATCTGGCATACGCTTATCTTGTCTGCCCGCAACCACTTTTTCGGCAAGAAGCCTCGAAGCTAATGATTTGACGTGCATGTCTCTCTGCATACATCCCTTTTCCTGACGTTGCAGCTGGTTTGTACAGAGCACGGCGTGTTGCCATTTTTTCTGAGCGATCAGGGAGCGGAACTGCTCAGTGTTCTTAAAGTTAATCAGTCCAATTCTCACTGGTGTTCCCACAAGTTGCAGACATCAATTGAAAAAGCTTATACATGAAGACGCTTTGGCCAACAGCGACCTTTTCTATCACTGGCTCACAGATTGCCCTCGAAACCGACATTTTGCGCCGAACTGATTCCTGGTCATACTTCGAAACCTCCCAGTCAAAAGTTGACCTACTACAATGCCTCCTCGTCAACATATGGACCGCACAAATGAGCCGCTTGGAGGATGTCAAAGACCATTGCTGAAGGCTGCAATCTCTGACCCGAAACAAAACAATTCCGGGAACACAACCGCGTCAAATCCACTCTCTATTAAGGAGGCAAACAAGCGTCGTGACTCCACTGAGAATCCGAGTATGTCAAAAAAAGAACTCATCTCTCAAAATGCGAAATTGTTCGTTTCCTCACTTTTGAATATGCTTCCTGTGCGGGAAGCACCCAAAACATCCTCTGCACTTTGGGAATGCGTCCTCGTGGGACTAAAGTCTAATGACTTCGGCAACGCTCACAAATTCTTGGTGAGCCTTTACAAGCATCCGTCTACCAGCCGAACCGCGTTTTTAAATCGTCGCCGGGCTCTATCAATCTTAGCTGTTCTTGTAGCCGTAGATGAATGGTCCGGACAGACGCCACTGTCATCAAGAAACTCGAATATGATTTCTGCCGGTATAGCTCATGGTTCCCCGGATGCCATCGCGTTCGGTTCGTGGTTTTATCTTAAGAAGCGTTGGAGTTCTTCTTCGATCTCTTTCAAACACATTGGTGACTTGCTTGTCAGTGCCGCATTTCGGCATCATGCTGCATGTCAGGCAGTTCTTGGAATTATGTTGTCCCCTTCATCCAATTTATCCAACTCTTGCCGACGTCAATTGCGCAGAACATACCAGTTATGGGTTGCACACCATGAAGAGAATCAGGCAGTTGCTTCCGAATTTCGTGGACCTGAAAAGCTTGACATTGGAAAAAAGCAGAATGTCTGCCATTTAGTAGGAAGAAAATCGAGCCGAGACATCCAGTGGCTCAAAGCAGCTGCCTCCAAAGGTTATTTTCTTGCCATATATCAAATTGAAAAAGAAATGAAGGAGATCGATATGGAACGCCCGAAACGAAGACAAGAGCAATCAAAACTAACTCCTAACAGACAGCGCATTTCATCTCATGAGTTCTTTCACTGTGTCCAAAACGCAGCAAATCACCAAATTCCCTATTGTGCGGTCAGACTTGCAGAACTTCTCCAAAACGGTATTGGGTGTGAGACAAGTGAAGATGATGCTCGCCTATGGCTGCAGACTGCTGCAAATTTAAACGTACCTGTAGCAATGATTGAAGTTCACGCCAAGGCCAAAAACGAGAATCGGCAGGCCGCGGCAACTCTGAAGCGACAATTTCCGGGGAGAAAAAACGACGAGTTTTCTTTCGCCAAGGAACATCGTGTTCAAGCCATCTTGAAGCAGAATTCTACACTTCTACGTCATTGTGAAGAAAGCATGTCCCGATGGCAAGAGGAACAAGAGCAGCACAAGAGAGTCTTGGCTTTTCACATCATTAGCAATTTGTCATCAAGAATTTCAGACAATATGAGCGCGGCGGTTCTACACTTCATTTTCGAACGGGAGAAGGAAGGTTGGTTGTAGCGATATGGACTGGCATGATTCAGGGAGAGTTAGTTTTGCATCTGGTCTGTGAAGGATGGGTGTAGATGTCATGGGCACAATGGCCAATCATAGAAACGCTTGTCTACTGCCTCTTATTGTACCGGGTAAACTTTAGCACACTGTTTGCCGCCCTCTTGGGAGAAAACCGCTGGCGAATGCGGCACGAAGACTTGGGACTTTTTCGTTTGGTAAAGCAAATACCTTATTGCCAAGACTGAAGGGCACGAAATAGTTCTTCTGGAGATATAATTTTCCTCGGACGAAAAATTATGAGTCTTGCTTCAGCTCCGCGTTGATGACGTCGGACAGCAGGAAATATGCCAAACACGCCACGATAAGCGTGTTTTATTTTCTTCTGTTTCAGAATGAAGGCTATACGTTGATGCCCGCAACGCATGGGGCCTCTTACCTTACATACTCCGAACGACCTTTAATACTTGTTCCAAAGATGCAGACACTGCCTGCGATGCCAATACTGTGTTACGCTAGTTCTGTGACTACAAAGTTTTGAAATCAGCATTAGACCTAATAGTTGTCCGTCTCCTTTAGGATTTTTGACATCGCTATTGTCCTTTTTAAGCGTCAAAGGAATCTCGATTGCTCCTTTGTTTCGCCCCTCCGCCGCGGTTGAATACAGAGTTAAGGAAAGAGGTACACCATG
The DNA here is from genome assembly GCA_019155205.2 of Gracilaria vermiculophylla. Taxonomy (NCBI): domain Eukaryota; phylum Rhodophyta; class Florideophyceae; order Gracilariales; family Gracilariaceae; genus Gracilaria; species Gracilaria vermiculophylla. The sequence continues at coordinate 1,196,403 of JAHNZQ020003149.1, forward strand.
TGAAGACGAGTAGTTGAGGCAAGATAGCTGTTCTCCGGAGCGTGGGTGGGCTCTTGAATAAAGCAGCTCATTCAGACACGACATCTACATGTAAAGTAAAACCCCAATGTGTTGCCTGGAAGGCCGTTGCAACATTCCTCTATCACGTCTGTAAAGTTGGCGAGAAAACACGAAGAAATAGCTTGTTGCTTGATATTGGTCTTCGTCCGTAATTCGTGCGATATGGAATTTCAGAAGAAATCCGCAGAAGACACCAATTGGGTTGCCTTCGCAACATTGTCTCCACAAGAGAGAAGAAGATCAGGGAAACAACGGCAGGGTCTTCTTCCAAAGATCAGCTTCTGACCTGCAGCTGGCGTACAGCTGACTGAGAGTCTTCAAGCAACGTGCTGTCCATGTCCACGATGGCGCTCTGCTGTTGACTACTCTCTCGGTCGAGTTCAGCAGCATTGCGAGTCCGGGGGTTGTCGTTGCGCCAAGCACTCGAGAAGGTTAAACGAATTTCCAAGTCCGGAGCGGGGATTGGTAAGCTCATCGCTGAGGCGAGTTCTACGAAACTCCGGGTCTCGAGTGGCATTTTCAAATCGGTATGAGCTGCTTCGGTGACCAGCGGTCTTTTCCGCTAAGAACAGCTCGCTTACCGCCTGCAAGAGCAACGGTTTCTATCCGCATAATCGGCTGGAATTCCCATCGACCGACGCTAATGTCTCGCGTCGAGATCTTCAAGGCCTCCACATCAATGTACACGAATACGGGTATTTCTTCAGGTACATGGTGAGCTATGATGCTGTGCAGTGGTCGAAACATGGGAATCGCCATGATGATGGTGACATATAGCAAATGTCTGAGTACGCTCCAAGCATGAATATCAAAGTGAAAAGTTGTGGCCGAGGAAAAACTGTCCTCCGCTGCTGTGACGAGCAGCTCACCACAGCAATCTATTTGACCCAAGTGAATCTATCTTGTTCTATTCACATTTTGATGAAGAAGCGTCCTTAAATTCCCCAGAATCAAAAGCGATGAAGATGGAGCTCCAGTCTTCGACTTATGCGGTGGCGGAGTTCTGCACCGACCCTCAATGCTTATTAGATCACCACTCAAGAACACTTTCGGACCACTTGGTGTTTACAGTCCGTATCTGTACCGAGCCCGATAAAATGCAGGTCATATCGAGGACATTGATAAGGTTTTGATATTAGTCAAACCAGCAGTGCATGAAGTAGTTTCACAGAAATGAGTGCCTCTTCTTTTTAATCCTGAGGCATGAAGAAGCACAGCGTCATTTCAGGCCTGTATATTTGACATCACTAATGATGGCCCATTGCTTTGATCTTGTTGAGGGCACCTTCTCGTAAATGTGCTTAGTAATCCGGCCGGTAAAGTCTTGATGCTCTTCGAAACTTACATCTGCAGGTTGGCCCATGACTTGATGTGGAATAAAGCGGGGTTGCTTTTCAAGCATGTTTATCAAAGAACCTCATTGCAAGAGGGTCCCAACCAAGAGCGAAATGCACTGCAAAAGAATATTGGCTGTGACGCTGTAAGAAGTCTTTTTTTTCACATCTTCGGTTGCTACCCAATCGAAGGGCCTTGTAACGAAGACTCGTATGATCTTGGGCAATTTAAAGAATAACAGAACATGGAAACGAGGGCGTGCAGGCCCGAGCAAAAGCCACATTCTGTGCATGTATTTGTTTACTATCCGTTTGAAGTAGATGTACGCAACTACACTGCGAGAGTTGTCTTTACTTGACTGTCCGACGGTGCAGTGCACGTACGTTCGTGTGTACTTACGAGGAAAAAGCATCACCCGAGCTGACGTTTGCTCAGGAGTGCAATTTCTCCTCGTGATTGAGAACGTCACATTACTCTCAACCAAACCAATGAGAATCATGATTGTTGCGGCTGTTCTTGCAGCAGCTTTTGCCGTCATCTGCGCTCATTCTGAGAATGTGGTGCGCCAATCTATGTCTCCGTCAAAGTGCTCTTGCAAGATGCCATCTAGCATCAAGGCTGGATACAGCAGTGACACTACACCTGTCTTCAAGGCAGAGGCTGTAGAGAACCGCCAAGTTGGAGACCCGAACTATGAGTACACGGTCATGCGCGTGAAAGTTACCTTCCGTGGCTGTGCCCCTTCGAATGAATACATACTAGTGAAGTCGCCGAAGGCTGCTTGTGGCGTTACGTTCGTTGCGGGAGAACTGTACGCCGTGACTGCCAAGTTATGCCGTTCTTCCACGCCACCCCCTGGGCTGCCGGCTTCAATGGAGATGTACACGGCGACTTCGTGCAGCTACAACAAGCCTTGGAAATCGTGTCCGTACAATGATAAAGTGTTCTTGTACTACAGCCCCGTTGAAGGTTGCTGAGGCAGGCGTGCTGTCAGGTCTTGACAAGTCCCTGGTCTAATGCGCGTTTGTACTTTACTAACTGAATAGCTGAGAAGTTGTATGATTATAAATTTTCATTTTTGAATGCAAATCTGAGACGAGTAAACCGTATTTGAAAAGCAACCTGAGGAACACATTTCACTTCATCAACACGCGGGGTTCCGAACCACTGCAGAGTAAGAACGCATGGCCAGACTGCTTGGTAAAGAGCTTTTGTTGAAGCAAGCGTTGCTTCGAGTCGCCCGCTTCAGCAGGATGCTTTGTCGCGCGCTTTTGTTAAAAGTGTTTTTCTAGCAAACAAACCAACATGTACCCCTCGCCCACGCCTGACCACTCCCATTTCTCTGCCTGTTCCAAGTGAGGGCATGGCTGTCTCCTCAACCGTGGACGACTCAGAACTGCGCAACATGCAGCGCAGCTGTGAAAGAAAAGTAGTCGATGCTACTCGCTGCCGTTTTGAACAAAATCAATATGCTCTTTCTTTGCTCTTTCTTTGCCACAACTTGCAAGCGACGGCGGGTCTGCGGTATCGACGGTGATTTTTGTCTCCTGTGCGAAACCATAGTACGTTGCACGTCGTTGGCTTTTCTGAGTTGATTCAATACAAACGGGGTTTGATGCGTACCAAAAGTGCTGTGCGTTCAATGACATAGCGTGCGCTCATCACCAGAAGAGGGCTTTGACTGATGGAGCCGTTTCTTGAAGCCGTTCCCGCAGGTGACGCAAACGGGCGAAAGTAATCGCGCAAGAGACAAGACTCAATTACACATGACGGCGAAAACACAAGACAGCACAACTTGGGGCAAGCATTTTATGATTCACATGCGAATTCGGCCTCTTGGGGTCGTGCAGCTAACGTAGCCGTTTGTAGTTAAATGTGTGCTGATATTTTTTGGGGTGGTAGTAATGTACACGGAGACTGTGCAGCCCGAAAACAATGACGGACAGCACAGAGTTCATCGCATGCCGCCGCTGCTTGTCGAGGTGAAAGAAAACGAAATGGGATCCTCGAACCATGGCGTTTGTTGCTGATGAACGCTGGCACCCGATTTGGCGCGGTTGACGCCGAGCATTTTCAAAAACATGTCCTTGCGAGCCCCGCGCTTGAGCTCTTTGGAGATATCAGTGTCGGCCATCATGCGATAGTGAATCAAGTTGGCGTCAAAGCCGGAGTCGGAGTCACATTCAAGTGGGTAGAAAACGCCAGAACACAGCATGGCGTTGCCAATGCTGATGGCCTCCGGGATGCTCTTGGCGTACCTGTGGCGAACGAGCCATTTGACGGCGGCCCTCCCAGTGAATGACTTTTCCAAAATCTTGCCCTTGTTAGAGTTAGTTCCAATGAGGTCCTTTGCATGCGTGAAGTTGGACACAAGGTTGGGAAATACCCTTGTTCCAATACGAATGCCCGTCTCCACAACAATGTCGGTCTCATCAAACTCGGGTCGCTCATCCGTGACAGAACAATCCTCGTACGAGAAGAACGTGGCGTCGCTGTAGTTAGAACTGGACATGATCGGGCGGGTGTCCACGCGTGAGATCTCCGGCATTCGCATGTACGAGTTGCAGGCAACGCTCATCATGCGCGAACTCCTGAGATTCACGGTCTCGTCCTCGACGGCGTAGTCCTCATGGGCGGCAAAGCGATAGAAGTAGTCACCATTGCGGAACAAATGCTCGTTGCGAACGTGCCTGAGGACGCCCGCCTTGAGCAACGCGTTGCCGATTGCCAGAGCCTCGTGCTCGTTGCGCGCATACCGCTTGGCGAGAAAGAAGCGCACTGCGTCGGTGCCAGAAAAGCAGCGCTTGTACCTTCGAAACAGGAAGTGTCTATCGCCCACTTGAATCTGCTGGAGCATCTTGGGCACGAGCATGGGCTGCACGATGCCCGTGACGCGCACCTGCACGTACAAGAAGATACCGGAGCCCCTCGCGGCCATGGGTGGTCGGGCGCGAATGGGGCGGCGAAGGCGCGAAAAGGGGCAGGGGGACGGGTGCAGAAGCGTCAGGCGGAGCAGTCATTCAGCACGGAGGCATGCAGCGGGGAAGAGGGGGAAAGGCGGCGGCACTCAAAGCGCGCGCAGGCGGCATGCTGGCAGCCGCTGCGTCACGAGGCCTAAAGGGGCGCGCGGGGCGGCGGCGGGGAGGCGCACATGGCGGCGGCGGGCGGGGCTCAGAAAAGTTTGAACGGGGGATGGCACACGGCGTTTGAGTGCGGGGCGCGTGACGTGGCGGAACCGCAGCGCCGGGAGGAACGCCGCGGTGCGCCCCGCGCGGCCGCGCGCCGCCAACGTACAGCTGGCGGTTAGCTTATTTTGGGCGCCTGCCGGCGCCTTGGTGCTGCCGCGCGGCGCAGAGCGGCTTCGCTCGCCATACGCGCGCCCGCTCCGGCGCCCGCGTCTTACGCCGCGCGGCCGGAGGTGCCGCCGTGCGCGCGCCGGTCAAAGCCGTGGAGGCGCGGCTTAGCCCGCAAGCCCGCCGCAGCTCGTGCGGACACGTTGCCCTCCCCGCTGTCCCGCGCGCAGCTGCGCAGCGCCCACTTGGAGCGCCGCTGCAGGCTTACTCCACACCCCCCCGTCCTCTCTTGCTGTCTCTAAGCTCATCGGCACGTCCCATTTCTTGCCCCTTCCCTCGTGCTCATCCCCGTCCAACTCGCGCAAGGTTGTCGTGCGCCTCTTGATCCGACGCGCGCCCGTGTCCGAAGCCCTTCCGCACCACATTTCTCATCGCCGCTCATGCACCCACACCTTTGAGTTACACCACCATCATGCCGGACATCAGCCAGCACTATGGCTCGTTGGAGCAACTCGTAACCCTATACACGCCACCAAACATTCGCGAGAGCCCGTCGCAAGTTGGCCCATCGCCAGCCAGCAAGCCCCTGTCTCTCTCTCACGATCACGTGATCTTACGACCCCCATCGCGCCCTCACACTTCCAGTCTCAGTACGCTCCCGCTCTGTCCACCAGCAAAAACAGTCTGCTTTTCTCCTTTCACCATGTCCACGGCAAACAGCTTGCCATCTGAACGCATCGTTTGTTGCGGGCTCAGCAAACTTCGCCGATCCCAAAACTTCACACACCCATCCACACCAGTGCTCACTACCAACATCTCTTCAGCAATGATGTCTGTCACTATTCCTCGATGAGCCTCCCGCTTTCCACACGCGCCCACAACGCCTTTGCCTGATCTCCCGTCAACCATGCGTACCGCCCCATCTACGGCACTCACCACGAGTAAATCACCGCTCTGTACAGTCGCTATCGACGTCAAACTCTTTCCTCCGCTTGGAATCGTCGTCTTCTTCAAGCATGATTCTGCGCAAAACACGTTTGTGAACCCGTCCCAGCCGACGGAGATGATTTCGTTTTCGCGCCAGACCAGCCCGCTGACGCACAGGTTCCCATCGGTCACCCTACTTGCCGCGATACTCGGTACACTTTTCCGTTTCTTCGCTTCAGACCCTTCTGCCACCACACCGTCGAGGCAGTCTTGAGTCAACCAAATCGAACCGTCCACGCAGCCGAGAGCAGCCACATTGCTTTTGTGCTTCACACTTGCCGCAGAGAATGATGCTGCCTTTGTCTCCCTCGTGTCCATTCGGGACACGAGTTGCGCATCGCTACCATTCATATGCCACACACATGCTGTCTGGTCAGACGATACTGTCAGAAAGTGACTTTCACTGAGCCATTGCACATCCTTCACAGGAGCCTTGTGAGGTTCGGAGAAGTTAGCTTCATTCAACAGTACCTCTCCTCCATGTAATATTGACACCCGTCCGGAGAACAGGCCAACCAGCACTCGGCCATTGGCATCGGCATGAAGCGAAGAAATCCAACTCTCCGAAACGGCTGTATCGCCCTTAGAGTTCGGTTCTGGAACGGGGAGGTAGTACGTGAGAGTGAGCGTGATTTCGAACGATAGATTCCGCCGTTCAAGATATTTCTCCAGTGTTGTACGCAATGGTGTCTCGTCGACCAGAAAGTGAAAAGCTGGCTTATCGTCTTCCGGAAGATTGAGCAAGGTGTGCACCACCGTTCGTAGAGACTTGCGTCCAAAATGAGCCGGGACTTGAAGCACCGCATTGTCGGCGGCCTTGTATTGCTCTTGTTCCACCCCACGTTTAAAGCGTACCTGCAGAGCTCTAGATGATGCAGTTACGGTAGAGCCCACCATTTTCTAATTAGCGCCAGATTGGCCGTTGAGAACAGAAATATTAGTTGACCAGGTTCACAGGTGCGTTGAAAATTGAAGGCGACACGCTTTTTCTATCCTCTCTCACCAAATCCGTCTACTTGTTTGATGCCCTAGTCAGTAGATGCAACGCGTACCTTTCGTTTGTGAACCTTTAGAGCCCTTCCAATTGCGTTGCTTCTATTTGATTCCTCGCTCTGACTCTAGAACTTTGAAGAAAGACCACTCGTTGACCGCGGTAGCGGTTGACACCAGCAGTGCGCGAACCTCGATCCAACCGTCGGCGACGGGGGAGTAGATGTCTTGGCCTGTATATGGTCACATGATCGCGAAAATGATGACACGTTGCACTGATCCGGCAAATGATCTTTGTTTGTGCGCGCAAGAACGCATCAATTCTAGAGCGGCTCCGCAGCCGAGCCATGGTCGCTCCCGCCCGCACACCACCGCCTTGCTTGCGAACGGCCAAAGGGCGTGCTCCCCACGGCTCGGTCGCGAACGCGCTCAAATGGCGGGCGAGAAACATCGGCAGCGAGCGGAACCAGACTTTTTCTTGGATGATCCTCCGCCACTTCCCAACAAGACAATAACACCAGACCAGTATCGTGCAAATGACGTGTATTCCGCTTCGAAGGCGATCGTTTTCGACTTGGGCTCGTCCACCCTTCGCGCCGGATTCTCGCGCTGCGTCGAGCCTCTCATGCAGCTCCCGCCCTACGTGGCTCGTCTGAAGGACCCTGAAACTGGCATACGAACGTTTCTCATCGGCACTGATGCGTTGACTTCGTCGGCGCGCTCCACTGCGAAGCCGGCTTACAAGTCGGGTTTGCCCAACAACCCTGCTCTGATGGAGAGATTGTTGGACGGAACGCTGGCTGGTTTAGGATTGGCGGACGAGTCGCAAGTCAACCACAGCTTTGTGTTGACCGAAGCGCCTATGCAACCCAATTCCGCGAGAGCGCTCATAATGGAGTTGATTTTTGAGGCATACGAAGCCCCTTCTATATGCTTTGGCGTGGACGCCTTGTTCAGTTACTATTGGAACTGCAAAGCGCGTGGGGGCGTTTCGTTTAAGAATCGGAGCAGTTGCGTTGTTTCCTGCGGGTACTATTCGACGCATGTGCTTCCAATTGTGCAGGGAAAGTTGCACGCATGTGGCGTGAAGCGAATCAATGTTGGAGGCTCAGAAATGTCAGACCAGCTTGCCAGAAGGCTGCAATTGTTGAATCCAGAACACGCCGGCGTGCTGTCGGCGAACCGTTGCGAACTGCTGAAAGAAAGGGTGTGCTATGTCTCTGAAGACTACGATAACGAACTGTTGAGGATACAATCTGATGTCGACTACTACAACAAGATCGCCAGGACTGTCAAGGTCCCTACGGGTGATGGCGCTGAAAAGCCCCCTCTGTCAGTGGAGGAAAAGGAGAAATTGAAGCAGGCGCGAAGTGAAAACGGGCGTCGTCTAAGCGAAATGATGAAAGAAAAGCGGCGCGCTCGAAAGGAGAAAGGCTCTGGCACCGATGACGCCACCGAAATCGCATCCTACACAGAAGAGGAGGTGCAGCTCCTTTACGAGGCAATGAGGGACCTTTACCAACTGAAGCGCATCGAAGAAATGCGTGAGCTGGACGAGGATGGCTATTACCTTGCACTATCGCACTTGAACATGGAAGCCACGTCAGCTTTGTTGGCCGAGATCGACAAGAGGCAAGAAAGGCTCGACGACGAGCGGGAAAAGCTAGGGGAAGCGAAATGTCGGGCAGCAGAGGAGGCATGGTGGAAACGCATTCATGAAGATGAGTTGCTGTCCATGTCTGACTCTGAGCTCAACGCGGGAGAACTCAAGCGCAAGCGACAAATACGAGCTTGGCGCGGCGCCGCCGAAGCAAGAGAGCGAACCAAGCGAGCAAAGGAGGCAGAAAAGGCTGAAAAAGAGCGACAAGCTGAAGAGAAAAGAAAAATGAAGGAGGAACGGCCAAAAGAGTACCTCGCCGGGCTTCGAAAAGAGCGAGAGAGCCTGGCTGGGCGTATAAAGAAGAAAAAGGCTGCACGTGCGGCAGGCTCTGACAGGAGATCACAGGCGGCAAGAGAGCGCATGCGTCTTCTGGCGCAGCATGCTGGCAACAAGCCCGGATTCGACGACGGCCCGGGAAAGGGAAGGGGCCGTGGAAGGGGTCGCGGACGACGCACAAGGGGTCGCGGGCGGGGAAGAGGGCGGGGACGGGGCAGTAGAAAATCGAAGAGTGACGCCGATGACGACAACTTTGGATGGAACGACGAGGATTGGGAGGTGTACAAGTCAATGAGGGTCGGAGGCAATGAGTCTGATTCGGATGAAAACTCTGCGGAAGAGAAGGCGAGGCTGCAGGAGGTGCGAGAAGAAATAATGGAGTTGGTCCCAGATGAGGTAGACCCAACGATTTCTCGACCTGAGGGCGTGGCGCTGTTGTACGAAGAGAACAAATACGCGGATGAGTTCGCCGTGACAGTGGACAGGATTCGAACGCCAGAGTTGATGTTTCAACCAACGTTGGCCGGTGTGGAGCAATGTGGACTAATTGAGGCTCTGCGCATGGCGGTCGGGAAACGGTCAGACATAGTGAAAGAGGTGTTTCTGACCGGCGGTGTGGCGCGGACGTATGGACTTCGAGAACGAATCTGTGCGGAGTTGCGGCGATGCTTCCCGTCGAACATGGGCGATGACATTGTCAAGGGAGTGCACTTTGCGGACGATGCGGTTCTGGACGCGTGGAAGGGGGCTGCGCTGTTTGCCGAACACGGCGGGGATTCGTTCGAGAGGGCGTGCATCACCAAGGCAGAGTTCGAGGAGATGGGCAACGGATACCTCAAAGAGCATGCGCTTGGCAACGTGTTCGTGCCGACGCCGATTCTTTCTGCGGCCGACCTGGAGCTTAAAAAGAAGATGCAGAAGCAGGCCAGCAAGCGAGGCCGGTCGCGATCGAGGCTGGGCTAGGTGGGTGGGTGGGCGCAGCAGCCAACTGCGCTGGCCGCCTGTATGTTTTCGGGGGCGGGGCAGCCATTGTCGCACGGTGAAGGCGCACGACACGCGAGGGGCGCGCCACGTGTAGGCTGCGCGCGAAGAAGGCCAGCGCACAGAAGGGCGCGGGGCGCACCATCGTTGCGCCGCGGTTTGGCAGCGCAACAGCGGCGCAACGTCGCCGTCGCCGTCGCCGTCGCCGTCGCCGTCGCGCCGCGAGCGATTGCGCAGTCGCCGCCTCCACGCATACAATGCCGGCCTTGGACAACTCCCCCCCCACCATGCGGCGCCGAAACGCCACAGACCGCTCGCCCGAGAACGGCTCCACCCTGTACAGCCTCGCCGAATCCACGCGGCTGGCGTGGGAGCGCGTTCGTCGCCTGTACGCCACGGATCCGAACGCGCGCGCCTACTCGCTAGCCGATGTGCGGCGGGGATACAACGCGTACGACCCGTTCACTTCGAAGAGGATTGTGGGCGCGCTGTGCTGCGTGCTGGTGGCCACGCTTGTCCCCGACGCGTACTCGAAGAGAGAGCGGCTGGCTCGCTTGGCTGAGCATCTGCTCCGCGCGCGAATCGCCGACATTGCTGTGGCGTGCGCAGTTCTCGCTTCGCTGGTGCTTGTTTATAGCTTTCGAAAACCAAATCCCGTGTACCTCATTGACCTGGAGACGTTCCAGCCGCCAGAGCGGTACCACGTCAGTGTGGATCGCTACATGAAAACGACGCTGGCCGCCAACAAGTTTGACGAGGATGCGATTGCGTTCCAGAAGAAACTGTTGTCTCGCAACGGCATAGGAGGTAAAAGCGCTTTTCCGGCTGGGATCCTCGAGCACTGCCACACGATTCCCGAGAACGACGGCGACGAGAGGGCGGTTTGCAACATGCATTTTGCGAGGGAGGAGGCGGAACTGGTGCTGTTCAGCTGCATGGACGCGCTGTTGCTTCGGAACAAGCTGGACCCCAAGGCAATCGACCTGCTGGTGGTGAACTGCTCGCTGTTCAACCCGACGCCGAGCCTGTCGGCCATGCTTGTGAACAAGTACAAGATGAAAAGCTCAGTGCGCACGTACAACCTGGCTGGGATGGGGTGCTCGGCGGGGCTCATCTCCGTTGACCTGGCCAAGGACCTGCTGCAGGTGCACCGCAACGCGATCTGCGTGGTGGTGTCGACGGAGAACATCACGCAAAACTGGTACCTGGGGCGCGAGCGGTCCATGCTGATCACCAACACGCTGTTTCGCATGGGCGGGGCGGCGGTGCTGCTGAGCAACCGCGGGAGCGACCGGTGGCGGGCGCGGTACGTGCTCAAGCACACGGTGCGCACGCACGTCGGGGCGGACGACCTGGCGTACGACTCGATCTTTCAGATGGAGGACAAGAGCGGGATTCGCGGGGTGAAGCTGTCCAAGAACATCATGGACGTGGCGGGCGGGGCGCTGAAGAAAAACGTGACGACGCTGGCGCCGTTGGTGTTCCCGCTGTCGGAGCACGTGAAGTTTGGGCTGCACGTGGTGCGCAGGAAGGTGCTGGGGCAGCAGCTGGAGCCGTACGTGCCGGACTTTCACAAGGCGTTTGAGCACTTTTGCATCCACACGGGGGGGAGGGCGGTGATCGACGTGATGCAGGAGGCGTTGAAGCTGAGCAGGCAGGACGTGGAGGCGAGCCGGTACGCGCTGCGGCGGTACGGAAACACGTCGTCGGCGTCGGTGTGGTACGAGCTCAAGTTCCACGAGAACATGGGGCGGGTGCGGCGGGGGGACCGCGTGTGGCAGATAGCGTTCGGGTCGGGCTTCAAGTGCAACTCTGTGGTGTGGGAGTGCGTGCGCAGCGTGGAGGGCGAGCGGCGCAGCATCTGCGAGCAGGCGCTGGCGGAGGTGCGCGGACAGTGAGAGATTTATTTTTGAACACATGTGGGGGGACGTTTTTGTACACACACACACTCACACACACACACACACACACACACACTCACGCACATACACGGCGCGGCGGCGTGCACGGCTGCGCGGAGGCGTCTACGGGTGCGCGGCGGCGGCGGCGGGACGGCGGCGGCGGCGGCGACGCAGGAAGCGCCACCACGAAGGGCGCGGCGGCGGCGGCGGCGGCGGCGGCGGGGCGCGCGGGTGCTGCAGGAAGCCGACGTAGTCGTCGGCGTGCCAGCTGAAGTCGGCGGGGGGCGGCGGGCGCGCGGCGGGCGGCGGCGCGGGCGCGGCGGCAGGCGCAGGCGCGCACGCGGGCGCGGCGCGGCGGCGGTCGCGGCGCGCGGGCAGGCCGAGGCGCTCGGCGAGCGTGGGCGGCTGCACGCGCAGCAGCGAGGGGCGCGTGTAGGCGGGGCGCGGCCTGTACAGGTCGCGCATGTTGCGCAGGCTGGTGGGCCAGCGCGCGCCGTCGGCGGGGTCGGGCGTGTGCAGCGGGTCGGCGGCGTCCAGGTGGAGCAGGTCGGCGTGGTGGCGCTCGGCGCTCCAGTGGCGGCGGCGCGGCAGCGGCGGCGGCTCGGGCGCGGCGGCGTGCAGGTCGGTGCGCACGCGCGCGGCGGCGGCGGCGCGCGGCGGCGCGCGCGGCGGCGCGGCGGCGCGCGCGCGGCGCGCGCCGTGGTAGACGTCGTGCACGTCCGACGCGCAGCGCTTGTCGGCGGCGGCGCGCGGGCGCGGCAGCGGCGCGTCGCGCGCGCGCACGGCGCTGCGCTCGCGGCGCACGAACACCTTGGCCTTGGGCAGGCGCGTGAAGGAGGGCGGGTGCAGGAAGGCGTCGTCCGTGCTGGCGCCGCTGGAGCGCGAGATTGTGCTGGTGCTGGCGTGCGGCGGCGACGGCGACGGGCGCGGCGGCTGCGCGAGCGGCGGCTGCGGCTGCGGCAGCGGCGGCGGCGGCGGCGGCGACAGCGGCGGCGTGGTGGGCGTCAGCGCGCTGCGGAGCGACGAGCGCGACGACGCCGGCGAGAGCGAGGGCGACGGCGACGCGACCATGGCGGCGGCGATGCGGCGGCGATGGGGGCAACGGCGATGGCGGCGGCGGCGGCGGCTGCGGCGGCGGCGGTGGCCGTGGGGGACACGGCAATGGCAACGGGCAGTAGTGGCAATGGCAATGGCAATGGCAATGGCAATGGGGGCGGCGGCAATTGGGGATGGATGAGGGGGGGGGGGGGGGGGGGGGGGCGGGGACGGCGGGGACGGAAGACGGGGACAGCCGAGTGCGGGCGGAGTGGGGACGGGGCGCGTGGTGCTACGTGAGGGGCGGCTGGCGGAGAAGTGGGCGCTTAATGGGGCGCCGAGGGCAGGGCGATGGGCAGCGGGGCGGCGTGGCGCGCGCTTACGGCGCGCAGAGGCGCTGTTTGTTTTGGCTGAGCGCAGCGGCGCGCGCGGGGCGCGCGCGGGGCGCGGGGCGCGGCGGCGCGGCGGCGCAGCGGCGCGGCGACGCGGCGGCGCGGCGGCGCGACGGCGGCGGCGCGGCGGCGGTGCGCGCGGCAGCGCGGCAGTTTGGCGGCGGCACGCGCGCTGGCGGCCGTTGGCGCGGCGGTTGCTGCGGCGCGCGGCGCGCGGCGCGCGCTGTATTCCGCGCGCGCTCTCTCGGTGCGCGCGCGCGCGCGCGCGGCGCGCGGCTGGGACAGCGCGCGCGCGCCACACGTCCGGCCGCGCGCGCGCTGCCGGCGGCGCTGTCGCCGGCGCCGCGCGAGGGCGCCTCACTTTGGGCGACAAACGGCGGCGGCGCGGAAGAAGGACGGTGCCTGTGCAGGGGATGCGGCGCGCGCGGCGCGCGCGCTGTATTCCGCGCGCGCTCTCTCTCCCTGCGCGAGCTCCCGCCGCCGCCGAGCGCCGCCGCCTCACTTTGGGCGACAAGCGGCGGCGGCGGCGGCGGCGGCGGCGGCGGCGGCGCGCAATGGGGCGCGGCGCGAAAGCGCGAAGGTAATAGCACTACGTGGTGCGCGTGGGTGGCGGCGCGGCGCGCCGCCAGCGCTGCGGCGCCGCGGCCGCCGGCCGCGCGCACGGCGCCGCTGTCGGCCGGTCGGTGGCGCGCGCACACCGCCGCCGCCTGCCGTGAGTTTGTTCTCGCGCGCGCGCGTCACCTACGTGCGTCAGCCACAGCGCCGCGCGCGCCGCCGCGCTGTATTCGCGCCGCGCCAGCAGCCGCCGCGCCGCGCGGATCGACAGGCGCCCCACGGCGGCAGCGGCGGCGGTGGCGGCGGCGGCGGCGGCGGCGGGCGAGGGGGGCGCAACCGCCGCGGCGCGCGCGGTTCAACAGCAGACGCGAGTGTGTATTCATCGCGCTGCATTGCGCGCGCGGCGCGTGCTGACGTGCGGTCGCGCGCCGCGCGCCGCGCGCCGCTGCCGCGCTCGCACGTGCTGCCGCGCGCGCCGCGCAAGCGTGCGCTGCGGCGCCAGCTCGCGCCGCTCAGCCGCCAAGTCGCCGCGGACGGCCAGCCGCCGCGCGCGTCGACCGCTGTCGCTCCCATCGCGCCGCCGCGCCGCCGCGCCGCCGCGCCGCCGCGCCGCCGCACCGCCGCGCCTTGCGCGCTGCACACCCCCCCCGCGCCGCCCCCGCGAGCACGGCGGCGGCGACGGCGACGGCGACGGCGACGGCGACCACATCAACAGGTGTGCCACATGACGACGCGCGCGCGTCTTGCTGCGCCGCATGTGGCCGATCGATTTGGGCCGCGTCAAGCGGCGCGCCGCCGCTGCAGTGCATGCAGCTAAGGGGCCACTCGCCAGACATGCGCTTCTCCGCCGCTCGCACTCACCGATGGCTCGCGCCCAAGCGGATGCACGCCGCCCCAATTTGTGCGCATCATCTCACCATTTGGCGCTTGCGCGCATTCAAAGCTCAACTTTTGCAAAAACGCCCAACGTCGCCGCCCCAAACTGTCGCCCGATCTCACCGTCGGCGCGCACATGAACGTTGCGCGCGCCTGCAGCGCGCGCTGCGCTCGCGCGTCGCCAGCTCTCCGCCGCTACTGCAGCCAGCACCCGCCCGACTCGTGCGAACCGACGCCGCTGGCCAAATACCTCCACCGGCACATCCGCTTCTCAGGCCCGTTGACGGTGGCCGACTACATGCGCATGTGCCTCACGCACCCGCAGTACGGCTACTACACATGCAAGCGCACCATTTTCGGAGCTGCCGGCGACTTTATCACCGCCCCGCTCGTCACGCCCGTGTTCTCGCAGCTGCTGGCCGTGTGGATCGCCAACCACGTGCTCACCAACTCGTTGCACAACTACGAGCTCGTCGAACTCGGCCCGGGCAACGGCCAAATGCTCGTGCATCTGCTGCCTGCGCTGCAAACGCTGCGCACGCCGCCGGCGTCGCTCACGCTGCTCGAAGCCAGTGCCAACCTGCGCGCCGTGCAGCGCCGCGCGCTGTGTTCCGTCCGCCAAGCGCCCGCAGCGCGCTGGGCCTCAACGCTGTCGCACGCGCTTGACGGCGCGCCGCACACGCCGCTCATCGTGGTGGCGCACGAGTTCTTCGACGCGCTGCCGGTGCACGTGCTGCACCGCCAGCCGCACGGGCAGTGGGCGGAGCGGCTGGTGGACGTGGCCGAGCGCTCGACCGCCGACGCGCCCGCGCTGCGCTTCGTGCTGTCGCGCGCCGCCACGCCCGCCGCCGCGCTGGCGCGCGCGCTGCGGCGCGCGCGCTGCCTGCCGCGGCGCGGCGTGGCGGAGCTGAGCGCCGACGCCATCGGCGCGGCGCGCGCGCTGGCGCGCGCGCTGGGCGCGCGCGGCGGCGCCGCGCTGCTGGTGGACTACGGCGCCGACGTGGCGGCGGCGCCCAGCGTGCGCGCGCTGTGGCGCCACGGCGCCGCGCCGCTGCTGGCGCGCCCCGGCCTGTGCGACGTGACGGCGGACGTGAGCTTTGCGCAGCTGCGCTTCGGCGCGCGCGCCGAGCCGCGCGTGCGCCTGTGGGGCTGCGTGCCGCAGCGCCGCTTCCTGCTGCGCCTCGGCGCCGCCGAGCGCTTCCGCGCCGCGGCGCGCGCGGTGGTGGCGCGCGGCGGCTGCGCGCGCCGCGTGGACGAGGCGCTGCGCGCGTTGCAGCGCGATTACGAGCGCATTGTCGGCGTTGGCGAGCGCAACATGGGCGAGGTTTACAAGGTTGCGGTGATCGCGCCCGAGGACGACGGCGTGCCGTTCGGCTTCGAGCAGCAGCATGGCGAGCACGGCGGCGGCGGCGGCGCGCCGGCCGCACGCTGATGGTCATCACCACGTGCGTTGAGCACTTTTGTTGACTTTTTCACCACACTCGCAACTGCGTCACATTGTCAATCACAGCGCGGATGGTGCGCATGGAATGGTCGCGGAGAGCGAGCGAGAGTAAAAGCGCTTTTGAACAGCCTTGCTCGCACATTTTGCAAATGATCGCCCTGGCGCACAGCTCCAGCTCGGGAATGTCTCGCACGCCCAGCAGCGTGTGGACCGAGAACGATTGGGCGCCCGCCGCCGACACGTCGCTGCTCGCGGACAGCTGCGGCGCAGTCAGCTTGCGTGAACGTGGATGGCGACCGCGACGCGCTGGCGCGCACGTACCGTTGTGCCCATCTTGTCCATCTGGGTCACCAGCACGAACACGCGGTCCGCAAACGGCTGCACGACGATGCGCGTGCGGCGGTTGCAGATGTGCACGGTTGCCGACTTGATGAAGTGCGCGTTGTGGCCGCCGTCTTGCGCTGGCGCTTCAACGTCAATGGCACCGCGCTGCGCCGTTGGGTGCAGAGTTGCAACCATGGCGGACATGCGCGTGCACGCCTTGCGCAGACGATGGGACGAGGGGTCGCCGCGGGGGCGCTGCTGAAGCAGCAGACGAGGCACGCGCAGCAGCGCTCAAACGGGCCGCAGAGACGTGGCCGATGTGGCAGCGCTGTACGCGTGCACAGCTGTGCGCTCGCCGCTGTTGCGCATTGGCGCGTTGCTGTTTTGGAATCGCAAATTGTCTGCGGCGCATGCTCCCTCCCAACAAGCCAAGCCGCGTGTGGTGAACAGCGCCAAGGAACGCTGTTGAGACTTTGGCGGAGGTGATGGCTGGTGATATTCTGCGCACGTCTCGCGCCGCCGCTGTTTCTCCGCCCTTTTCTTCTCTCCTTTTTCTCCCTGCGTTGCGTGCTGAGGGGGGGCGCGTTGGCGTCAAATGAAATGCGTTGGCAGTTTTGAGAGAATGGAATCTTGTCAATGAGCTTCACAGCGGTTTGTGTGTATGTGAACATGTGCGTTGTTGGTATTGAAAAAGGTTGTGGATATGCGCAATTTGCAACCTTTTGAATGAAATTGCACGTGCTAATTCACGCATGTTGCGACAAGGCTGCTGTGCTTTTTTCTGGCGCGCCTTGCGAGCGTGCTAAACCATCGCATCAACCGCCTTGCCTCCGTGCATTCATATGCTCTAGTCAAAACGGTTACGGCTTGGGCGTCACAACATGAGCCAACAGCGCAAGCGCAGCACTCTTGTTTGTAGCAAAACCGCCGACGCTGTTGTGCTGCATTCATTATTGCACTGTTTAACGATGTGCAAAAACACCTTTTTTTCCAAGTACTATCAACACATGGCACACACACAGTCTTTTTCCCTCTTCACAACCGCTGCACCGTACAAGTGAAAAGCCCAAACCAAAAGTGAGCCCCTGCCCGCAACAACGTGAAAAGCACACCGTCAACACTGCACGATGCACCGCCCCCGCACGCGCGCCGCCGTCAGCCGGAGCACGGCTCGGGCGCGCCGCGCCGCAACGCCCTGGACACGTTGCCGGAGAGGCGGCGCGCGCCGACGAGCAGCGAGCGCCTGGCGGCGGGCGCGTGCGCGCCGCCGTCGCCGGCGGCCACGCGCAGCTCGCCGCGGCCGGTG
Organism: Gracilaria vermiculophylla; assembly: GCA_019155205.2. Taxonomy (NCBI): domain Eukaryota; phylum Rhodophyta; class Florideophyceae; order Gracilariales; family Gracilariaceae; genus Gracilaria; species Gracilaria vermiculophylla. The sequence continues at coordinate 1,213,818 of JAHNZQ020003149.1, forward strand.
AGGTCGAACACCACAAACTCGCGCCGGCGCACGGGGCTGCTGGCCTCCAGCACGCGCCGCAGCGCGCCGGCCGCCTCGCCCATGGTGAAGCTCTCGCGGTCGAGCGCGCCCGGCGCGTCGCGCTCCGCGTGCGAAAAGCAGCTCATGGCGAGGCGCGACGCGTGCTGACCAATGTTGGCGGGGCGGCGGCGCGCGCGGCAGCACGGCTTGAAGCGGGCGGCGGCGCGCGCGGCGGGCGGCGGCGGTGGCGCGCGGAGCGCGGCAAATAAATAGCGCGCGAGCGGCAACGTCTCGGATTTTGCGGCGCCCAACTCGGGGGCGCAACGCGCGACGTGCAAGTGGCTCTCGCGAGAGACGGCGGCGGCGGACGCTTTGGCTGTTGAACACTGTGCCACGGCGCTAAGCGTTTGCTCGCCGTTGCTCTACGCGCGCCTTGCGCCGCCGCAGAACAAGACCATGGCTGCCTGCCGTATACGTAGAGCCTCTGCGCTGCACTGTGTCACGTTCAATGGCGAAGCAGCGGCACAGTGATGACATCACCATCGCAACTGCTTTTGTGCTCAGCTAAGATACCTTCACAGCCTTCCCTCCAACGCGAAAAGCACTGCACGACAGCTGCACATATGCCCAAGTGAGAGCAATACTACACGTGTTTACACACATCTTCTCATTGCACGCCCGTCCACGTTTCCACTGCCACGCTTCCACGCTGCACACACCATTTGCTGTTTCACATCTTATCACATCAAAAGGTGCAAACGCTAACCCAACGCCATGAATTGTGCAAGCAACAAACAACACAAACACATCGAGTAAACCTCACAACGACCTTCACCATGCGTTCGCACAATGCAACCACCACTAGTTCGGCCCCGCACCCTGTGGCAACATCTGCACACGTCTCGGGAGCGTCGTCGCACACAAGTCACGACGGCGCCCGAGGCGCTGCTACGATGCGTTACAAAGCTCGCTGCAAAACGGTTCACGTGTGCTTGTGTCTCAACTTGAGGCACTGGCTGCCATTGCACACGGCCATCACACAATTTGCTCTGCCAACGCACAAGCGTCCATCCGCCCATGGGCGCCCAGTCCCGAGACGGCGCCGCGCCTGCCCGCCCCGCACCGCAGCGGCGCCGCCTGCGCACTCGCGCCCGAGCGCGCCGCCCGCCCGCCCACCCGCCCGCGACGCCTGCCCGCGAGCGCCGCGCAGCGAGCGGGCGCTTGCGAGAAAGAGAGGGAGAGAGAGAGATCGCGAAGGCGAAGAAGAAGCAACGCACAGAGGCACAACGGCGGGCGCGTTGCTCTGCCAAACGTTGCGCGCGCAGCCCGCGGTGCGCGCGCGCGGCGCGGCGAGCGGCGCGGCACACCGGGCGGCGCGCTCTCATTGGGGGCGTGCGCGGCGCACAATATCTGCGACAGCAGGTGCGAAGCGCGGCGGGACGCGACGCGCGGCGGCGCCGCTCCCCCGCAGCACGCGGCGCGCACTGGGCGCAACTGCGCGGCCGGCCGAGCGCGGCGGGCGGCAGCTGCGCGTGTGCGCGTGTGCTTCCGCGCAGAGGCCGCGGCGCGCGCAGGCGAGGCGTGGGCGGCTGTGCGCTCGGACGGCGCGACCGCGGCGCACGCAGCGCAAAACGACAGGCGCGCGCAGCCAAACAAGCGCTTAAGCAAACCAAACCAAAGAGCGTTGGATGAAAAGCGTGCAGACATATATATATATGTACAAGTCAGTTGAGCACCGCCGTTGCGCAGCTGTGCAGCACAAGCGCACGGCGGCGGCCAGCGGCGCCAACAGCGTGCGTGTCAGCGCTCTACAAATACAAAGCGCCGTCAACACGCGTGCGACGCTACCTCTGTACACAACACGCGCGCGCGCGCCGCGCTAAGGAATCTGCATGTAGTGCGAGCGCGAGTAAGGCTGCGCCTGGCCGCTGACCAGCAGCAGCTGCACGCAGCAGCCCAGCAGGCCCACGACCAGGAAGCTGAGCACGGAGAACCACATGTCGATGTTGTCCGACTTGACAAACTCGGGCACCAGCTTGGAGCCCTCAAACACGTCGCTGTCGATGAGCTCCATGCCGAAGAAGATCATGTAGGCGCCGCCGTAGCTGCTGACGAAGATGCCCACCTCCTTGGGCGCCAGCGCGAACACCAGCCCGAAGGCGGCGCACAGCACGAGCACGGCCAGCGCCACGGACAGCAGCGGCGCCGGGTACAGCGTGAGGGCGATGCACGCGCCGAGCACCACGCCGGTGGCCACGTCGGGGCCCTGCTCGCACGCCTCCAGCACCAGCAGGAACGAGATGACGGCGGCGAGCGCCACGAGCATCACCACGCACAGCGGGTCCAGCCGCATGGCGTCGGCCAGCAGGTACACAAAGTGCGACACCAGCGCGCTCGAGATGACGCACAGCGACGCCTTGACCAGGAAGCCGCCGAAGAACAGCATCAGCAGCCCGGCCGGGATGTACAGCATGTGGCCGGGCGACGCGGCGTACGCGTCCGGCACGGCGTCCACGACGGCCATGGCGGCGCGGGCGGGGGGCGCGTTGCGGGGGGCGGGAGAGCCGACGCGCAGCGCGGGCGGGCGACTGGAACGGCGCGGCGACCAGCTGCAGCAGCACACGCGGCGTGGGCGGCGACCGGCCGGCGATGGCGGCGAGCGGCGGCGGCGCAGGGGAAGGGGCGCCGTAGCGCGCGCGCGCGGCGCAGCGAACGCGCACAAAAGCGCCGAATCAGGCAAGGGCGGCGGCGCGCGCGCGCGCGCGCGCGCGCGCGCGGCAGGAAGCGCGCGCGGCAGGACGCGCGCGCGGCGGGAAGCGCGCGCCGATTGGCGCGCCCGCGCGCGCGCGGCAGCCAGTGGCGCGGCGGCGCGGCGGCGCCAAGATTCGCGCGCGGCCACGCGCGCGCGCGCATGGCGACGGCGCAAAACGACGGCGGGCGCGGCGCGGCGCGGCGCCACGCGCGAGCGCGCGCCGTCGTGCGGCCGGCGGCGCGCGGCGCGCGCGACGTGTCCGTCGGCGGCCGTGGCGCGGCGGCGCGGCGGCGCGGCGGCGCGGCGGCGCGCGCGTTAGCGCCGGCCGTTGCGCCTAACGGGCGGCGGCGGCGGCGGCGGGCGGGCGGGCGGGCGGGCGATCGGGCGGGCGAGCGGGGCGCGTGGGCGGCGCGCGGCACGCAAGTGGGCGACGACAAGGGCGGGCGCGCGCTTTACACGCGGCGCAGCGGCAGGGGCGCCGTTCAGAGCTCGTCGTCGGCGTCGAGCGCCGGCTCGGCGTCGAGCTCGTAGTCGCACAGCGGCGGAAAGTGGCCCACCTGGACGGCGGACGGGCGCACGAGGCCGCCGTAGTTGGGGGCGCACTCAAAGTAGCGCACGCCGTGCACGGCGCCGTCGTTCTTGCCGACGGGCTCGTCGAAGGCGACGCCGACCCACCAGCCGGGCGGCAGGCGGTGCAGCGCGGAGCCGACGAAGCGCACGGCGCCGCGCTTGGCGCCCGGGGCGACGCTCACGCGGTCGCCGACGCGCACGCGCGGGCGGTCGGCGGCGTAGTCGGCGGCGAAGCGCGGCTGGTTGCGGCGCAGCTGCGCCGTCATGCTCCAGCCGGGCTGCTCGGCGCGCATGCGCTGCTTGAAGCGGCGGTACGTGTTGGGCTTGGCGTCGTACACGTCGTCGGGCATGTGGTACTTGGGCACGAGCGACAGGTCGACGAGCGCGCCGTTGGCGCTCACCGAGTGCGGGTCGGTGTCGACCACCAGCAGCGTGTCGGCGTCGGCGGCGCCGGCGTCGGCCAGCGACAGCTCGTCGCGCAGCAGCAGGCGCTTCACGTCGCCGCCGCCGCCGCACAGGAACAGCTGCATGGCGGCCGGCGGCGTGCCGGTGTGCAGGTGCAGCCGGCGCTTCACGTCGGCCACGGCGGCGTGGCGGTTGAAGCGCAGCTCGGCCAGCCGCGTGCGCGGCAGGTTGGAGTGGCGCACGTTGAGCAGCAGCGTGTCGGCCGCGCGCGTCGCCCCGCGCGGCTCGCGCGTCACGTAGTCGCGCACCTCGTCCACCGTCGCCGGCGCCGCGTACGGCCGCTCGCCCATCGCGCGCGTCTGCGAGCACTCACCCACTCACTCGCACCGCCCCCTGCTCCCTCTCACTCACTCGCCCCGTCTTCCCTCTTCCAGCGCCACTCCACCCACGCACAGCTACCAACCAAACGCGCGCCTCCTTCTGCACGCTGTGCACGTTGTCCCCGCTGTGCACGCTGTCCCGCTGTGCACGCTGTGTACATCGCCACCAGCACGCGTGTACACGCCCGTCACGTGTGCATGCACCACGTGTGGAACGCTTCCACGTGGCCACGCGTGTAGGGGCGCGCGCGCGCTTGCGCGCTGCGGCGCTTTGGCGCTGCGGCGCTCGCGTCTATCACGTGAGAGGGGAGGGGGGCACGAGGCTCGCGGTGCGCTTGGGTGTGTGTGTGTGTGTGGTGGCCATGGCCAAGTGGCGCGCTGGGCGAGTGTTTTTTACTGGACGGGAGCAGCAGCGCGCAGGGCGCCCGAAAATGAGGCGCGCGCGCGCGCGCCGCCCGTTAGGCCGACGACTGCACGTCGGGGTTGGAGTAGCCAATGACGCAGTAGCCCACGCGCGCGCCGGACGCGCCGGACGGCTGCTCGCTGGCGCCCTTGTCGTCCTCGGCGTGGATGGTGATGGCGCGCCCGACCACGCCGCCGAGCCGCAGCACGTCGTCCACGCGGTCGTACTCGGCCACGCCCGTGGCCGTGTCCGCCTCCAGGTTGCCGAGGTCGCCCCAGTGGCGCTCGGCGTCGTCGGCCAGCCCGTGCGGCAGCGCGTCGCCCGCCGGGTTGGTGAAGTGCCCGCCCGTCGACGACCCGTCGCCCGCCGACAGGTCGCCGTACGTGTGGATGTGGAAGCCGTGCCGCGCCGCGCTCAGCCCGCCCACGGACGCCGTCACGCGCGTGTAGCACGCGAACGCCTCCGAGTCGGCGCTGCTCGGCACCCACGCCGGCGTGAAATACACCGTGCCGCTCGTCGAGTGCCCGTCCGTCGCCTGCACGTTGCAGATCAGCGACGGCAGCGCGCTGCACGTCTCCGCGGAAAACCGCGGCGCCGCCTGCCGGCTCACCGCTGCCGCCGCCGTCACCAGAACAAAAAGTAGCGCGCCGCGCGCGCCCAGCGCGCGCACACACCAGGAAGCAGTCATGTACAGTTGGGCAGGGCGTACAGTACGCCGCGCTCCGCCACGGTACGGTACGGTTCTCGGCACGGAACGGTTCTCGGCACGGAACGGTTCGGCACGGGACGAGGGGGAGGAAGGGGGTGGCGACGCAGCGCTGTGCAACAGCGCAGACAAACGCGGGGGAGGGGGGCGGGAGGGCCGCGCACTACGTGGGCGTACGGCAGCGGCGCAGGTGGTGCTTAAGAGGCACGGGCAGGCAAAGCCACGCGAGAGCGGGCGTGTCGGCGGCGCGCGCGGCGCGCGATCGGTAGGGCCCGCGGCGTGGCGGCCAACGGACGGGCCGTGGTGGGGGCGAGGCGCGGCGCGCAGGCGGTGAGGGACGCGCGGCAGCGAGCGGCGAGCGGCGAGCGGCGAGCGGGCGCGGGGCGGCGGGCGGCGGGCGGCGGGCGGCGGAAGGCGGAGGAGCGTGGCAAATCGGAAGGCGCGGCGCTGCCGCTTTAGTAGCGGCGCGGCGGCGGCGCGCTGCGCGCGCGCCCCCACGCCTGCGCCGTGGCGCTTTACACATAGCCGCACGCGCCGCGCGCTGTCTACGTGGCGCGGCCGCGCTACCCCGTGCGCGCGCGCGCGCCAGCTGGACGCGCGCCCCCTCCGCCGCGCGCACCCGTTCAATTCAACGCGCTCTCATAGGGTGTCGTCGTGTACAACGGCGCCGCCGAGCTTTGTACCTTATCCACAGCTTGCCAACTTGCGCCGCCGTGCGTTGTGACTTATGCACAGCTTGTTATCGTGCGCCACCGCCGGCGCGTTCACCCCCCAGCCGCGCCGTCGCGCACGCCCCCCCCCTCCACCAGTGTGTACACTAGCAGGAACCCCATCGACCCGAAAATCAGCAGCCCCTTGGCGCCCTCCAGCAGGATGATGAACGACCACGGCACAAACATCTTCCCCGTCCGCGGGTGGATCGCGTACTGGTCGCACCGCCCGTGCACCAGGTCCGACATCACCCACCCCGACACGTACGGGATGAAGCACAGGTAAATCGCCAGCAGGTGAGGCAGCAGGTTGGCCATCGCAAACCCCAGCGCCATCGCCATGGGGAACATGTCCGCGTTGCGCAACGCCCCCCCCCCGCCCCCCTCCTCCACCACCTGCTGCCGCGGGTTCACAATGCCCCACACAATCGCGAACGCCAGCACCACCGCCATCACCACGTTGAACCAGATGCGCTTCAAGTTCTTCCGGATGTCGCGTCGCCGCTCCGCCCGCTCCTCCCCAGAGCGCCCCCGCACCGCCTTCTTGTAGCTGCGCCCGTAGTCGTCCACCGACACCGTCGTGCAGCTGTCGTACTCGTTGCCCGTGCTGTAAGCGCTCGGCTGGTCGCTGGTCTCGCCGCTTCCGCCCGCGCTCGAGTCAAGCTGCACCACAACCGAGTCCGTGTTGTCCACCTCGCGCGCCGCCACGCCCTCCACCACCATGCCGTGCCCTGGCTCGTCGGGCGCCCCGCGCCCAAGCATCGTCATCCTCGCGTGCTGCTCAAACCTCTCCTCGCCGCCGCCGCCGCTCTCCGCCTTGTCGCCGCCGCCGCCGCCGCCGCCGCCCTCCTCGCTGTCGCTGCGCTCCTTCTTCCTGCGCTTCTTCTTGGCGCCGCTCTTGTCCGTCACCTTGAACGCCAGGTTCTTGCCGCGAAACAGCGCGATGAACAGCCCCTTCACCGTCGTGTAGCGGAAAATGGCCTCAAACGCCACCGACCCCGACTCGGACTTGCGCAGCCCAATGCCGCCCATGGACACCACCGACCGCTGCACCACGCTGGCGGCGAAGAACACGCTGATGTAGATGATGAACTGGATCGGGTTGGGCGAGTCCAACGGCGAGATGCCGCCCACCAGCAGCAGCACCGCCGCAACGTCGTACAGCAGGTGCACCACCGACACGAAGCGCACAAACGTCATGTGCATGTACAGGATGCGCTGCACGGCGCTGAGCCCGCGGATGGTGAGCGGGCCCTTGCCGGAGAACAGGATCTGCCAGTCGCCCTTGAGCCAGCGCGCGCGCTGGCGCAGGTTGCTCCACAGCGACGTGGTGGCCAGCCCGGTGGCCAGCGACTCGTTGACGTAGTACGTGCGGAAGCCCAGGCTGTGGAACGTGAGCGACATGGCCGTGTCCTCCGTGATGGAGTGGTACGGGTAGTAGTTGGCGCGCTGCAGCGCGGTGCGGCTGAGCAGGTTGGTGGTGCCGATCATCGTGGAGCCGTTGAACCAGTCCTTGCCGGGCAGCACGAGCTCGGCGAAGAACGTGGAGCGCTGGTCCAGCGGGTCGCTCTCGTACGGCGACAGGTTGCGAAAGTGCTGCGGCGTCTGCACGACGGCCAGCGTGTCGTTGAACTCGTACAGGCGCGTGCGGTCGTTCCACACAAAGTAGTAGGGCACGAGGCGCTGCAGCAGGTTGGGGCGCGCCACAAAGTCGGCGTCCAGCGTGACGACGAGGTGCGTCGTGGTGCGCTGCAGCGAGTAGTTGAGGTTGCCGGCCTTGGCGTGCGCGTGGTGCGGGCGGATGACGTAGTGCACGTTGGAGTATTGCTTGCGCAGGTGCGAGATCATGGTGCGCTTGAGCGGGTCCTTGCCGTCGTCGCACAGGTACACGGTGAGCAGCTCGGGCGGGTAGTCGATGTGCAGGGCGCCCAGCACGGTCTCCAGCACGAGGTCGACCTCCTCGTTGTAGCACGGGATGAAGACGCCGACGGAGGGGTAGTTGCTGAAGCGCGGCGGCACGCGCGCGCGCGGCGAGTGGCGGAAGCGCGGCTGGATCATGTGGTTGGGGATGCGCTTGAAGTCGACGCAGTTGCGCGTGGTGACGTTCCAAATCTCGACGAGGCGGAAGGCGATGGCGAAGACGGAGATGATCTCAAAGGCGAAGAAGGTGTACTGGTAGATGCGGTAGGCGACGGTCTGGCTGCGTTCGAACACGGCGATGGTGAATCGCAAGCGGAACTGGATGTAGGCGGCAGCGGCGGCGAGTTGCAGCACGGAGAAGACGCGCGACAGGATGCACCTCCACTGCACGAAGGGCGTCTGCTCGGTCCAGTGGCACGGCATGCCGGGGACCCACTCGGCGTAGTGCGACGGGCGGACGGGTCTAGCGGCGCGGAAGCCGCCGCCGGCGTGCCAGTGTCGGCGGCGGCGATCGTCATCGTCAGCGTCTGGCGCGGAGGTGGTGGTGCTGGTGGTGCACATGGCGGTGCGGGCGGGCGCACACGACGGGTGGACGCAAGGGAGGGAGGCGAGGGAGCGATTTGAACGACAGCAGGCGATGCGGTTGAGTGTAAGTAGGCAGGCAAAAGAGGCGCACGAGGCACACAAAGCAGTGTGAAGACGGGCAAGCGGGCGAAAAAGCGGCTTAGGACGGGGAGGGGCAACGGACGGGCGACGCCTAGCGAGCGCAACGGCGATGCAAAAGGGGAAGGGGGAGCCAGACGTTGGCGCGCCCCAGCTGAGGGCGCCGGGAGGCGGCGCGCAGGCGCAGCCAAAGCAAGCGGCGGGCGGCGGGCAGCAGGCGGCGGGCGACGGCTGCGGGATGCGCGCGGGGCCGGGCGGCGGCGTCACCAAGCGTCGCGGGCGGTGGCGCCAGCGGGAACGGCGCGAGCGCGTCTGCGCCGGGCGGCGCGCTGACGTGTTGCGCCTCCCGCGCGCGGCGGGGGCGCATCGAGCGGTTGCACCTGCGCGAGCGCGTGGCTACGCGGGTGGCGCTCGGGGCACTTACACTGCATTCTCGCCGCGCTTACAGCGGCCCCCCCCCCTCCTCTGCCGCAGCGCGCGGCCGTGGCGCGCACGCGGCACGCGCGCGTACGAGCGCCACCGCGCCACAGCGGCCACGGCGGCCACGGCGGCCACGCGCGCCACGGCGGCCACGCGCGCCACGGCGGCACGTGGGGAGGAGGCGCGGCGATGGGACAGGTGCGCCACTGCAGCGGCTGGCGGAGGCGGTGGCGCGGTGGGGCGGCGGGGCGCACATGCGCGTGGGGCGACTTAGGTCGGCCGCACGCACAAAACAATGCAGCAGGTAGGGCAATGCGCCGGCGCGGCGGCCGTGAGTGTTTACCAGACAGACGCGTCGCGCGGCGGCGGCGGCGGCGGCGGCGAGTTGGAGAGTGGGGCGGCAGACAAAGTAAGCAAATTAGTGGGCGCGCGCGGCGCGGCTCACGGCAGGGCGCGCAGCACCATGGCGGCGTCCACGTTGGGCGGCAGGCTCTGCACGACGTGCTTGCGCGTCTCCTCGCGCAGGCGGTCGTGCGCGCGGTTGACGGCGGTGCACACCAGCTCCTCGATGGCGCGTGGGCCCTCCTTGCCGATGGCCGGCGAGATGTGCAGCTTGACGACGCGGCCGTCGCCGGCCAGCGTGGCGCGCACCAGCCCCTGGCCGGCCTCGGCCTCGACGCGCGTGGACGACAGCGTGCGGCCGGCGGTGGACAGCGCCTTTTTGAAAACGTTTCGCGAGACGGAGGCAGACATTGCGCGCGGCGGGTTTGAAGACGGGGCGGAGCGGAGCGGCGCGGCGCGGCGGTGCGGCGAGAATGGCGCGCGGGGTCGAAGGAGGTGGTGCGCGACGGGCGTTTATATAGGGCGCGGCGCGGGTGGGTCATTCAAGCAGATAGGGCGGGCGCGGCGCGGCGGCCACCCGCGGCGGCGCGCGCAGCGCGGCGCGCGGCCATTGGCGCAGCGCGGGGCGCGCGCGGCCAGTGGGGCGCGGCGGCGCGCAAAAATCGGCGCACGTGCGGCGCAGAGGCGTCACAGCACCTTGGCCTGCTGCTGGTCGACGGCGGCCGGCACGAACTTGACGCTGACGCTGTTGACGCAGTGGCGCTCGTTGGTACGCGTGAAGCGCTCGCCCTCGAACACATGGCCGAGGTGGCCGCCGCAGCGCGCGCACACGATCTCCACGCGCTCCATGCCCAGCGACGCGTCGCGTCGCACGTCCACGCTGCCGCGGTAGCAGCGGTCGAACGCCGGCCAGCCGCAGCCGCTCTTGAACTTGGCCTCGGCCGAGTACAGCGCGTTGCCGCACGCGCGGCACGCAAAGTGGCCCTCCGTCGGGTAGAACGCGTCGTACTCGCCGCTGCCGGGCCGCTCCGTGCCCTTTTGGCGCAGCACGTGGAACTCGTGCGCCGACAGCACCGCGCGCCAGTCGGCGTCGCTCATCGAGCGCGCGTCCTTGCCCGCCGGCACCTTGCCCGCCGGCGCCTCGCCGTCGCCCGCCGCGCCCGCCGCGCCCGCCGCGCCCGCCGCGCCCGCCGCGGCGCCCGCGCCCGTGTGCGCCATGCGCGCTGCGCGCGGGCGCGTCTGCGCGCACAGCGTGGTGCTCGACAGCCCGCGCGCGCGCACACCGAACCGCGCGTGCACCCACAGCGCGCCGACGAACGCCACCATCGCCGCGATCACCGCGTCCCCCGTCGCGCGCCGCCGCGCGCGCGCCGCGCGCTCTTGTACGCGGCGCGCCGCGCGCACATTTTGGGCGCGCGCCGCGCGCGCCGCCCGTGCGCGCGCGGACGGCTGCGAGCGCGCGCGCCGCGCCTCTTCTGCGGCGCGCGTCAGGCGCGGCGCCGCTGACGCGCGCGCGGCGCCGCTGACGCCGCTGACGCGCGCTCGCGCGCGTGCTTTGTGGCGCGCTTGTTCGCCTTGCCGGGCGCCTCTGCGCGCCGCTGCGCTGCGCAGTGGCGCCCCCGCGCGCGACAGCCGCCGTGCCGCGCACACGTGTTGCTCCGCTTCATGGCGCCCCGCTGCCTCTCGTCGCCGGCGCCAGTGTGGTTGGCAACAGCGAATGGTGGCCTGCATGTGATGACGACAAGGGGCGACTCTTTTGCGTGTACACGCGTCCACGTGTGGAATCAAACAGAACTTGTGCACAGTGTGCTGTGCAACGCACCGGTTGGTGCGGCGCCAGCCGTTTCTTTCGGCATGGGTGCCGACCAATCAACGACAACGTCAAAAGCTGTGTGCTTGGGCGTGTTTGTTCGGCACTGCCCACCACGTGCAACAAACGACAGCTTTGCTCGCAACGTCAGCAACAACACAGCGCGCAAGCAAGCCATCACCAACATTTCTTCCTTTTGAAATCGCCAGCAACATGCCATTGACCTCCTGCCTGTCCATTTCTTTCTCACCGCCAACCAGTATTGCTTCATACAACACACCATGCAATGGCATCTCTCTTGTTCTGCACCAAACATTACTTGCCCTGCACAGAATGTCGTTCAGCGCCACGATTGCTGTCAAATTTAATCCGCGCCTGTCACCCTTTGGCCCATACTACTACATGCACCTTCACGCATCCCACTACGCACGTGGCCAGCGAAGGCAAGCACGCAAAAGTGAGCCAACAAGTATGAGAGCATGTCACAGAAACGCCCAGTAGAAAGCCCATGTTCCTTTCTTTTTCAATGCACTCGTTTCAACATCAGCCACTTTCGACGCTGCTCACATTTTGGTGCCTTCCTCAAACTCATGCACAGCGCTGCACTTCATTTGACAGTTGAGCTCTGTGCTTTTCTTTTTAGAAAGCATCACTTCGCATTGCTCACCCCGGCTCCATAAAAAGAACCGCTGACAGAGACAGTAATTACAAACAATCAACCATGTACCATTTGTTTAATCCAATACCGCTCTAAACGATTTACATATGAACACCACAAACGCTGTCAGAGCTTCTTTTTGCCCTATGTGTCAGTCCAATACCATCTCAACACCAATAAAAACTTGTGTACATGTCACCATTTTCTTCAACCCAACATGTGCCGTTCAGCATTTGTCAACTTTCTCACCACCCACAATGCTGATCGCAAACGTAATCTCATTTACGCTCAAAAGCCGACGTGTCCAATTTTTTTTTTCATTTCACCTCACGCCAAAATTATTCACAAATACTCCAGTGCACGTTGTAACGTAGTCGCTCCAAAACTGTGACCTTCTCAGCTGCCGACATGCTGTGCATGGTATCCATCCAGCACCCGACAACTACACACGACATGTTTGACAACATGCGTCAAGAGTATTGAAATTCATGTGCAGACAACTGCATCTCATGTAATAGTGAGACGCATCAACTGCGTGTTACGTTTTCTCAACCATACTCCTTCACGTGTGCCATTCATCGTGTGCATTTTCGTTTAATGAACAATCTCTCTCGCAGCTTCTGGTCGCTGTTACCGCTAGTTATAGCGATCAGCAACCTTTTTGTCAATGCGGCTTCGTAGCGGGGGCCCACCTGACTGTTTATGTCATCTTTTGGGTGACTAGATGCTAAAATTCCATATCAATCGTACCATCAACTGCACGAACATTGTATTAGCTTTCCGCGCTCCTCTTTCGGAGCAACCACAATTTTTCTTTTTCTCTTCTCTCGAAACCCATTGCATTCTGTCCAAACCTGTATTAAAGACAATCAAAATAAATACACGATATGTATCCTTGCGTGATATCATTGAGATGGGGTTATCGAATAAGAACCGCTAATAGTGATCAAAGGTGAAAAAAAGACGTGTCCCCATACCTTCAGGTACTGCATTTGCGTCCCCTTTTCTCTCTTCAGTATTATTTGATCCCGTCAAAAACTGAACATCATTCCCCCTTGTCTTTTCCAGCATGAAAATGAAAAAAAATGCAGAGCAAGAAAACCTATCTGGACAGAAAACAAACCCATCTATCGGCTGATGATCCTCCTTTTGCGTCATACTTGCATGATAGAGATAGCCTACGCCACAGTCCCCAAACCATTCTCTGAGAACATGATATGAATCGACACCGTTGCCATCAAATAATCGAAAACCAAAAGCGATTTAATCGCCAGGCACACCACTTTCAACTTTTCATGTGCGGTTTGAATGCGACGGATGCGCAACAGAAATGGGGAACACAAGACTTGATTTCAACAACTTTGGTTTACAAATAAACTGTTACCACAACTAAAGTTCTTGTCTGTGGTACACCGCCAGCTACCCGCGACTCCATCTCCTTCATCAACTACTCCCGAGGGCCCTCTCAAGCTCAGCAATCTTGAGCGACAACATGTAGTTGTTGGCCCTTTCCTCGCAGAACTGCACCGCCGCTCGCGCACGGCCATCCTCCCACCGAGCAACTTGTTCTTTGAGTTCGTCAATGCGACACTCAAGAACCCGCTCGCGCTCCCTGCTCTCGTTGAGCAGCTCTCTCGTGAGGCCGTGCTGCGCAATCTCGCTGTCCAGCCGAGATACGGGCCGCGCTTGCTCTTCCTCGCCCTCGTTCCGTTCTTCTGCGCGCTTCTCAGCGTCTGCCGAGTGTAGGAAGTTGCCCACTGCCGGAATGATCAGCGAGGTGAGGATGGCCACGAGTTCGACAAACATTGCTGAATTGTCCTGGAGACGACGTTTGTGACTGAGTAGTTGATGGAGTCTGAAGTCAAGAGATGTTGGTGCTTGGCGATAGAGGGAGGTTAGTGACGGTCATGCAGAGAAGATGTTGCTTTAAGAAGCAAGTCGCTGATGATTCTGGTACCATGTTGAATTCCGGTTGGAGAGTAGCTGACAAAGATTAGAAAGAGAGTACAGAATTGAAATGAAAGCCTAAATCATTTCTTGAATGAATTGCAACTGTTAAGTGAAGGCCACGTTAAAATTGCCTCTCCGACAGGCTCAGACCCAATTCGCTGAGCTTCCTCACAATTGTATCATTATAGTTCATTTGGGCTTCGAGGCGTACATGCTCCAATCAAACAGAGCTCTACATTTTCATTGCCGCCATCTTGCATCAACCACGACAAAATTCGAGAGCTCAAAACTGACACGAAACTAATCTGGCTGGAAACAGAATACAATTGATCAAGGCGCTTCAAATTGGGAACGAGCATAGGGTTTTGCATGGAGCTCGGTGAGGATGTTCTCTTCATAAAAAATTCAATTCCTAATTAGCTTAATAATACTTTTAAACCAAGAGATGGACTTTTTCGGAATCGAACATGCTGCAAATTGTCCTCCATCTTTCGTAGCTGCGTTTATTCATCCATACATACCATCGATGCAGAAAACGTGCTACACGGGCAGATATAAGAACAAGAGACGACCATTCATGAATCTCATTCGCAAAAATCTCGAGCCACCCAAGGAAATCCTCGTCAGTGACTCAACGAAATATGTTTTACTTTTTCTACTCTTTACAAAAGAGGTTGTTTCTGATAGTTCAGCGCTTTTTGTATCCCAATTTAGCTCCTCAAGAGGTGCGATTCCAAAATCCATGACTCTTGCGTTGCAATGCGTTCCACACACCATGACAATAATTAAAGTCGACTGCAAGTTCCCTTTCTGTAATAATAACATACGGCCGATATTGGAGTTTGTGAATCTAGAAATCGGCAACGAATAGGTTCCCAAACTTTCCAATTTCGTGATTCACATTCGCTCTCCGAGTCATGGAAATGGAAGTGAAAGAGAAATAAATTTTCTTTCACAGAGACCATACAATTCTGATCTGCTTTGCTGCAGGAAAAATATATAATTATTAATATTTTCAAGTTTGTCCAAAATAATTAATAACCCGAAAATATGTATACATATATATGGAACTTGTACTAAGTGCAGTATTGCTATCGTTCTGCTTCTTGGATCGATGTTCATTTTTTCGGCGTAGCAATCATGGATATTATTCAAAAGTTCCCATGATCCATAGAGACACGTTATGTCTTGATTTTCGATGTAGTTATCATTTTGGAGAAAAATACAGAACTTTCTCATGGCAGTCTTCTGTTTCAAGCGTACAGAAGGTTGTGTAGAGAAAAGGCTATTCGTACAAATGCGATCGCACATTGAGGAGGAAAGAAAAGGTCAAGCCTTGTCTCTCTTTTGCCTAGTTTTCTGTTGCGCAAGCGGACATCAGTCACTTTCAGTCATGATGTACTATCTCAAATGATATTGATACATAGGATTGTGTCATGAGAAACAAGTTGACCTCTGTTGGAAAGTGCACGTGCATCTGTGCAACAGTAGTTACACGCGCACGCGTAAAATCTGATGAGACTCTTGTGATTATGTCAAAAACAACAGCTACTCATCATGCAGACGGTTCGGAGAAAATATCTTACCCTACCCAGAAGTCGAATCGTCCTTTCTAGCCACTACTCGAAATGTGTAACGCTGGGATATTCAACATCGTAGGATTTCTAGCATCAATGGTTTTCGCCTTCAATCAAATGTTAGACCCCAAAAACACTATAACAAGCATCAACCGAGAATAGCACTCTCCCAATTTCCTACGAACTTTGAGTGAATATAAGGTGCTGATGGTGAGAATGACGTCAACATTTCAAGACGAAAAATCACTGAACATAATTTTAGGCGTAGGAAAGGGTCGATTTGCGAGCCTGTGAATCCGGAAATCGGAAAAGCTCAATCAATTGTAGTGCAATAGGGAATTTACGCAAAGAAGAAATTCTTCCAGACGTGAGTAAAGCATGCTACACGTTTTACAGAGGTCCTCCGTGTCGAGGAAAGTAGTGAAGTCTGTTGTTCAGATTTAGTGAAGAATGGCAATATAGTGAAGCCATGTGAGCTTCAGAAAAACGCCGAGGCCAAGGATTCCAATCTGTTTGTCTGAAT
>JAHNZQ020003149.1:1229706-1268831 GCA_019155205.2 Gracilaria vermiculophylla
GGTTTGGGGACTGTGGCGTAGGCTATCTCTATCATGCAAGTATGACGCAAAAGGAGGATCATCAGCCGATAGATGGGTTTGTTTTCTGTCCAGATAGGTTTTCTTGCTCTGCATTTTTTTTCATTTTTATGCTGGAAAAGACAAGGGGGAATGATGTTCAGTTTTTGACGGGGTCAAATAATACTGGAGCGACAAAAGGGGACGCAAATGCAATATGTGAAGGTATGAGGTGCGTGCACGTGCGACGGTGAAGCGGAGATATGTATTTAGAGAATCAAAAAAACTACTCTCGAGGAGGCTCGAACTCCTGACCTCCAGCATGTTAGGCTGGCGCTCTAACCAACTGAGCTACGAGAGCAAGCTGATGGAAAAATATGACATTTCCATAATTTTTGATCGTAGGTTTCGAGCAATCTGGAGCCTTGGTGCAGTGCAACGGCACTGTAACGCGCATGGCAGCACGCTTATAATACGCTGACACCGCACGCAGCGCTGCCTAAACGCAGCTTCTGAGCCTTCGCGCGTCAGCACCGCAGCTCTTGAGCTTCGGCCCATTGCGACGCCATCCCGCCGTCATCGCGCCGCGCACGGCCGTTGTCACCCTCATTGTGTTGCGCTGCATCCCTTTCGACATGCAACGCATACAACTTAGCTTCTTCGTCGCACTTCTCGCACTTTCCTACGCCTTCCCAATCAGCCCAAACGCCCATGGAGCTCTGAACTTTCAGCAACCGCTGCAACTTTTGCAGTCTCAGCATGCTCTCCAGGATGTAGACAACATTGCACCAGCTATCTCCAACGCCACTGCTACTGCCATCGCCAGAGCAAACGGGATTCTAACACATTATTCGGATGCCCTACGCATAATCGCTATACCGACGGGCATTTCTATCTCGTTCTTCGGCTATTTTCTATTGGCGCCTGTTCTCTTTTTAGCCGCGTTTGTCTCAGGTGGTGGTTTATGTTTCATAGCAGTATCCTCTGTATTGCACGAGGACACCCCAGCAGCGGCATGGATATCCATCGCAGCAATGTTACTGGGTGGTGCAATGCTGGGATTCATAGCATTGCGAGCGCTCAACTTTGGGATGTTTGCCGTTGGCGCTGCGCTTGGAGTCATTCTTGCGTCTTGTTTCAAGACCACTCTAATTTCTTCGGCGTATCCGGCGGATCCGGAACTGGCATTCATCATCTCCGCCAGCGTAACCGGGCTGGTTTTCGGTCTATTGGCTATGTGTCTTCAGAAACAAATGCTCATATTTAGCACAGCGTATGCTGGAAGCGCCGCGGCTACGTTTGGAGTCGGTCATTTTGCGGGTCACTTTCCGACGACGGATGATCTTGCTAATGCGGAACAAGGTCATCTCAATGCCTGGCTTGTGTTTTATACATTGCTTGCCGTGTCCATTGGAACAGTTGGTATGGCATTTCAATTCTGGCTCGCGCAGAATAAGCCCATGCCAGAATACGCGCCGCGAGATCGTCGGCGTAGGAGACAACGTGTTCGGTCTAATTCCTTTGATGCCTGGTCTGACCATGAGGATGATTGGGCCGATGATGTCTATATTGAGACAGTTCCGCTGCCGGCGTCACGTCGTAAGCTGTCCAGGCAGTCTTCTCGTTCTCCAAGTGAGAAACAACCACAAGTCGTGCTCCAGCAGGTGGCTGCATCCGACAATCCCGCGCAAGTTTCAGCCCATCTCGCGCAGAATTCTTGGGATGCTGCTGCACGTCTTACTCAGGACGAAGCGCACAATTCTACCGGGCAAGCCTCTGAAGATGACACACGTGATGATTCACTTGTTCACATAATGTCCCCTACGGCCATTGTTGATGCTCCAAGTCATGAGACAGCGGACAATCCACAAGCTCACTATTCATCGCAGAAAATTCCTACTACACTTCATCACACGGAGCCTAGGTACGTTCGAGGTCTAAGACTTCCTGACGACCAGCTGACAGACGTTAACGTCTCGTTGGAAAATGGTCATTACAAGATGGAAGCTGAAGACAAAGTCCCAGCACCTCTGGTTGACTTGTCTCTTGAGAGCGACCATGAACCCGCCTCTGTCAAGGTACACTAAGATGTTGAGCGAAGCGCCAACTGGATTGCAGGGCGTTATTGTCTGCCATGAAGTTCCACGTGCACAAGGTGCTATTGCTGTCGATATGGATCTCGCGCACAGTGGTTCGCAAGGTCTTACTCCCACAAGGGTTTTTTTTTTGAAGAACACGTTCTGGCAAGTGGAATCCACTGCCTCGTTGTGAGCTACGAGACAGGAGAGATTATTTATGTTGATTTGGTGTTGGGGCTCTGCAGTCTCTATGATCTCCACGAGTCCTACCTTCGACGGTACTACGTCAAGTGAAAGAATGTTGCAACACTGATTTATAGGATCTGATTCTGTTGTGGTACGAAATGACTTTGACCACGCGAAAGAGATGGCTCCGCAGGCTTACTTTGCGAAGCATTCCTGCGCGTTTTGTTTGCTCAAAGGAACTCCATGCGCTTTCTATGTTACTCACCACCGTCTATGCGGCGCGGAACTATGAAAGCATCTCTGGCATAAGAGAATGTGACCCCATCGTTTTGGATGTCATTTATCCAGAAGTCAGCTCATGATCATGGAAGGCGGTACCGTCAACGTAATTTTACCACCACATATCTTAGTTGTAGTCAAAATTAGCACTTTCCCTTTGTAGATGATACTGGAGATTTCAAATGAAGAATTTTGCCTAACTCTAACTTGTCTCGGAGCATCATTCTTGGCCACTAGCCTGTAAGGTACACATGTGTCTGACAATCAAACACGGAACAGAGCGCAGATGGGTTGGAGCAACATTCATGTTACTGGATACTGTGCGGGAACTTGAACCTTGCTCTTCCTTCTTGACTCGATACATGAAAAGGGCAGTTTCGAAAATCGGCGATATGTGCTTTCTTGTTGTACAGCTTCATTGAAAGAGACTCCGTCGAGGATTAATGTGGACCCAGACGATTTTGTTGGAAAAAAAGTATACATGATTGCCACAATATAAGTGGATAATTGGGCTTGACCATAGATGCATATCGCCATACTGCGTGACACGCTGAGATCTGAAGTTACGCAGGCTCCTTAATCACATATATGAATCGGTATAATGACTCTTGGCAGAGAGATGTTTCTCCTCCTTCAATTATTTACTGTCTGATGCTCGCTGCCCGCATATACATCACACATTCGTCGAAGGACCTTATAATACAATTATAGTTTTTGTGGACAACTGGTGGAACTTATTCATTATATGTCAATCAGGAAGATTTCTGAGAGTTGTCATTTTTGACACCTAATTTTAATCCAATAACCAATGAGTGAAAGACGACGTGAGCAGTTTTTGTTTTTTCAGCGACAGGTCAGGTCCCTCTCTCCTCGCAAAAAGGTCAGAAATGTGGCAGAAAACATCTCGTATCACATAAACGACAAAAAGTTGATTCCTGATAAGCAAAAACCTGCAATATAAATTGAACCTGGTGGCAAATGTTTCTCAAAGCTAGATTTTATCTTTTGCAATTCGTCGAAGCAGTTTTTCTGTCGGTTAAGATATTTATTTAATGATCATGCTCCATGTAAACAATTGTCTGTTCGGTTTCTTGGAGGTATAAAATTTAAGTGAAGTCATGTTAAATGACACATTTGCTTAAGCTGCGTTATTTTCCAAGAAAAACCAGAGACAGAAGAGAGACAATAATTGTAGTCGCCAGACTTGAAGGTTCGTGGATTTTGCCGATCTAGTTTCCCATCTCTCTCACAAAGTTTTCATTTCCTTCCGATTCCTCTCCAATTCGTTTCCAGTGTTTATCTTCAAACAGGAAAAGCGGGTCCTGTAGAGCAGAAACAAGATATTCACTCTGAGGGACTTTGCTTGACAGCGGAGAGAGAGCAAGGTTTACAAAGCTGCGAGGACATTGACTTCCAAAACTCGAAGCACTTTTTCTCTCTTCTTTTGGTTCTTCTGGTTATTCTTGTCTTTCCGGAATGGAAAATAATACAGCAACTGATCCGTCAGCTAATGCAAAACATCGACATGTATCCAAGCGTACAGCCCTCCGTTCAAGTTCCCAGTCATTCAATGAGAAAAATAAGAGTTTGATTTCCTCGGGAACATCACAAAGAAATGCATCGCACTCTCTTCATTCTAAAAAACAAGGAAATGAAGCTAAAGCCAACTCTCGACCAGTTGGAGTCAGCACACAGTCCCAAGCAATAACGAAGAAGGCGAGTAACTCAAGTCGCAGTATTCGAGAAAAAATGGATGTGCAGTTTAATCAAATGAAGGGCGTATTGGAACAGCTTGTCATGAAAAACAAAGAGCTTGAAATTGAAAACGATAACCTGAGAAAAGAAACTGCTCGTCTTCGCCAGGAAGTTAAAAGTTGTATAAAATGGCTGTCTGAAATGATTGGGATGGAAGAAATGATGAACGAAATATCAGGGCAACGATCAACTCTTTGAGACGACCTATTGTCTCCCTGTTTGTCTGTTGTCGTGTATTTTTTGATGGAATGTAGGCAATACCCGGGTTATGTGACGTCGGCAGTTCTTTTTGAGGTTCAGAATCAAACGCGTGGTTCCACTATAAACATATAGCATAAGAACTCATCTCAATTTTATAAAGTATATCCAAGTGCAGTATGATGCTTGTCGGCTTTTGGTAGTTGAATTGGTACACCTACCTACCTGTGGTGATTCACCATGTTTTTCACCAGTGGAGAGAAACATTTTTAGCGAATGGTTATATATTTTTCACCCGCGCCTGCGAAAAACAGGAGCGCTGAAAGGTATGGCGTGCGACTTCATTATCACGATGTGTTCCGTACTGGCAGTTTGCAACGAAAGTTTGTGTCGTGTTCAAAGCGTGTGAAATGGGAGCCGAGATAGTTTGGCAGTAGAATCGTCGATTTGCTGGAATGGACGCATTGAAATTTGGAACAGGATGAAAAGAGAAAAGCGCTGTCACGTCATCGTCATTGTGGGTGGAATGGCTTTCAGACGGAAGCTCCGGGAAGACTGGCGAGGAGGACAACCTATCGTACTTCCCAGAGCGCAGCATTATCTCTTGCAGCACTCCCAGATGCAGTGGTACAGGTGCGTTTGGTCGGTCTCAGGCGTAGCTCAACTCTTTGACCAAGGGTGGTTGGAAGGGCCATAAGCACAGTAATGGACGTGAGCATGACTACGTGCCTCGTCTGTCGTAGAGACCCTATGTGCTAGGCTACATAATGTAGCTAGATTGTGAGCAGATTCAGTACTTGTACGCATGTTGCTTTTCTACTGCAGTTTTGGCATGCATACGATATTGTTTTCTGGATCGTACAGAAGATTTAAATGTAAATGAGGTTTGTTGCTGGAGAGAGTAACACGTTTGTGGTGGAGGATTAAAGTAAAAACGAATTAGCATACAAAGCGAGACAGGTGTTCATTCCTAAGGTTGGAAATTGAATCGAGAGAAAAACGGTCACACGATTAGTGGCGAAGGCGCCATTCATTTAGTCGACTATGTATGTTCTGTATGTTATTGTCGCCGCGCTGCCTCTTGTCAATAACTCAATGCGCCTTGCAGAAGCCCACGTAAGGGCACAGTTGGCATGTGTGTGGCAGACGCAAGCTGCCGTAATCCTTTACTACTCTGCGCACTCGCTCTACAGTGCCTACAGTGCACCGCGCCAAGCCAACGCTGCGCACCATACTCTGCATGTTCCGTCCCATTGCACACCTATCTTAGATAGTACGCGCGTTCCTAGCTCAAAATGTGCTAGGACGTCTCACAGAAGACAATCTTAGGGTTGAATGTGAAATCGGTGGCTGGACGGTATTTGTAACCAATATGCGTATCCGAATCACTCAAAGGCATCTTGGTGTACGCATTTAGATCGTTGGGGATCGTCAGGGTCACCCAAAGCCTGAACAATCTGAGCCATATAGTAATAAAATATTGAAAGGAAACAGCATTCACACAGCTGTTTTGCCTCTACGATACGAGCCAAAGCCAGAAGCAGGGGAACCATCCATATAAAAGACTGAATCAAACGGTAAAACATGGTCAGTGATGTAAGACTCAGTTATGAACTCAAGCTTGCGCCTAGTTCACGATCTGTTAAATCACACAACTGCAAGTCCAAGATTTAGCAAAATTGCAGGAACCGGAAAGGCAGGTGGTGCTCCTATTTGCACCGCGCAAATGACATCTTCACCATGATCGAAATCATCGTGACCGAAAAGGATTCCGGCGTTTAGAAGATCCCTGATGCGCTCATGGAGCGGGTGTCCCTCACTAATTAGGCCACGAGAGGCCTTCTCAAAAGGTACATGAGGCATAGTAACCATGATGGGTTGGTTAATCAATTGAGCTCCATATCTATTACTAGTAAGAGCATCCAACTCATCCCTGGTGTGTTCTCTCAAGAAGCGACCAGAAGCCGCGTCTTTCGACACTGGGATGCTTGAACTATCATCTTGAGATAAGCGTTCACGTGCAGCAGATAATACCCATCGACGGAATAACAACTGCGGCGTTTTAACCCTCCCTTCTCCATCCTAGTTTGTTAGCCAAGCATACGTACACCGTTCCACAAAGAGCGAGGAACACGAGAAGTATCAGCACACCGAATTTATCAGCATGAGTCATCGTGGTGTACAACTATTTGGCACAGTTTAATTCCGTTTGTACGGAAAGTGCCTTCGTACATTGTCCGATACGCATTTGATTTAATTCGAAGTGCCTATCTACAGCAGCGAACGCGTTACGGGTCGCTTCTGAGATCGAATGCGGAAGACCTTCCCTGGAAGACATTTAGGAACCGGATCGACATAAGGAAGAAGATATGGCCATACGAAATCACGTTTCTCAGTTGTGGAGGAAGCGGTTGATTGCTAGCACGAGGACGGTTATTCCGACGGCGCCGAGCGTTTGCAACGTTCGGATCGGCATGGGGTCTGGGAGAACACGAGGTAAAACGGTTTTCGTATGGGGGGCCACGAAGAAGAGCACGTTTTGGTTGATGTTGTAAGAAAACATCCGTGTTGCGTGCGCTGCGAGGTGGCACCCCGAGAGATTGGCACGCGTATATTGCGCTCGCACCGCGTGGCCACAGCGCAAAAATTCCAACTCGAATCTCGTGCCAGTTGCCGCTCCATCTCTTTTCATCGTGACCACTAAGTTCCTCTTAGGCGTCAGTGCCCTTTGCGTCACGTGTCCATCACAGCAGTCACGCCGGACAGTTGGCACGGCAACTTGCCTTGCGAATGAGTCATAATAAGGTAAGACAGAGTTGGGTCGCATCCAGCCGCCGTTGCTCTCATTACGGAGATATGACTTTGCGATGTGTTTGAGTGCATACTTTAAGACCGCCGCGCTCTTCTGCGCACCGTCTGTCTTCGCTCGGCTCGACTGCCGACAAAGTCATGGAGATCAGCGCGGCCGAAAGACACAAGCTGCTTCTGTGCCCCTTGAGAGCCTTTCCGAAGCTCAAAAAAGGCACAAAAGCCCGTAACGCAGCATTGCGCTTTCAATCTTCTCGCCACCAGCGTTTTTCACGTACTGCCACACGCTCTCACAGTGTTTTACGCTGGGGCTCACTCCATCACGATGTTCAACAGAAGATCTTCGAGCAGTTACCTATTTCGGATTTACATAATGCCCGTCTTGCTGGTTTGGATCAGCAATCGTCGCATCTTCGGCAGTCTATCCGTCATTTGATGCGCAAAAGGTGTACACAATTGTATCCTCTATGGAATGAATGGAAATCAAGCAGTCGCTTCAAGAGTCGTGTCTACAGAAATGCTTGCGATCCGGTTCGGTTTACAACTGTCAAAGCCTTCGCCGCATGTCATTGCAATATTTCGTCCATGGCACACCTATGGCATTTTCGTGACTTAAAACGACTAAACATCAAGTTTTGCTCACTGTTCAGGCCTCAGCTACACCACTTTGAGAGTGCGCTTCGTGGCTGTCCAGGTCTGCTCCGACTCAACATCAGTGCTTGTCCGTACGAATATTTTCCAAAAGCCATTTTGGCTCTGAAGAAATTGCGGTATCTTGGCTTGTCGAGAACCCCTTTCCTCACGCAAAGACTACCCCATGATATGGGCGAACACTTACCCCATCTACAGGTTCTTGATCTATCTCATTGCATCTGGGTTACGTCCATTCCAGATTCCGTGCTGACCCGTTTGGAGAATTACAGAAAGCAGCTTGTTCTCAGTGGTAAAAACATCAGACACTCTTGTTTGAAACTAGAAGGATGTGAATTGGAACAAAGACAAAAGCTTGTTTCTGCTGACAGATATCCATTTTTAGCCGGATCTGTGTGAGATCCAGGCCAATGGTGCCGCTCGGGAGCGCGCTTTTTTTCGCCATCAATGCAGTCATTCATACGCACATATTCGTGCTCTGAATTTCTCTTAGGGCTTGTCCAGGCAGAGTACAGAAGGAGTCAGGGGTTTTCAATAAGTGGTTCTTGCATTAGCGTCCCTGCAGACGTCGAGGTTTCAAATGACAAGGCAATCAGCCTTATCCCTCTCCCTCTAAGTCCTTACGTAATCGGAGGAATACAGTGCGTTTTGCATTGTATCTGTTTGGCAAGGGTTAGAACGAGGATGGGTGAGACAGGGTGAGGATTAACTTGGAAGAAAAGAACAGGTGTAGGCGATTATGATTGTCGACGACGACCTGTTATCAAGGACCGCACATTCTTTAAAGCCTTTGTTGCACTATACTTGTGGCATCTAAACGGTGTGCAAGCTTGTGCTTACGCAATCAAGGGGAGATCTTTTCAATTCTCTGTCACACGCCAACGGAGAAGCAACGTGTTCCCAAGTTGGCAAGCAAATTCACAATTTCAACAACCATTTTAAGCACCAAATGCTTGCGGAACGAAGTGACAGAGGTAAACTCTGTACAACCTGTGATAACAACTCTATAATTGCTGGCACAGCACGAAGCAAAAAAATGCGTGAACTCTTAGTGAAAGATTGAATACCCTTGAGTGATGAGGGGAAGGCGAGTCAGCTTTACTGCTCTCGGACGTCGATACTCTTGCGGTCTTTGCAGTATACATTGGAATTGCAAATAAAAAAATTTTAATCAAAAGAAGTGATAAAGCAGCACGTGAGAGGTGAATTTCACTTAGTCGTGGGTCACCCTATGAAGCATATCCCATCATTTGATAGGTCCGCTTCGGATCATGATTTATGCCAACATTGTTTCATGGTTCACATAATTGCTGCTTTGACGACGTAGAAACATGAAGCACTCCTGCCGGCCAGTCTAGGCTTGCGTTAAACGTCATTGTATATGAGCGATCTTCATGACCGAGAATCAGTGCGGTCCCTACAAATGTATTAGTAAGGTAGCCTACACACCTGCACAGTAGGCTACCAGAAGAGAAACGAACGCGAGAGGTGGACCCGTCCCTGATGCCCAGGGATGCGACAGCGTGGACAACTGGGAGGCTTGCTTTAAACCTGAGACGGTCGTGTTTACTTACCAACTAGATATTGTCGCATACCGTGTTGTTGATTCATACGAGAATACAATGTGCATATAGAACACATGCGCACCACACATGCAGAGATGACAAATAAAATGTATCTACGCACGTGCGGCAACTTTCTGAGCCATATTCGCACTTCGCGCGGCAGTGGCATTTCTCTTACCCGAGTATTTTGCGGTGATGTATCTAAAGAAATCACGCCACACAAGCTCAAAGTACGTGGTAGACGTGACGAGAGTATGAGGTCTGGGTGATGCTTTCTTCATTTCGTCAAAGATCCTCCTGGGGGAAATGCATCCCAACGCCAACCACGGTGAGATGCGACATGAAAAGTCCGCTCCAAGGTGAGACGTAACCTGCGCTCTCGGCGAAAGTGCAGCATCAAAGCGCTTGCTTTCGGTCACATATGCCTGGACGCGCAGCATTGCTTCAGTTTCACCCCCTGTCACAGAGGATATTCCGGCCGACGCAGTCTTGTACGAATCGGATTTGCACGCCAGTGGGGAGTCTTCGATGCCAAGTTGACGAAGACTGGGTATATCTCCCGCCTTGAGGCCATTGGGGAGCGACGGGAAGGAGTCGGGAGTGTGCAATGGGGTGCGGATGGTACCCGACTTTTGAACGGCCTCGCGGAAGTCAGAGTACACGTCAGGGATACTTTGAATAGGGAACGGCAAGTCATCCTCATGATAAAGGGTGTTCGCCCAAAAGGTAGACAATTGTGCGCCGTTTTTCTTTAGGGCCTCCTCCAGGGCAACTTCAACCTGTTGTTCGTCGTGAGTCACCTCTTTATGCGCAAACACATGCTGGCATTTTATAGAGCGGCAAATTTCTGGAACGACCTGTTCCGGGCGTCCAATGCGCACAATGAGGTCACTGCCTTTGGCACGCAGAGACTTTCTCAAATCGTCCACACTCTCAATCAAAAAGCGCGCCCTGTACTTTCCGGTCTTCTGGAAACCATAATCAGTCTTTCCAAAGTGCCTCGGATCAAAGCAATAAACAGGCACGACATTTTTAGCATCCTCCAAAGCAAAGGACAAAGCCGGGTGGTCATCAAGTCTCAAATCGGAACGAAACAAGACGACAACTTTATCCAGTCCCTTGCCTAGTGCGCCGTCATCAAAATAGGAGGCAGCGTGGCGTAGAGGAACGAGCTTCGTGGAGACATTGGGTGCAGCCGAAACAGCCGCCGCTCTCACACTAGCCAATGGGGGCAGCCCAACGGGTAGCGGCGTTCGAGACGCACCTGGCACAGCCACGCGCGCACGCGCAGTAGGTGTGGAGCCCACAAAACCGGCGGTGGACGGGGGTGACATTTTAAGCACGGCACTCTTATCTGCGCAGGTAAAGGGGAGGAGGAGTCTGATAATATTTGGACCGGGAGGCGAGGGCGACGGTGAGGACGACGACGTTCGCGGCTAGAATGTGAATGTCTTGTGATGAGGTGAACGGCTGTCGCGATCACAGGTGCGGCGGGCGAGATGTGATTGCCAGGTGAGTGCGCTGGACACGTGGCGCGCAAAGCATGGCGCAGCGGCTGTGTTTCGAGAAAGGCGATTCGCGCTGCGCAGGGCAAACTAAACAATTGCGGTGCGGCAACTATTTAGCGCATCGCACATCTGACGTACGCCGCAGATCGCTGGCGAGCGGAAGGGAAGCGTTCCGCAGTCTGGTGCGCCGCGTGCCGACAATTGTTGAGCACCATGGGAGGTGCTTTTTTCGCCTTTGTTTCGTCGCCGCTCTTGACGAAGACGGCTGGCGCATGTCATCGCGCGTCGTACGCGGTATGCTCTGTCACGCCGCCGAACGACCCGACCAAGCTGCGAACAGAGTCGCAGCGAAGGCGCAACTCGCCTCCCAAGCCGATGCGACGGCGACGCAGGCGTCGCGTCGACGACGACCCCGTGGACTGGGACAAACTCGAGTCGATTCCGTTGGTTCGGAAAGATGCGCCGCCAGAATCTGGTGAGGACTACTGGATTGATGCCTCTGCGAAACAAGCTGATGCTGCCGCAGAGCGTCGGCCAGCTCCGCAGATTGACGGGCAGTTAAAGGAGAAGCTGCGGGACGAGGTTGTTCGGCCTTACGCTCAGAACTGGATTCTGTGGATTAGCTTGGGCGTGCTGGCGCTGGTGCTGGCCGTGTGGGCGGTGGGCGGCGTAGATACGCTACCCATCATTAGAGTGCCCGACTTGTAGACCCTGCCAACAGCAAGGGCTATTCTACGGCTGCCATTGCAGTAAATCGCTGACATTGCTGGTGCCGCTTTGTGTGGGGGCGGCTGTAAGCCACTGTTATGCGCTGTCCCGACACCACCGCTACCGTTCTGTGTGTGAGGGCGGCGTGCCTCTCTACACCCGCCCTCACGCGTTCTGTTTTGCATGTTCGCATCTTCCTCGCTCCTGTCCACGCCCTTGTCACGCTGCATCCGCGTACCTTCGACGTCCATTGTTTCATTTTTCGTTGAAACGAGCCATGAAGATTCTTTCGCTCATTTTAATCCGCGCCCTGCCGCAAGAGTCCGACGCGACCACGCTGGCCTCTGCGTACATGCTCGACGATTTTAACTTCTTTCAGCGCGAAAGGTACGTCTAGCTTTCGTTGACTTCTTCGGTTGCTGTTCGTTTTCCACCCGCTCACCGCGTCATCTCTGCACACAACAGCGTCAAACAATTCGCAACTTTCATCTCAAGGACAGTCGGGAAGCGCGTAGAACTCGGTCAAAGAAGCTCAGTCGAACATGAGGGCTATCTCGTCCACGTGCATGTTCGATCAAATGGCTTAGCTGCTGTCGCTGTCTGCGACAGGGAGTATCCTCCTCGCGTGGCCTTCACATTGCTTATGAAGTTGCAACATGATTTTATGGAAGCTCATACCGAGGCGACATGGCTTTCAACCAAGGATTCATTACCGTTTCCTCCGCTTGAGCAAATGATTCGAAAGTATCAGGATCCACACGAAGCAGATGCGATTATGAAGATTCAGAAAGACCTTGACGAAACAAAGATTATTTTGCACAAGACAATTGATAGCGTTCTAGAACGAGGCGTCAAGCTTGACAATCTGGTAGAGAAGAGCACCGACCTTTCTGCGCAGTCCAAGATGTACGTCTCGCCGTCGCATGCGGTTTACTTTGTCATGCCTTCGCTCCGTTCTGCGTCTAACGTATCTCGCTTTTGTGCTGTGCGTTGCCCAATTCAACCCTCTGCGCAGGTTTTACAAGGTACGTGCTTTCTATCTCACCAATGTCATTGCTTTGCTGATGTTTTCGTCCCATCTAACACAGTTTTGCCTGTTTCGTTCGATTTTCATGAGACAAGACTGCCAAAAAGCAAAACAGTTGCTGCAACATGATGTGAATCATAATTTTGGACCTTTTTGCGAAGCGTTCTGAATACCAACTTCTGTAAATGAACATCACTTCTGGACGGAGTAAACACAGAACTGAACTCTATTTCCCTTGCACCACCTTCTAGACCTTGTGGCCATCGCGCCGTTAATGCTATACTGCGTGGCGAGCTTCATGATTTCACAGCTTCATGTGTTACGAAATATGGCAGATCTCGGGGCATAGTCGTCATGTGCGAATGAAGAAAAAATCGATGAGCATTCCAGAGACATGCAAGCATGTGGTCGGATCAAAAGCTGCTCATGTTCAAAAGATTTCACCCTGCGCGCAGTTCGACAGATTGGATGCAGCGGCTTCCGTTCGCGGCTTTGAGAAGTGCGGCCTGCCAAGTTGACACTTATATATTGTAAAAAAAGCTGTGCAAGAAAGACTCGAGGACCATGACGGTTGTTGTTGTGGATCATATGTAGGAGGCTAAGCTAGCATAAAAATGCGCCAATTTCGATACATTCATCGTTGTGCATGTGGTAAGGTGCCAGGCCTTCGCGCTTCGGTGATCTGCTAGATTGCCAGACCTCGGCATGGGTTGGATACTTTCGTGCCCTTCATTGTCTACATCTTTCAAGACTTGGCATATTGGGTCACTCAGGTAGAATTAGATTACTTCTGCTTTACCATCATGTCTCAGAGAGCACATCGCGGAGGAGTTTTCTTCCGGGGTAGCCTGACGTGGAGTTGTTATGGCCCCAGGAGCCGGAAATCGCTTGAAGCAGGAGTACAAGTTTAGCATTGCCGAACCGTTTCTGAAAAGGTTTCAAACAGCTCGAAGGCAAGCTGAAATTCGTGGACACGTTTCAATTTTGAGTTGTGGCTTCTTTTGGCGAAGTTTCCGAGCACTAACGGTTTGAGTCAGAGAGCGATCGCTATTCAGCTCTGTGCTCGATTACGTCAAGCATTACAAGAGCCCGCCATGCTTCAAACAATAGCAAGAAGGGCGTTCACACCTTCCTTGCGAAGATTTACATCAGCGCTTCGAGAGCCTGGACCCGTGGGTCTCCATGCGGGCGATGATCCACGAGCGGTAAGCTTTCAATGTCATTGGCGTCAGTAGCTCTCTGCGTCTCCTCACATCAACCGTCAGTCTAACGATTTCATCTGAATCGGGCGAAAAACAACAATCTCCCTGTCACCTGATGCAATAGACCCTTATCCAGCTTTATAAACAAACTCTCGATGCCGTAAAGGAGATTCCGGAAACGGCAAAGTATAGAGTCAATGTCGAAAAGATAACCAACTATCGAATGGGAATCATTAGCGAGATTGAAAATGTCGAAAAGATCGAGGAAACATTGAATATTGGCCAGATTCAGGAGGTTATTGAGCAAGCCGAGGACGAGCTTCACCTGATTCCTCATATGATTGAATGGAAGCCTTGGGAGATGAAGGAAGGTGAAAAACCTGTTGTCATCACAGTCGTTGACTAAAGGCGAGGCCGTACATTTTACATGATCGAAAGCTATTCAGTAAAACCCGGCTTTCTTGGCGGAACGAGAGTCATGGAGAGCAATGTTTATTCGAAGAAATACATTCAATTTGCGTTGCCTATCAATTCATCAGTGCACCATTAACAAGCGTAGAGCCGCCCGAAATCGGCGTCCAGTATCTCTAAGCACTACAGTGTGTGACTAAATATACTGCCTGTAAGATGGAGCTGGTGGAAGGACCACTAAAACTCCTGGCTGTTTCACAATTTAGCAGAACTTCATGAGTTCTTCCTCACCAGTCTATTCTAGGAGGCTCCTGCCCCGTCGGCCGGTGTCTCGTATGCTGATGGTGGAGCTGGCGGAGGAACTGTTGTTGTAGATGACTGATAGGCAGTGGGAGTTTGAACTGATGGTGGTACCGTGTAATTTGTGGACGACGCCCCCGATGGCGGTGGTGGCGGCGGCGGCGGCGGCGGCGGCGGTGAGGAATACGTCGCGGGAGATGATCCTGGTGGATACGAATCCGAGGGATGTCTATAGCCGCCCCCAGATGGGAGTGGAGCAGAGTGATATACCGCAGGATTTGATGTCGAACTGGGGGGCTGAGACTGGTGGTATGCATAGTTCGACGACGGAGGGCTCGCTGGTGCTCCACCAGCACGCGGAGCATGAGAAACGTATGAGCTGTAACCGGTCGACGCCTGAGGGGCAGAAGCTGGATGAGACATTGGAGGTGGTGGAATATAGTCACTTGACGACGTCTGAGGGGTAGAGGCTGGAGGAGGTATTGGAGGTGGAGGAATATAATCGCTTGGCGGTGGCGGTGGAGGGGCATTCGATGTTCTGGGAGTAGCGCCCGGCACCGGCACAGCATAGCTCGTTGGAGGAGGGATATGATGTTGAACCCCGTATCCAGTTGATCGAGGTGGAGGAGGCGGTGGCGGTGGAGTCGGAGATTGCGTCATTGGCGAATAAGAATTGCCGTATCCAGATGACAGATCATCCGGTGGGGGTGCCGTTGGAGCAGTGTCCACTCGAGGAAATGTCGCACCTTCTGCGCCTGGATTGTATGGTGGGTATGTGACATTCGGGGATGGAGCGTGAGGATCCGCTTCATTGGATATGGCAACTTTATCCGCTGACACCCATGGTCGGTGTTCCGAGCGCAGTAGAACTCTGTGGCCGAGACCAATTTCGTCAGCCTTGGCTGTAATACTCTTCACTGGGTTCGCGTCAAAGTAGTGCCTTTGTAAAAGAAGCATAGCGGATAATGCACGGTCTGCAACGGCGAGTCGTTCCACTTCTATGGCGTCCATCTCAGCATATATACTTCTGTTTATGTTGGCCATTTCCTGCGCAAGATCTTGCACTTTGGTTTGGTTGCGTGAGCGCCGTTCTAGTTCCTTTTGAGAGATGGGGTTTCGACGTTTAGCTTCATTTTGTAACATTTGACGAGTTTTCGAGTCATAGTATTTATGCTGGCGGATCACGTCCAGACGTTTTTCGTGCAATTTCTCAGTGTTGTCTATTCGGTTAAGAAGGGCACTGAGTTCCTTCTTCGACATGTCCATCCGCTGCACAGCATTGAAGTTGGGTTCAACGGCGCTGGACTCCGGAGAATCTAGCCGCGACTTGGCGGTTTGCAAGTCCTTCAATAGTGCGAGAACTGGAGAATCCTTTTCCGGGTATATTGAAGATCCTATAGTCTCGAACGAGTTATAAGTGGAGAATATGGAATTCCAGGCTTCCTCATTCGAGACGATACAGCTTAGCAGTGACTGGACGGATGTGCGCCACTGATAGAGGGTGCTCTTAGTTGCGGCCAGTGATTCATCGCCTTTGATGATTTTCTTCTTGGTAGTGCCCTTGGCAAGAGATACTTTTAGACCGTGAATCATAGGGTGTATGCTCACACGGCCGAAGCAAGCGGACCAGACCAGTTTTCACACAAAAGTTTGACAAGTGGAAAGGTTTTACGACAGGAGCTCACCGGGCAGTTGGTGATATTGCGGACCACACGACGAAAGTCGACGTTCACCAAAGAGAGTGGACGAAATTGTGAGTCTGATGTAAATCGGAAGGCGCAGGGCAGGTGGCAAAGAAATCGGCACCACTTTATCAAGAGGGGCAGCGGCGGGAAGCAATTCGCGATGGCAGGTGCTCGGCACACATCCGTGGCGCCAGCCAGGTGGATAATGGCGCGATTCGAGAAGTGATTTGTAGGTTGAGGTGTCTTCGTACAGTAACCGAAAACAGAGCGATCTGCGCTACGGGCCCGTGCAACGCAGAGCCGTCATTGCTGCACATCGACTATTCGCCGTTTGTGATGATTCGCATTACAGTGGATATAATTGTACTGTGCAAAGGGCAGGCCTCCACAGTGCGACACGGCTGATAGTAGTCTGCAGTCGTATTATCTACGAAGAGTTACGAAACAATTCGGGTGAGTATTGGCGATTTGAGCACCTTTACGTTACAAGGAACCATCCATCTATCGCGTGGTGCGGGATGCAGGCTAACAATTCATAACCGCGGCAGACGGCGAGCATGGTTCAGAAGTAAGTAAAGTACTTGTGCACACATCCAAGTATGTTTCGTAATCGTCCTCGCCGTCCTCGGAATATTTGCTGTTCAAGGACAGAAGCTCTACGCCCCGCAATCCCCGTTCCCCTGTCAGAGCTCCAGAATATATCATATCAATATCATAACATGCGATCGCCGCCATCGTGCGTTTAAGCATGAAGATGCACAGCGGGGAAGCGCAAGTTCGTTGTTGAGAACAACAGATCGCGTCAAATAAATTCATGTGTTTAGTCAAGTTGAACTACAGTCAGTAGCGGTACAATTTAAGAATACTCCAATAGTATCGATCTAATCTACAACGGATTCTGCAGGTGAAAAGAGGACTGGCATGATGTTAATCGAACGGCTGTGACATGAGAGTAACCTAGAATCCACCCCAGCAGCGAGAAATGTTGGCGTATTCAACGAGCAGGTGCTGGGTGCATGCGAACATTGTTCTCTGTGTGCTCACTGTCAGTTCTGGCGCTCACCTGCACATCCACTGAAGTAGTGTCTTCCACACTGACCTCAGTCCTCGTCCCCAACGCCCCCATCCCCAACGAACTCAGATGCTGCAGTCTGTCGTTGTGAGCAGAGGCCGTTCTCACCGCAGACGCAGTGAGAAACGCCCCACCACCTTCATCACACTCACTCCTGGCTTTCCCGCCCATGCTGTCGGAGGCATCCAGTTTCTCGCCTCGCAGCCGGCTGCAGTTCATTTCGGCAACCGAAGAATTGGCCCGATACACACCGCGAAAATTTGGAGCTCTGTTCTTCGTGCTATCACTTTCTCGCGAAAAACGAACACCTGCATTACCTTGCCGCGGTCCGTGCGCTTCGGCGCCCACATGGACGCTTCCCTTCCTGAAAAGAGGAGCGGACTTCGGAGCTTGCGGGCCGGGAAGCCTGGCCAGCGAACTCTGGCGTAAAACATAAGTTTTGGCGCTGGAGGATTGGGCTTTGTGAAGCACGGGACTGGGCGCCCGTGGGGGCTGCTCCAGATCATCGGAATTCCCACTGTCATACGCAAGTGACGCCAGACGCGTAGTCGCGGTGTACCCGTACAATTCGTACAGGGCGCGTGGGGATACGGACTTAGTCAGAAGCGGGAGAACTGTTTGCATCGGGTCCAAAGAAAAGTAAAAATGCTGCGCCCGAACATATGTGTTCATGACCATTTCCAACAGCAACTGCTTCTTGTCCAACGCCTTTTCCAGCTCGGTTTGAAGCTTCTCCGTCTGAAACGCCAGTTGCGTAGCGTAGTCGGAGAGCTTTTGTTCGTTTCTCAGCCGTCTGTCGGCCTCCTTATCGGTGATCTTTCGCCTCCTCGCACTCTCCGCGGAGCGAATGGACTCAAGCTTCGACGCATAGTACTGCTTGTTCTTCAACGCAAACACACAGTCCATTTGGGTAGCACGCAACTGTCGAATACAATCATTGAACGCGCGCAGCTCGGCGACAGTTCTGGCGCGCTCGTCGTGAAGCGCGTCGCCAGCGGCAGGCTTTAAAACGCACTGGCCCGCATTGGCAAGCTCATCAAGTGGGGCCTGCATGGGGTGACTCTCTGCAAACACCTGTTGCGCCGTCTTGGCCATAGTGGAAATGTTGTAGGCCAGCGAAGCCCAGATCCTCTCGTTTTCCTCGAAAGCGGCCTGCAGCTGTGGAAACCAACATCGCAACTCGGCGAGAATCCTGTCGGCTTCGCGGAGACGCTGGTCGGTCTCCAACAGAAACTTGTCCCCCTTGGTGCAGAGGGCGAGCTTGAGCTCGTGCAGCATGTCTCGCACGTTGAGCAGCTGCAGCGCGGGCAGAGCAGGTGGGCAGCGCGGGCGCGCCCATGACGGCGGGCGGAGGTGTCGCCGCGGACTGACGTCGGAAGCGACGCGGCGCGGCGAAAGCTGACACGAAAGAGCTATGCTCCCTGTAGCGCATGATATGGCAGACACGGGAAGATATGCGAAGCCCCGACGGGCGTGCCGCCAGTTGGGGCGGCGCGCCGCGCTGATTGGCCACGCCGTTTGCACCGCGCGCGCTGCACGCGCCAATCAAAATGCACCGCGCCAATGCAGCGCGACGCGCGCCAGCCGCGCCCGCTTTTCGCGCTCGCGCGCGCGACGCTCGGCCAGACGCAAGCACGTCAGCGTGGAAGAATCGCCACTACAAGAATCGCCGCTACAAGAATCGCCGCTACAAGAATCGCCCACGCCCTCTCCGCCCCACCCCCCCCGTCGAGCCCTTCAAAACTCACTTCTTCCCCTTCTCCCCCACCACCCCTCCCCGTGCTCCGAACCCGGCGCCGGCGCGCAAGTATGTCGCAGTCGACATCGACTGCCAGTCTCTCGCTTGCCGTTGGCGCTTCGCCACGCTTCACCGTGAGCGCCGCGCCCAACGGCGTGCGCACCGCCGTATTGGCGGGCGCCGCAGTCGTTTCCGGTTTGGTCTATCTTCTTCGCCGCAGTCACGCCGACGGTGTCAGAAAACGCGTCATCAAACGACTTGATAGAATTGCGCCCAAAACCAAGTATCAACCGCACAAGCATGCGCATGGTCAAATCATAAACGCTGATTGTGAGTACGAATTCGCTTTTGCGCGTCGCCCGGCACTTTCTCGCATACTAACCGTCACCAACAGGCCCAGTGTGTTTGTGCGAATTTGCAAGCACCCCCGACAAACCGATCCGTGTGCTGGAATGTCGTCACGCGCTGTGTTCGGATTGTCTTGAAGCGTGGGCAGTGCACTGCACAAAAGCGCATCTCAACCCGTCCCGATTCGGTATCACCAGAGCAGGCCGCGTGGTCTCGTGGACGCCGGGTCCCAAATGCCCGCTTTGTTGTGCGCGCCTCAACTGTGTGCCTAAAGAAGACCTCAGGGAAGCCGTTATTGCCGCCATTAACCATCGAGGAACAGCTCTCTCCACAATTATTGCTTATCAATCACGGCATTCTACTGATGACACGTTTGAGAATAGCACTACCAACTGGACGGCCTCCGTTGCCTCACCTTCTCATCAACATCAGTAGAGCGTGCTGTCTTGTTGCAATATTTTGTACCGTTTAACAAATGTAAACTGTATCTTGATGTACTTGTTAAATGTCAATCGCGCCTATTCTTGAGCATGTGGGTTTGAAACCCTTTGAATGTGTGTTTGAACTGATCCAGCTCATCCTTGTGTGCAGCACATTGTTCGCAAACGCCCCATCGTTCTGCAACTGACGAACAGTCAAATAGCCTCTTTCCGAGCTCTTTGTTCACCTCGTTGTGAACGACACACATCCAATGCGCAAACGCGGGGCCCGTGCGCGCATCCGGTGGATGTCGCTGGAGAATCCCTCGAAAAGACTCTGCGCACGGTTCACACGGGTAGATTTGCGAGAAGTCGTTCATGAAACGAATCGCCCGTTGCTGCTGCTGCAGCGAGGGTCGAAGCGGATGAGACGCTGCCAGCGTGTGCAGAAAGGTCCACGTGGCCCGGCCCAGCGTCTCGGGGTCGACGCCGTCTTCGGCTACCATGCCGGAACTGCCGATCGTGAGAAAACGCAAAAATTGTTTGAAGAGGAAGAGTGTTCGATTGCGGTAGCAGGCAAATCAGCGCTGAGAAGAAAGGCGTACGGGCTTACCAAGATGGCTCAGCCTCGCCCAGCCCTCCGCGGGTCACCTTTCCCTTGAGCGTTGAGATGCTGATCCGACGATGAACGGTGTCACTTTACAGTACACCGATGCGTCTTCGATTCTGTAAGCAATTTATCGATGACAGGTGGCACCGAGCATCACTCGCACTCAGCCAGTCTTCATCATGGCGACTCTGGCTTCAACTGCCGAACATTGCCGGCGCTGTTTTCGTGTCGCCGCGCAGCATTAGCGCCATTCCGTCACCGGTGGTGTGTCATGTCATCCATTCAAGAAGGCCTGCAAGCTATCACGCAGGAGCCGGCGAACCAGCCCATCATCACACGCTTCGTTCGATTCGCAGCCGCGTTGGCCGTGTTTCCCGTTCTGGCCTTTTTCATAGTTCGTCGGCTCATCGGGTACTTTGAACTGCCTGAGACGGGGCTGTTATCGGCACCCATTCTTGGCGGTCTAGCTGCGGTCCTCACTGTTAACATTATCATTTCCACATTTGCACTTCTCGCTCTAAAAGAACCATTGCATGCTGTGGGAGGCCTATCGGCTGTAACGCAACCTCAATCCGAACTGCAACAGCAGCAGCAACAGCAACAGTCACACTCAATTCAGAAAAGGGAGAAGGCTGAGTAAATAAATGCCAGTCGTTGCACACTATTCTACCTTCTACACATGGATCTCACGTCCCAATCTGGCTCTCGTGAACAAGTTGTCTCCCGCCTACAAGATTACCAGAAAAGGGATTTACAACAATTGCAAAAGCAGTTGGAGCACATCAATCGCGAAATAGAAGCCACAGAAGTCGAAGTCGCCGACTGCAATAACCTCTTAAGCGCCGCGCGGGGGGTTGTTGGTATGCGTGGCGGCGTAATCGATTACTCGGCAAGTGCAGCGCGACGGAAGAAATCTACCCGAATCAAGCAAAGAATGTGGACAAAAGGCGATGCTGCCACCACTTTCCACGAGCCACACCCTCTACCGTCACCAACTCATTTTCTCGCACCCTGCGGAATGATTTACACCGCGTTTCAAAAGCGATTCGAAGCGCCGAGACAAAGTTTTACTGGAAGCACATCGCAAGCGACTATTGTTCTGACCGAAGCCACGGACACTGCGGAGGACTGCTGGAACAATTGCAAATTACTCGAGAGACTGAAGCCTGGAAAGCGTCTGTGGATAGTGTACTGGTTTGATCGCAATTCTTCACATTGGCGTCAACTTGTCAGACCGCCACGAGCAAAAGGTGGATTTCGTGTGGGTCTCTTTGCCACGCGATCTCCCAATCGCCCAACGCCAATAGGACTATCTCTCTGCGTTGTTGAAAGTTTTGACGAGACCCTGAGACACATTCATGTTAGCGGAGTAGATGTTTTGGATGAGACGCCTTTGATTGCTCTGAAAGAATATGATGAGGAAAACGAAGCTTGTTTTGACACACGATCGGGATGGCTGGATGATCTTGATCGACTAAAGCCACTGTATTATGATCCCGTCTCTGGAGAAAGTCCTTTATCATCATTTTCAATACAATATGAACCTCTGGTCATAGACAAAATAGACTTCATCAATCGACGGAGCGCTGTAGATATTCAATGTTTAGTAAGTGAATCGTTGAGACGCATACCGAATAACGTAATCCTGGATGAACAGGGTCAAATACGAAGGGACACTGGCTGTCTTCCAGTCGGTTCCTACCGCATTTTCTACGCGGTTGAGCCCAACACAAGCACAATATCAGTAACAGATGTTGTCTCTGGAATGAGAAGAGAGGTTTGTCAGGCCGAAGCAGAATCCGACCCCGAAGCAAAGCTTCACTTGGAGTTCCAGAGTTTGTTCCCTGACTCGGTTAACCACAAAGCTTTAGATTGAGCAAATTTCCGCTAATGGGATGATGATGAGTTTTTTGCACCAAGCTGCGTTCAAGTTTTCTCTAGTGAAGAGGCGATACTGAACGAATTGGGTTCGCTTTTCGAACAAATACAGTCATTGCTGTATTGTTAGACGCTAAACATGAAGAATACTTCGCTAAATTGCAACTTGCTCTGCCCCACGTAACTCCCATTTCTCTTGCCTTGTACGGTGTGCACCCAGAAACAAACTGGTTCTTGTAGAATAGCTTCTCATATATTGCACAACAAAGTATCACGAGAGCCGATTTCGTGAACATGTGAACATGAACATCACTTTGTTCATTACAGTGTTGATATTGATCCAAACATAACTTTAGATTTCTCAGAAACAGCACCGCTTACGTCTCGCAAGCACTTCATCCTCGTGTGCATCCTCGCTGAGAGTTGTAATTGAGGTGAAGACTTCCCCAAGAGTTGTCGAGTTGATAGAGTAGTCTATGATCTGAAAGTCCTCAGCGCGATCTTCAAGAATATGAACACTCTCTAAGACCTGAGCTTCAGTAGCATGTCTCGGAAGGCTAAATTTGGCAATTGCCTCACCGTTTTCTTTCACATCAGTTGATACCAATAGCGATTCCGGGGACACTTCTATCAAACACTTTGAAAGCCATTCAACTTGTTCTGATGATCTTAAGACAACTGTGACTCGATACCCTACGCCAAACTTTGTTTTCAGATGCAAGGCGCTTCCGAGCACCTTCAATTTTCCTTTTGCCATGATACCGATGGCATTATGTCCAGCAATTTGCTGAGCTTCCGCAATTGAATGTGTAATTAGAAATATAACACGTCCTTTCTTCGCCCTCTCAATTGCTTTCCACAGGTCCCTGCGAACATGTGGGTCGGCACCAGAAGTGCATTCATCAAGAAGGACAATTTTCGGATCCCCTGTGAGACTCAAAGCAACGCTTAGTCTTCGCTGCATCCCACCAGAGTAGGACCCAACCAAAATGTTCGCAACATCTGTCAAGTCAACATCTGAAAGTCGTTCAGATATCTCCCTTGTTCTGTCTTTCTTAGACATATTCTTCAAAGCGGCAAAAATCTCAATGTGCTCGGCACCGGTGAGGTTTTCCCAGTACAAATCAAACTGGGGGCAGACCCCTAGCAATTTTCGTACGGCCTCGGGATCTTCCCGAACGGAGTTGCCGTAGATGTACGCATCTCCGACTGAAGGGGTAAGGACCGTGACGAGCATCTTGAACAATGTTGACTTTCCAGCTCCGTTGGAACCTAGCAGTGCAAAGGCTGTATTTCGTTTTACACTGAAGGAGACGTCATCAACTGCAGTGCATTTGCCAAATTTCCTCGAAACGTTCTTGATCACAAGGGCAGCCGTATCTCGTTGACCTCGTGCGATAGCTACCCGCTCTTGCCGCACATCTTCATCCTCAGCATCTGCATCATAACTCCGAGAAAAATCGTATTCAACTCTTTCACTCGTTTCGCTGCTATCTTCATGACCATGATCTTGATCCAGATCATCAACAGTCTTCGTTCTCATAAAGCCCCAGTATTTTGGCAGCAAAAAGTAGTACGGCTTCAGGGGTATCCCGTTACCAGTGGGCACAATATTGTCCAAGTATATTGAAAGAACGAGCGCCACGGCACCTGACCCAGCCATCCACTCCCAACATTCTCGCACCGAGAACACCGATGTGTAGCGATTGAGCTCGGAGAAATTGAGTGCAATACCTTGAAGGGCAACAATGTTGGCATCAAATACGGCCTTCGAGAACATGGTGGTAGGCAAAATAGCAAACAACTGGCGTAAAAACAAAACATCCTCGCTGACTCTTGGATCACCGTTCTCATCCAGGCTGTAGACGATGGCACCAGCATTGGCTAAGATGTACCCAAGAGCGAACAAAAAGAAGCCGATCCCCGATATGGACTCGGATTTCCTCAACAAGCTGGCTAGCAACATAGTCCACGGTACGAGGCTTGTAGAAAAGATGAAGAAGGTCAAAAAGTATGTGTAGAAATGATTGACAGTGAAGTACTTGAAGCCAAAAAGATGACCAAATGCAATGAGCAAAAAGGTGAGGGTCAAGTTGAGCAAAAGATACGGGAGGCACCATGAAATATAATGTTGAGATTGGCGCTGTCCCGCCAGTTTGAGAGCATCTCGCAGACCGCGCTGTTTCTCTAACACTATCCTATAGAGAAAGAACATAAGACTGAGAAAATAAACTGCAAACGTCATGAAGTCGCCGTAAAGGCCGAACGCGTCAAGGCCAGCATTGCTGCTGCCGTCGAGAGAAACGATATTAGGATGAGGGAACACTGAGGCGTTGAGTGATATGTCAAATGTGGTATCTGAAACTTGCGACATGAGCTCCATGTTCATTTGGTGAATCATTGCCGGGAGCACGACCTCCGAATGGAAGGCAGTTGACGCGAGAGGAAATTCAAATTGCCGAGTTTCATTATACTGAACGATAAAGCGCACATTGCCGCTATTGATTTCATTAAGTGAATCTTCATCGAAGATATAAGCCGCCTGTGTATAGTTGGGATTGTTGAAGAGAAAGAGATTCAACGATTTTTCATCGGGAAACGCTCTTGTTTCGTTGGCCGGAATGGAATTGCGAGCGGCTAAAGAGTTGACCCACGATGTTACGCGACCGTCTCCCTCTGGAACGTAGGCAATTGTCAGACACGTTTCTGTTTCGAACGGTACACAACGCGGGATGAGGTCAATAACACGCGGTTCTGGATTGCGGTTTTCCAGAAATGAGGGGTCGAAGCCTTCTCCATTGTCTATGGAAATCTGGCTGAAGTACAAAATCAACAGGGCGAAAAAGGAGCTCAGAAGCGTCACGACGAGAGTGGAGAAATCACGCGTTGTGAGAAGAATATTCTTCTTGGTCAAAATGAACGTTGCATCCCAGTAACCCATGTCCGTCGGACGTCAGATGCTTGCTGACGCAAGAACTGGACTGGTGAGATTCAGTTTGTGTGGAACACAACAGACACAGCGCGTTAAGCACAAATGAGTAAATTCAAGGTATATTTGGCAACAAACAAGTTGCTTGCCGGTACGGTATAGCGCAGACCTGTCTGGGTTCGCTTGCACCAACGGAACTTTCCGCTGCGCAGATGGATGTTGAAGTTGTGTTTGTATCGTGATGTCGCGGTGGAAAGCAAGCATGCAACCTCACAACAGCAGTGACGGAGATAAGGGCAGCTGGCGTCGAAACAAACGCGCTGCAGCGCCGGCGTACGGGCTGTAGGGCCAGCATTCACCTTCGCTCGGAAGCTGTCTTGAAGCAAACGAGTGAAAAAAAATTACAGGTTAGTTCGGGTCGCCAGAGAGGCAGCCCAGCATTGCGAGAGACCGACCTCACTCGTAACGCGCTCCATGTCGAGTTGCCCTTCTGTGACTGGTGAACGGGGGCGGCGATGTCGGAATGCCTTGCTGGGGCGGGGCGGCTCAAAATATCTCCCGTAAAAGGCAAGCTCATACGAGGCGGCTCCCAGCTTGTCGCCAACGCCGGTGGGGACTCTCCACAGCACTATAGAGCTGATACGCGCCTTTCGCTCTGCTGCACAGTTCCCGTTTATTGGTACATCGTAGCCCACCCAGCTTTCTTCACGCTTCGTCGTGTCTTCGTGGTGTTGTATCAGTCACGGCGTGCATGCGTTCGTCGCGAGCAAACTCCTCTGTTCCTCGCCGCTCGCATCCCTCGGTGCTACCAACTCGGTGCGAATACGACCCCACTTTTTCTTCATATTTCCAGAAAGCTGTGCTGTCCGTAGGACTTAGCCTGCCCGTCTACCGCCTCGAGTCAGCTTGCTCCTTCGCGTCCGACTGCCTCCATTCCGACACTGTTTAATATGAGCCGTTCACTGTTTCACAATCAAATCAATGGCCTTCTGCTCCGAACTTGGCACTATGAGCGACGACAGCGGCTCAATATCTGTTGCAACTTCATAATCTCACCAATTCTTTTGGTGCTTCTCGTTGTTCTTCACAGAGTGCTGCAGGCCCCGGAGGTTGTTTCTTTCCCTTTTCAACGGGACCCCCTCGGCGCCTTCGCTGCGCGCCCGATAAACCCCGGCCGCTGCAATGAACTTGTCAACGAAATGGGTGTGTCCGCGCCGCCGAAGCTTTGCTCTTTCCAACCCAAGTACAAGGTCCCGGTTTTTGTACCCGAGCAATTCGCTTCATTTGTCGGTTCGCGCAGCGCAATATCTCCGCTAAACAATACGGGTCTGTTGAGCGAGTTATCATTGAACCCGTTCATCTTTCCTGGAGCTCTTCCAGGCGAGCAATTCAATTTCATCCAGACAAGTTACGACGGCGTTTTTCTCCACTCGTATTTTGACGGTAACAAATTTGATCCTGTATACCAGGAATTGGTTAACGCGCAACGAGACGGGGAGATCGACCAAAAGTATGAGATCGAAACCATACCTGCGACATCAAGAGAACAGTTTTCGAGTATTCTCTTTGACTCCTGGTTAAAGGGCCGGTTTTTTGCTCCGTACTTCAATGCCATTGCCTTCGACGATGCGCAGCAAATTGATGCAAACGAAATCCGTTTGTCGGCCACG
Organism: Gracilaria vermiculophylla; assembly: GCA_019155205.2. NCBI lineage: Eukaryota > Rhodophyta > Florideophyceae > Gracilariales > Gracilariaceae > Gracilaria > Gracilaria vermiculophylla. The sequence continues at coordinate 1,256,729 of JAHNZQ020003149.1, forward strand.
CTGTTTTACAATGAATCAGAGAGCACCAACTGTACCGAGTCGTGCGCCCTCGTGTCGGGCGTCATTGCTCTGGAAAACGCTATCTTTAAAACGGCCTCCCCGGACCACTCCGCCGTGGCATATCTTCGCCGCATGCCTGCCATCGCCAGTCGAGAGGATCTTGGTTTTATAAAACTGATTGTTAGCATCATCATTGGCCTCGTCAGTCATTTCCTTCTGCCCAGTTTTCTCCACATCATCGTTAAAGAGCGTATTGCGAGACTCAGAGCTATGATGGAAATCATGGGACTTCGAAAACGAAATTATTGGATTGGTACGTATCTTGGATTGATGATTGAGTTTGTTCTTTCTCAAGGATTGATCATGATCGTAGGCGCTATAATACGGATATCATTCTACACCGACAATCATCCCTTGTCCTACATCATTCTCTTCTTTTTATGGTACGTTCTCCACAAGGGCCCTGTTCAAAATTGTTCTGTCGAACTAACTCATCGCTGAGAGCTTGTTTGCCGGGCTATTGTGATCTTTTCCAATTCATCAGGGGTAATGTCCTTATCGCACACGCGCTCATTTTTTCCCCTTTTTTTGCAAGTCCAGAAACAGCTCAAACCTTCGGCTGGTTTTATGTCATTGTCGTGAATTTCGTAGGTGGGCCTTATATTGGACGTCGGCTCGGTGATGATGCGACCACGGAAGGTACATGGTCCGCAATCATGCTTTTACCGTCTTTTGCTTTTCTTCGCAGCATTTACTATGCAGGAGCTTTAAACAGCGGTGGACAAGGAATAACCCTACGATCAGAGACCTATCGTGATGTGGCATTAGGAATTTGCCAGAATCGAGCCATATTCTGTAGATCTTATTTGTATTTGGCAGTTCAGTTCTTCCTGTTATTTGGATTCGGGCTTTACTTTGACTTAGTCATTCCCAACCGACAAGGCACTCGTCTCCATCCGCTTTTTTTTCTGGGATTCAGGAGAAAAGTTAAGATGGATGTGGAAGATGAGAAGGCGAACGAAAAAGTACATGGATCTGATGTTTTCGTAGAGGAGTCTAGAGCACATTCTATCATACAGAACTCTGTGCACGAACCGTTTGAAGGTGTCGTTCTCCATAGACTCTCGAAAACATACCCAGGAAATCCTCCTGTCAAGGCTGTGAAAGCTTTATCACTTGTCGTGAAGCAAAATGAGGTGCTCAGCATTATGGCTCCGAACGGGGCCGGAAAAACCTCGGCCTTTCGAACTCTTATCGGAGAACTGGAACCAACATCCGGAAACGCGCTGATCTTCGGCAATTCAATCATAAATGATCTACAAGAGATTCACAAGAGCATGGGAGTTGCCCCTCAGCAGGACATTTTATGGACTGAGCTTTCAGTTCAGGAGCATCTCTTCTTTTACGGTCGTCTCAAGAACCTCAGTGGAAGCCGTCTTAAAGCGGAAGTAGACAATTCCTTAGAATCAGTGCAATTAACTTTTGCAAGAAACAGGAAAGTTCGTATTATCAGCGGAGGAATGAAGCGGCGCCTTTCTGTGAGCATTGCTATGATTGGAAACCCTAAGTTCATTATTTTGGATGAGCCATCTACAGGTCTTGATATTCTTGCCCGCGAGAAACTGTGGAACTCAATTCAACGAATCAAAAATGGCAAGGCAGTAATACTGACTACACATTCGCTCGAAGAAGCTGAGGCACTAAGCAGTAGGGTAGCTATAATGTCAAGAGGAAGGCTGCGATGTATCGGGACTTCAGAAGATCTGAAACTAAGGCTGGGAAGAGGTCACCATCTTTCAGTCTCGCTGCCTGCTTCAAAGGTTGGTGCATTACATGATGCTGTTATGAGCCTTGCCCCGGGATCCGTAGTCGAGACATCTTTAGGAGGTAATGTTGAATATGCATTGCCAAGGTCGTTCGCAGTGGCAAGAATGTTTTCTATGATGGCTGAGAGGAAGGAAGAATTATCCATACGAGATTGGTCCATCAATCAATCTACACTTGAAGATGTATTCTTACGAGTGACCGAAAGAAGTCGACGCACTGACGCTGCTGACCCCAATGTTTGATGTCGATTGAGACATTCTGATCGGTACATACGAGAACCGGTGGATCTGTTCGCCTTGTGTATGGAAATGAAGAGCTCTTATATGGAGGGTGGGCAGGAAATCCATCATACGGCGAACATTCGTGTCTGAATTCTATGTCTCGAGCCTCGATAATCGATCCCGATCAGCTACGCACCGTGGAAAAACTCCTCGTGCCGAGCTTGAATGGTTCGTAACCGCGTGATGATGCTGTAGCGTGCACGTTATCTACGTCCAAAATGGATCACGTGATTTGGTCATCGAACCCAATCTTCGAAGGATATGATCCGGGCGTTTGCCGGAGGAAGTTGCTTCTCGTCCTCAAGGCGTTCATACATGGCATCAACGCCAGGGGGATTAACAAGCTGTTTTTTCTCTCGGCTTTCTGACATTTGACCCGTCATTTGATCCAACAAATCCACGCAAGGAATTTCAACATCATACAGAGGATCAACAGCGTTCTCACTGATCCTTCTTCGCTTGAGGGTAGGGGTCCAAATTGAAAGAAAGCGACGCCAGTCTCTTTCTGGCAAGCCATTGGCGTCCGATCCGGGGATTCCTCCATCTACGAGTTTCTTTTCGTTCTTGATTGAAAAGTATGATTGCCCGGTTGTGTCTACCCTCGCGAACGGATTTGCCTTCAAAGGCCCACTTTGACGAGCATGACGCGAAGCCAGCGTGTCATTGACGCTGTTGAGTTGCATGTTTCGTTTCGCCAGGCTCTGAAATATATCAGTGTTCCTGACGGTAGACTTCAAAACATACTGTTCCTCGTACTGCCTTATTTGCATCAATCGCTTCTCGGTCTCGTACACCTCGGATTCAAGCTTCGCGATCGCTTCCTCATCGTTCCGCCCACGAGCATTCTCAAGGTCTTGTCGCTTGATATCCAATGCAGTTTTGGCCTCAGTTCTTTTCAGGGTCCAGTTCACCCTGTGAGGATATACCACTTCCATGTTAGCAATGTGGTTTTTCTCCTCTGCTTCACTTGGCGTTATCCTTTCTTCCATTGCCGCAAATGATTGTTTTGTCAATCTGTCAATCTCATCCTTTCGCGGAAAATCAATACCGTCTCTATCGCATACATAACGATATCTTTCGAATTCCGATTCAGTGGGACGGGACCCGGAGGTGAGGAATATCTGAAATGATCTCTTATCACGCCCATGTTGTAGAACCAGAAGCCAATTTGTCTTTAGGTCTTCGTTCAATTTGTAAACCGACCCCTTCTTCACAGACGCGATGCGACAAAGCAAATATTCGTCTTCTTGACCTGGAGCTTTTACTCTGGCGAAAAGACCCACCACGACTCTTTGAAAGAACGGCTTTTGCGACAAGCGAATCAGATTATCTCGTCTCATAAACAATGGGGTTGTGATTCGTTCACCCGGACCCCTGAAATCAACTAGATCCGAGTAACTTAAACCAGGACCATTCTCCTGCATCAGCTCCTTATCTGGTTTTAGTTCTTCTACTTCTCTCTTTACTTCTTTTTTGCTCTCCCTTCTCTGCACCTGGTCAGGTTCGCTGTCGGCATCACTGACATTCATATCCACGACTCGTGACGATTTTTTTCTCTTATCTTCTGCGAGGGCTTGCAATGCATCTGATTTCGATGATTGCTTAGTTCGCCCGCTGCTCCGCGATGTTCTTTTGCCGACATCTGTGGCGTCCATTGCTTCTCTAGCCATAATCTCCCGCTCCTTCTTCCATAGGTCGTACGCCCTGTTCCTTTCCTCAATTCGTGACTCTAATTCAATTTCTCTTTCCACCTCGTTCATCTTCGACAATTTTTCGCGATCTGCGGCATCCCCATATCCCTGATCGTCGTATCTGTATTGAAATTCAGCTTCATCGATTCTTCCTTCTTCTGAGTGCGAAAATGCCTTCCCGCGCGAGGCAGATCTCTTAACAGTTGTTTTTGAGCGACGCCTAGTCTGCTTTCCCTTTGTAACTCTCTTCTTCTCAGTTGAGCCAGAAGCTTTCTTTCTAGGCTTGGATTTCGATACGTAGTCAACATCATCCTCATCGTCAACACCATACTCGTTGTCGTCATCGTCTTCCTCATCCTGGTCTAGCTCTGCATCATCATCTTCTGCCCCATCACTATCAGCGATTCCTTCGAATTCTGCCCCGTCAGAATCGGAAGGACTGCTCTTCCTCTCAGAGCGTTTCTTTCCATCTGTGACAGCCAGAAGTTCAGCATCAAGATCTTCCATAGTAGAGCAGAAACTAGAAAGACTTTCCCTGAGATCGACGTAAAACTACGGAAAGCGAACAGCAGAAATCCACCCACTTGACTTCCAAGTGACGCGTCTCTCAGTGACGGTCAATCACGCTCGGTTCTTCAATGAATTTCTTTCAGCGGCAAAGAAACAGAGGATGAAGGACTGTGCGCTCGTTGACGCTTGGTCTTGAAGAGTGAAGTTCAACAAGAGAAGATCTGCCGCCTAGTCCTAAAACTCAGAGTCACTGTAGAGTTTCACAATGTGTCTACTCATCAGTACCGAAGGTACACGGCTTTTTTGTCATCATGCGCTATGCATCTACGGCACATTTTGAGTGGACCTTCTGGCTGTACTGCGCTTGTGCCCAGCATCATTAGCCACACGTGGCCTCCAGTTGAGGTATTCAACCTACTTCAATGTGATGTGAACGCGGCGTTTATCCGACAAGAATCTGGCCCCCCTGGGCGACCAATGGCTGCACACCAAGTCAAGGATCATTGATTTTCTTTTCGTGGCACACGTTATCTGTTTTGAAACAAGCTCATGATCTCAGAGCTTCTATCTTCAGATGATCCCTCCCCGCAGATCTCACGAGTTGTCTAGGAATGGTTTCGGTACTCGTCCTGGGAAACAAGCCCAGAAATGATGTGATTGTTCTTCACCACTTTGAAGGAAATGAATATTGATGCCCCTTGAAAAGAAGGGAATTGTTTCGTCTAACTTAGGTTGGAAACGTTTGCGTATCCAGTTTTCCTTTTGGGCAGAACGTCTTTGTCTGGCATACACTCTTGCGTTAATTCACAAATGAAACGCAACGCTTTCATTCCTGGAGCTCCAATTGTATGCTGGGGTTTATCTCTGAGGCACGATAAGTCTGTTTGTCCCGCATCATCGAAGAAAAGAGTTGCCAAACGTCATGCATTAATTACAGCTCCAACTGCTCAACTTTCTCCACCCAACGAGAACGTGGACTGGATCTACGTTGATACTGTCATAAAAGCTCAAGATACTATCATATCCGAACAATTGGAACGCGAGATACAGGACGATGCTCTAAGTCTTGTGCGAGTAGCACTTCGCGACGCTCCAACCGAGCTTTCTGTTGTTTTATGTGACGACCGAGAGATATCTCATCTTAATTCTCGGTGGCGAGGAGCTAACACTGCCACAGATGTTCTGTCGTTTCCGCAAAACGATCCTGACAAGGTAGTCCTCGGTGATATCGTGATAAGCGTCGAAACTGCAGCGAAGCAAGCGAGTGAAAGAGGGTATGGCCTTCGAGATGAGATTCGTGTACTTCTAGTTCACGGGTTGCTTCATTTGATGGGATATGACCACGAAGGGGCCATTGAAGGTGATTGGCTGGTTGTAAGTTACTTCGAATACGATTTCCGCTAGTCTTGAGAATCCTGCCATACTGACAAGCTGAAACGTCTTCAACAATCGCTGAAGATGGGCAAAATGGAAAACAAATTGCTTAAAGATCTTGAGTGGCAAGGGGAGGGTCTTATTTCCTCGGTTCAAGAAGATTCTACGTACAGGGACATCGTGCAATCTTGAACTAAATTTGTATTCCATCAAACTAGGCAAGCACTTCGACAATACTTCTCGACACTGCACGGTGGATTCCCACCATTTGTCAATCTTTACAATTTCCCCTTGAAAGGCAAATATTCATTTAGTGTCCTGTGAAGTCTTGGTCCAGATTTTCTCAGCCAGTATAACAGCCGTCTAGAGACAACCTTTGTAAACCAATATACTGAGCACATAAGAGTGCGAGGCAAGCGTTTAGAAGTATTTTGCCTTTCATGTTAGCTTTACGCCGACGGATGCATTCCGTTGATAAACTACAGCCACCGCCGGAATAGTTCGAATAGTGCTGAATGATCTGATCAACTGTCATACATGAGTTTTGGTTTCCACGATGGGTTGAAATCCTGACAGATATATGTCATTTGATTCAGAAATAAAGAATGTAACATACTGAAGATGGATGTCAAACGGAAGAAAAAAAAACATAAAACAGCTGCTGGTGGCGGACGAGCACCAAACACACACTGGAATGCTTAAAATCATGTTAATCTTAATCCAGGTGTCCGTCGTTTTTTAAAAAACCGTATCGAGAGTACCCTCCATTCCACTGATACCATGGACAGAACCTTACACACGAGATGATGAACCAGTTGATGAATCAGTTACCTTTCTGTTTATTGTCAACCATGAACATCCTGAACAACATGGGGCACTCCATTACGGAAACTGGAGGGGCGGATGGCACAAGTATTACCAAGAATACTTCAATCATCACTAATAGACTTTCGAGTTACTTTAAGAAAGTCATTGCCAGATAGCTGAAGTGAAGTAGATGGATGGATCAGGCCTTATTATTTCCAACAAAGTTCGCACAATAATATTGCAAATCCGAAAGAAAAATTGTCAAAAAAAAAACCAAGATTGTCCCAGGTCACCGGCCGGCGCTCACGAATTAGTCAAATGGCCTTCCAGGTCTCCCCCGAATCCTGACGCTCAACGTCGCCCTTTAACTGCATTTATAGAGTATCAAAGAGAAGTGTGAAGGTTGCACTTCGAAGAATCAACTCGGCGCTCGTAAGAGCACTTGTATTCGGTACAGAATGGCGTCCTTCCAGCTACCAGAAATCCACGACAACCCTGATGGATGGGGTCCTCCCATGGATCTGGCGCCGAAGAAATTTCAAGACATGCCTTATGCCCCTTTCTCCAAGTCAGATCGACTTGGTCGGGCAGCCGACTGGACGGCGTACAACAATAGATATGGACGAGATCAAAACGAAGAATCATCGCTTGATTTCACCGTTGTTGACAACAAGATGATTCCCCGTCCGAGTTACGGCAGAGGTCGCGGAGGATACCGCGGAAATACCAGGGGACGTGGCGGCCGATACGGTGACCGAGGTGGCCCGGATCGTGATGGTGGACGCAAAGGAGGACGAGGCGGGAAGAGCAACGCGCGAGGCTCCAGAGGTGGGTATCGACCGCGATGGGAGGACCGCCGAAATATTCAGCGCGAAGCCAGTGTTGAAGTCGGCGCGGACTGGCAGGTGCTGGAAGAGGCATCGTCAAATGTGCTGTCGAAAATGTCTTTCAACATGCGCGATGAAGGTGAAGACATTGTCACTTGTGGCTCCATTCCATTTTACGATCGAAGTGCTGATCGTATTACTGCGAAAACATCGAAACCTCTACGAATTGTTGATGTGGAGTATCCTCGTGTTACAACCACGGATGATTCGATAATTCGTAGGATTGCTGGGAGTGGTGAAGGAACCGTGTTTGCAACAAGTTCTATTCTGGCGATCCTTATGGCGGCCCCAAGGTCAGTGCAGAGTTGGGATATCATTGTGCAAAGAATAGGCGGCAAACTGTTCTTTGACAAGAGAGACGGTTCAATGGCCGATTACATCACCGTAAGTGAAACTTCTTACGATCCACCAAAGGACGAAAAGAGCCTGTCAGGGGATGAAGCCATTAATTCGTTCCAGAAGCTGTGCGATGAAGCAACGCGTATCAACGAACACTTTGTCCATAACGTTGTTAGCAAGACGCGGGTGTACAAATATGCAGAGGAGAACCCGTTCGTCGACGAGGTGGAAGGAAAAGCAGCGAACGTGGCCTACAGATACCGAAAATGGTCTCTAAGTGATGATGTTGTGGTCGTAGCGCGTTGTGACCTGGACGCGGCCTTCTCGACTTCTTCTGACGGGAACGACCCTCTTCCGATAACTATTCGGGCATTAAACGAGTATTTCGACCCGACTGCAAGGCAGTCGACAGACTGGAGAGGGAAGCTCGACACTCAACGAGGAGCAGTTCTTGCGACGGAAGTCAAAAACAATGCTGCCAAACTGGCGAGGTGGACCGCAGAAGCTATATTAGCCAACTCGGCTAAAATTGCTTTTGGCTTTGTTTCTCGAACAAGAATGAACAAGAACGATAGCCATGTGATTCTCGGGACACAAATGTATCGACCGAAGGACTTTGCCAGTCAGATCGCATTCAACATAAACAATATGTGGGGCGTTCTCAAAGGAATCATCGATATGTGCTACCGAAACATGAAGGATGGAGAGAAGGGAGTGCTCATGAAGGACCCGAACAAACCAATCATTCGGTTGTACAGGGTTCCCGATGACGTCTTTGAGTCGGAGGAGGAGGAGGAAGAAGAGCTTGACAATCCCCAACAGATTGGGCTTTTCATGTAAAGCGCGAGTATGATCGTGTTGCTTCACGCAAAGTACTGACAAACAATCGAGCACAGCCTCGTTGTGAGTCGAGCGCAACTGCATTTCTTTTCGTACTGTGTGGTGCGATCTCTAGTAGCCAGTGGCCGAATGGTGCGAAGCGTTTTTGAGCATTGATGTGTGCAAAGTTTTGCAAATGGCTCATCACATTAGAACAGTAATCATATAATTCATGGCGCAAGTCGACGCGTCAGAATTTTGAATGAATGAATATTGGGTCCGACTTGGCCACCCTTTGGAGGGATTGACGAGACCGAATGTGACTGAGCATGAGGAGCATGTTACATATGAAATAATGATCCTTCAGCAGCTGCACACTGCGACAATTCTGCATTAGTGCAGCTCTTCGTGATTCACTCTGCCTACGTACAATAGAAAACTTGACAGGAGAGGCTAAAAGTGTAGAATTTTAACTTAGCATGGCGAGCTTCATTAAGCTTGCGCACGCACGGCCGCAGGTATGTGGGCATGAATTTCACAGCCGAGGAGGCTCATCCGCCATGCGACGGATAACTTTACATAATCACCGATGTTGCTTCAGCCCCAGCCAGTGTCCAGTAACGTACGACAGCACAAGTCGAAGATTTTGGGAAGGGTAAGTGTTGCAGCGCCCCATCTCACGATCGGCCATCACACCTATTTTCTGTGGTTCAAGAGAAATGTGATGTATCCATTACGCACGCAGTCACGTGACAAAGCGCAAAACGGAGAAGCTCAGTGGCCTACTGCGTGCAGTCTTTCTCGCGCAGCTGGTGGCTCTACAATCCACGACTTCTGGTCGTTCGGCGCAGCGGAGCGCGAGACTGCTCCGTCCGCGCCACCCGCCATTGGCTGAGGTCAGTGCGCCACCCGTGTTCACTTTGGCGCCGCTTCCCCTCGCTGGCGGATGCCAGCTGTGAATTGCCGTGCCGCACATGAGCGCAGGCGCTTCCGCTCCACGGGTTCATACCGACCTTGTAGCGTTGCTAAGATAGACCTGATCTGTGCCAGTGAAATGACTCTAATAAGGTAGTGGAGTGTCGAGTGTAGGTTTGTGGCGTCTACATGAATTGCGGATGGAATGAAACTCAGCATCCGCTCTTCATGCTTTAATAACTGCCAGTACTCATCTGATGCCATACATCAGATAGATATGGTCGCTCGGAGCCCCATCTACATTCCCAGTGCCGTCCCACGACTGTATAAGAAGGAGCTTCACGTCCCTGCATCCACGGTCTGATTACCCGTACCAATTTACTTTCACTGAACGTTCCCCATCACGCACTCACCTAAACGACAACTCTCATCACGAATATATCGTCAAAAATCACCATGATTGAAGTCCTGCTTAACTTTGGCCTTGTTCTACTAGCCTCCTCATCGCGTCGAAACAGTCAACGCCAGAAAGCACTGCGCAAACGTTTGGAGCTAGAACTCGAGGAGAAGAACTCTCAGATCGCAGACCTGAATCACAGGGTGGAACAAGTCACATCCCAGCTTCAAATGGCACTCCGTGAGAAGGAGAAAGAATGGACCGGAAAAATGTCTGCCTGGAAGGAGGAGACTCTGAAGATCGGGCACGTCCTACGCGGCGAGGTCTCTAAGTTGGAGCAAGAACTCCAGAACCTGACGCAGCTTGATCTTGGTTCGGAAATCAAACATATCCAGGAACTCGATGACTTGCGCTTTTCTATTCCTCAGAAGGTATCCGTCCGCCAGGCCCAGAAATTGAAACTCCTTCAAGCAGGCGAAGATGTACACGAGGTATAGGGCAGATTTGTGACAATTTCGCTCTTGGTTTTCGCTCCATTAGAACTGTTGCTTCCGCCACGAGCCTACCTTGTACGAGTACTGAAACCCATAGCTCCATCATATTCTTGCCTATCAATCATAGACAGCACTCCTTCAACGCCTCTTGATTGTTTGACAACGCAATCTTATGTGAATAAACGTTTTCTTCCCACACGAAAATTTGAGCTCTCTCTCCTTGGCTCTGCGAATGTCGTAACCTTTAAGATTATTATGCACGAGTCTCTCTGCACCATGCGTTACATCATACCACCATGCGAGTATGATAAAAGTCAGTGAGTTTGACCCTCTATTCGTGAAGTTCACAATACTCCGATGCATATGATGGTGACAACCTGAAAAAGATGAACATGATTATTACCAAGTTCACACACAATCTGACCGAGACATATCTACGAAATTCATAGTATTCTCTTTGAAAGAAACATATGTGCAGCAAATTTCCAACACGGATCGCTATAACATTGCATTTTTTGTTTCTTAAACAATCCTGTTTCAAGAGCAAAAGTTGATAAGTGCAGTTGATGTCACGTAGTCTTTGAGCAAATCCTGGCGAGTGCATTATGTTTGTAACACGGATTATGCATGAAACGATTTGGATTTGGTACTTAAGATATGGTGATGCACATACGCCACAGATGCGGAAAAGACCATTGACCATGTTGTTCTCAGGTGCCCACACACCAAGCCATCAACACAAGAACTTCCGCAAGGTGTTTATGCTTAAGCCAGGCAAGTTGTCAACCATTTATCTGATCTGGTACATCACACAAAAACTTCTGGCCTTCTTACAGAGAGAGATTTTCCTCTCGAAAATTTTTTTCGGCTAAATAGAATAAGAACCTGTAGTTTGCAGTAGAGAAGAAATACGAGATTTAGTACTCTTTGTCGACGTTTTCGTGTAGTGTAGACCGCGGTTTATGCGCATGAAACGCATGTCAGATAGATAGCGAGGTCAAGTTGAAAGACTTGAGACACGATGCGTACGTTGCGCACGGGTACGTCGTGTGCCTTGCTTACCCACCGTAGGGTGCCGCGGCCTATTTATGGTCGTGAGTCATACCCGCCGGCGTAGAAGTTGCGGGCATGCCTCTCTCTTTCGAGAGTCCCCAGACCAAGTCCGGCGGTAGGCCCATTCATACTGACCAAAAGTTACTCGGTCGCTTGCGTCTTTGAAGACCGCAACAGAACTCACCAACACCATGGCCACCAACCCCGTCATAAACTCTCTCTCCCTTGCCGAAGCACTTCTTGAAAAATGCAAGGCAGTCTCCGGAGGAAAGACCATGACCCAAGCCGGGATCTCCGGAGACTGGATGGAGACCTACGCCCGGATCGCGGAACGCGCCGACCGCGAGCAGCGCTTTGGCCTCACACGCTACCCTTTCGAAGCCGGTGCGGCCGCATCTGCCTTCGCCGGAGGCTTTTTCGACAATGAGGAGTGGACCCTGCGCCGCAAGCTCTTTAAGCAACCGAGCATGTTCTCGGTGTGTGGTACTGTCAGCCCTCCTGTCGAGGTAGTAGAGCACAACGTCCGTTAAGATTTTTTAGTGACTCCAAAGGCGCGTATTCCTAAAGGTGGTCTCCGGTATTCGCTGTCGCGAGCCGGGGGAATTCTGTAAGGGATCCGCAAACACCAAGCGGAGGGGAGGTTCACTGGGCGGACAATGCTCCTACAGGCGCTGCTATGATGCGACCTGGGGATCGGCGGCTTAGAAAC
>JAHNZQ020003149.1:1268931-1293519 GCA_019155205.2 Gracilaria vermiculophylla
GCACTAATGCAACACCCTTGCAATAAGGGTTGCAGATGACAATAATGAAATGCTAGCGAACAGACGCAAACAGGAAACAGACCCCTATAAAAGGGGTAGACAGATAGAAATCAGTAGAGAGAAGGGACGGGGAGTAAAAAAACAGAAAAAGGACCTTGATCCATTGCGAGCCGTTTGTGCTCATCTTCTTGCCTGTAGAGTTAGGCCAAGCCAACAGCATGTCCAGTATCTATGCTGATATCCTCTATGGACAATTTCACAACTGTACGCCTACAAAAATAGGTTTCAGAAAAAAGCAAAGTCAAAAAAACGTTTCAAAAACATATGATCAATAAAAAAATCTTTACTGCGTGACGATCAATAGTTTATTTGGCATCCTTTTCGTTATTTAACGCTAATGCAGCGATTTGGCATCAAATTGATGTACTTTACCACATTTGAAACTGTTATAGATTTCCAGCATTTTTTAATACAATTTTTGAGTTCAAAAACTGTCTGAAATTGCCTTCCATGCGCATAAACCATCTTGGCCAGCAGTCCTTAAACGTTTTCAATTGAGTTCAAATCTGGTGAGCGCGCCGGCCACTCTAAAACAGATACCTCAGACTTCTGTAGCCATTTTTTGATTAAAGATGCAGTGTGTACAGGCGCATTATCCTGTTGAAAAATGAAATTTACATCATGGAAACATAAATCAAAAGGTAGCAAATAGTTGTATAGAACTTCTTAATATTTTTCTGCATTTATGTTCGTTTTAATAAATGCAATTTCCGTCAGCCATTTTTTAGAAACACCCGCCCAGACCATTACAGAGCCTCCACCAGAGTGCCTGGTATAAAACTCATGACGTTCTTTACGGAGATCGTGCCAATAAAATTTGTAGCAATCTGGTCCGTCCAAATTGAACTTTTTTTCATCAGTAAAAATATCATTTTCCCATTCTTTTTTCCACTAGGGTTTTCCAGCACACTTATGAACCTTCTTCTGCTTGTGATGGTCTTGGAGAAAGAAAGTTTTTTTTCAATTTTTTATATTTCAATAAATTTGTGCTGTTTATCTGCCTCCATATAGTTGATTTAGAAACGTTGAGATTGAGATGTTTTCCAATTTTTCTGCACGATACTTTTCCTTTGCACAACCCCCTTTTAATTCCTCTTTTATTTGCTGGGCTGAGCTTCTTTGGGCGTCCCGGAGATCGTTTTAAGCCATATAGAGTCGGGTTTTTGAGAAAAGTAGCAATTGTGACCCTAGAACGCTTTAATTCTTTAGCGATAGCACTGTTATAATGTTTCTCGGCGTTAAATTTAACGATTTGAAGCTGTTATTGCTTGGAAAGTGGCGGGCCTCGAGCCATTTTTACCAGATAGAAGACGGTGTACATATCTTTAGAAACGATTCTACATAGACTATGTGCAAAACCTAGCCTACAGTACAGTTTTGGCGCACTTTTGAGGGGTAACATGTTTTTGAAACGCACTGTACCATGCATAAGATCAGGAGCAATCCAAATCCATAGATCGGAACATCCATGTCACAATCCCTTCTTTTATTTCTACTCCTACGTTTTCAACGCAAGCACTTAAGAGGTCAACAGAAAAAACGGCTTAATCACTTTCTTAGAATAGAGGACCGCCGTAGAAGAGCCCGGCGTGTATCACGTCGTGCAATACAATCACCTTCTTTGTCTGCATTTTTATTTTTATTTGGCTCAGGATGCGATCATTCATTGACAACTTTGACGAGGTTCGACTACAAAACATTTCACTACATTCTCCCAAAGTTTTTGGAGCTGTACAACAAATACTCTCCTTATAACAGTGATGGCTGTGTGCGTCTTCTTCCCAGTCGAACAATTCGTCGAAGAAGACCTCGCCTTCTTTTTGCATTACAGTGTTTGGGGTTGAACCTCGCATTCACGAGAACAAGAGGTTCAACTATGGTTCTATGTTTTCTGCTTGGGATTACTGCCTGAGTATGTTCTTTGTTTTTGAAGTTTGGGAGACTATTGTTGATCAAACTGTTACATTCAGATAGTGATGCGACTGTCACACTGCCTAGTTTTGACGAAATCAAACAGTTTCAGCAATCTATTTCTTCGAAGTACTCAATGCTATCTAATGTCTATTGTTTTGAAGATGGCGTTAAGCTATATCTAGAGTGATCTGGAGAAAATCTTATACAGAATATGTTTTACAATGGGTGGATACACGACCATTGTGTAGGTAACGTTTTGGTATTTGCTCCCAATGGTTGCATCATTGCGTGTGCGATTAACGCCCAATGTTCTATGCACGACAGCACGATTGCCGAGTGGGGAGGGGTATATGCTAAGCTACAAAGTATATATGACCTTTGTGGAGGACGATGTGTTGTTGATTCGGCGTTTTCTTAGGTACAGCATCCCTTCCTGATCAAATCTGTACAGGATCACGTCACCTTTGGAAGAATTCCTGCTCATATAACAAAAATGATGCAAGCCACATCAGTTCTGCAAGCGGCGGAGTGAAGAATACGCGCATTTCAAGGTTCCTTTCCTCGCAGGAAGGACAGATTTGTTTATGAAATAAGAGGAGAGAGGAAACTTATGATCATAAGCACAAGCAAGCTTTCTAATTTAAGAGCTCGTATGGTTGGGCTTAATCAGCTGCAGACAACCTTCATGCGCTCTCTAAGTGTTGAGGCTAATGTGTTCTTACGAGGAGACTTAAACATTTAAACCCATCATTGTTTATTAAGACTATCACCAACTTGACCTTTGAATAAGGCCATCATCATCTTTTGCATAAACTGATTTTGTCGTCGTGCATCTTCTTCGGCTCTTTCACGATCACTCTCGGGCCTTTTCTTCTCTTCTTGACTATCAATTTCGCGCTCACGTCGCTCTTCCTCTCGCCTTTCCCTGTCCTCCTCTCGCTGCAGCATGCGCAACCCATACTCGTCTTCTCTTCGGCTCTGCTCTTGCAGCATATTCATTCTGTACATTTCCATCAAATCCTGTTCTTGCCTTTTCTCTTCCTTTCGGGAAGCACTACTGTGTCGATTTCGTTTTTGCACTCAAGGTCTCGGTGTAATAGATCGTGAGGGTGGCGGTTCCAAGTCTACTACCTCTGTCGTGCCACCATGGCTGCGTTCTTGCCTTTGAACCTCAAAGGTTTCGTGAATATCTGGAATGCGATAAGAGCTGTCGATGTCTCCACCACAGTCGCCAGGAGGGATGATAAACTTTGGTATGCTTTCATTCACATCAACATCTATTTCTGCACCATCTCCAAGATGTGCATGTTGTCTTATTTGCACACGGATCGCTTTTGCCCTCTTAACATCCGGTGGAATTGTGGGATCTGTTGCTAGTTCAAATGGTGAACTGCGCGCCCTGTGTCACAAGAGAGTATAGCGCAAATAGCTCATCTGTTTTCCAACAGAATATGAGCCCAGCTGAACGCTAGGACCCTGGGTTCGACTCCCAGAAGTGACGTGAGCCTGAGAAATTGTATAGGTGTACAGCAGTAGTGAAGATTGGCTACTGTAAGCTCCAGGTCTCGTTCTGTAAGGAAGTACAGGGCGAGGGGGCGTGTTGCTAGTTCAAATGGTGAACTGTGCGCCCTGTGTCACAAGAGAGTATAGCGCAAATTTCTCATCTGTTTTCCAACAGGTTATGGGCCTAGCTAAACGCTAGGACCCTGGGTTCGACTCCCAGAAGTGATCTGAGCTTGAGAAATTGTACAGGTGTACAGCAGTAGTGAAGATTGGCTACTGTAAGCTCCAGGTCTCGTTCTGTAAGGAAGTACAGGGCGAGGGGGCGTGTTGATAGTTCAAATGGTGAACTGTGCGCCCTGTGTCAGAAAAGAGTATAGCGCATATAGCTCATCTGTTTACTAGCAGGTTATGGGCCCAGTTAAACGCTAGGACCCTGGGTTCAATTCCCAGAAGTGACCTGAGCTTGAGAAATTATACATGTGTACAGCAGTAGTCAAAAGTGGTTACTGTAAGCTTGAGGTCTCGTTCTGTAAGGAAGTACAGGGCGAGGGGGCGTGTTGATAGTTCAAATGGTGACCTGTGCGCCCTGTGTCACAAGAGAGTATAGCGCAAATAGCTCATCTGTTTTCCAACAGGATCTCCCGTGGGTACAGTTAGACGATGTAAGCTTGAAAACTTGCGCTTCAGGGAATCCAAATTGCGCTCGGTGTTCGGAATTCGTGACGCGTGATTCCTCGTTATTGTATCCCATTCCATTGCACCGATAGGTAATTGCTCCTCAAGCAACTCTAACAAACAATCTACTTCCGCTCTGGTGGAACCATTACCTCTCCCAGCCAAGCTCTTTCCCATACTATGTTTTCCGTTCTTGTTTGCGGCTTTCTCCCTGTGCTTCAGAAACGTAGGACGAGGAGGCAACGGGTTCCGAGATGACTGGGGCACTGGCGGGGCGACATCACCACCTGATGTCCCTTGTTGCGTGGTAATGATGAGGAGGAACTGGCTGTGGGTCGCAAGTGCTTGGCAGCTCGAAAGGTTGTGGAGGACATGAAGAATTCGTAGGTATGATGTTTTCGGATGGCAGGGATAAAGGCTGTTCAGGGGCAATCGCTCTATCGCCGACATTCTCTCCCGGTTGTAAAGGCTTGGGCGAGTTGCGTACGGATGCAAGAATTGGGACACATTTTGGATCGGCTGAACGACGGTCAAATGTATGGGGGCCGATCGTTCTTCGTTTGGTATTCCTGACATGTGTCGTGGCCGAAATTTCTGGTCACGGAAAAACAAGCAGTTGTTTTCGTAACTCTATGAATTGACGGCCCCCTGGTAGCTTCGCACATGCAAAAACAAGAGGAATATCGAGGAGCTTAACGATAATATGCTTCTTTCGAGGTGTACTTGGGCCAACGATTTAACGCTTCTTGAGCGGTAGCCACTAAACGGAGAAGCGTAAAGCGGCGAATCTGGCGCAACAGAGAAAGCTACGCGCTAAAGCTAGGCCTAGGTAGCGCCAACACAAGCTGTGCGATGAAGAACAGTAATCAAGGTTCCGGTTACGCAGAAAACGCAGTGATGGAGCCCAAAGGATCTTTTGGAGACGGTGGCGGAGGTTCGGCGTTTGCAAGCAAAAGATGGGAGCATAAGCTGCGCGATCGTTTAAATAATGCTAGCGGATGATGAGAGATTGCAGAAAGGACACATCAGCGCACGCTGAACGCTTGCACGAGGAGTGCCAGCGCAAGCGCTCAGTCTACGCTGCTGTGTGCTACAAAGCGCAAAACGGTTGCGAAATGTGTTTGACGGTAGGCATTTGTGTGCACACATTCAAACTCGTCGGGGTTGGTACCGAAGGGGAAAACCGGACTTGCGTTTACGCAAACACGCGGTTGTGCATGCGCATTTCTCGATTTGGGCATACAGAATCGGCGAAGTGTGTTTTCAAAAGCATTTCAATAGAACAAAACTGAATAAAACCCTCAATGCACACTGATTGACAGTGAGCAAATGGACTGAGATATTGCCATTCATGTCACAACCGGAGAGGTACTTAAAATGGGATCATAACTTTCAATCTGATTGGAGATTGGTCTTTTGAAGATCAATTAATCTGCCATCCTGCAAATGGTAGGCTATCCTTGATTGCAATAACAGTTCAGCATGTAATACGTCGGAAAGGTTTTAACACCTCGTTTCACACACCGCTTGTAAAGGCTGTTTTTCCATTCCACATGCAATTCGCAGAAAATAGAGCAGGCAACTCTTTCTTCTCAGTCAAAAACGTATGACCGGTTTCGTCCATCACTGACTGAAATAGAAGAAAAAAACTTCAGCTTTCTGTAGAGTATTCTTTTATAAAAATCATATGAGTACTTCAGGCGGAGTAGTTCCTTGAATAAAGAGCAACATCCAGAGTTCTTAATTCACGCCACAAAACCAGACCAAAACAGTTTTATATCCCAAACAATGACGACTAGCAAACGTAAATTCAGGAAAGCTGTATCACAGATTTGTTACATGTTACTGAACAACGGCCTTCTGCCAATCAAATCGAAAACTGGAACAAAACTGAAGACGAACAGTGATATATTCCAAAACGCAACTATTAATCGGCCCGAGCTTCTTCAGCACGATGTTTTATACACCGGAGAAGTTTTCCCGCTGGCGTTTCTACCATCCATGAATCCAACCTCATCCCCTAATGAATAACTCAGAGACGCAATATATACCCGCTTCGATCACGGATTGAGTTATAATGTATTGTCTTCTCAGTACAACATTTCGGAAAATCCTATTCGTCACTAGTATAAAGTTTGGATCCGGATTGTGCAGGGTGAATTTCTTATCGACTCCAAAGCAATTTTTGTACCAGTTTGTGGTCCAGGACGTCCGCCGATACTCAATATAGACGAAGAAAAAACAATTGTGGACACGTTGAAGCACTACATCCGCAATAATACCCGTTTGAACAAATCATCATTATTATATTAGAATTGTTTCAGTGCTTTGTGAAGTCTTTACCGAGTTCCCGACAGATTTGAATCAGCTTTGAAGATGGGAAGCCATCTTTGAGTTGGCTGGATGGGTATATCAAACGTCATGACCTGAAATACCTTCCAGTTCGAGTTGTCAAAACTTCACGAATTGCCGTTACGCCCGAAAAGCTGGCATGCCATATGGAATTGGTGGAATCACTAATGGACCGTTATGGAATTAAGGAAGCGAAACACATCTTTAATATTGACGAATCGGGAGTTTCTATTCACAAAATGATGGGAAGAAGTTTGCGAAAGACAGTAGGTACAAGTGGCTCAGTATTGCTTCAGCAAGGCACACGCATTACAGGAGCGTTTGGTCGAATCACTGTTGTGCCTGTGGTATCTGGAAATGGAAAAGCTTGGAAGCCTGTAATCGTGGTTGGCAGAAAAAAAATCTCACTACCGCTTTGTCGAAGGGAGTGTTCAAACTCTGCACGACTTTCTTCCACCCTGTTACATTTATCAACGAGAGATTCCTGGTGGGGACTCTTCCATAATCTTCAATTGGGCAACAAACTGGGTAGAAGAAACTAAAGATCTTCGAAAAGGGGGGAAACATTTGCTACTTATTCTTGGTGGATATTCAGGTCATGTGCAGTATCGGACTTTGCTTTTTCTGCGAGAGAATAGTATCGTTGTCGTGGCTCTTCCTTCTCATTTTAGTCATATTCTTCAACCGATGGACGATTCTGTATTCAATGCATTCAAATCATACATGCAGCGTGAGCGACACCGTTTATCCAGAGTCAAGTTTGTTGTTGACACATTTGATGTCTGGTACGCACTAACCGTGGCACTTTCGGATTCAATGACGGTCGGAAACATCCGTAGTGCGCTTCAGAAAACAAAATTGTGGGTACATAACAAAAAAGGTCCGGATATTTCCGATATCAAGAACGCCGATTTATGGACTACTCGAAAGGATACACATAATGTTAGTTTGCAGTTTCTGGTGAACGCTTTACTTAAAAACTCTCGAATCTTAATTATGGAATCTGACGTCGATGAACGTGGCACTGTCAGAGTTGACACTTCCAACGGGCGCCATTTGACTGCAGAATCAGTATTGAACGCTTTGAAGGAAAGGAAGACAGGCAGTTTATGTCTGGAAAGTGCTGCAGACCTTCGTCGCCTTGTTGAACTACCTCCACGTAGAAAGGCACTGATGGATAAATTAACGAAGAACCGCAAGCAAAGGCGCAAGATCGCTGCTTCTCGTGCGTCACAGACGCTCTCTTTAATCCGTAATGTTCGGAATCAGTTTATTGTGAAGCCGAAAGACGCGGTGAAGGATCAGGTCATACAAGAAGTCGACGGATCGTGCTTGGGCGACTCAGAATCCCGAAACGATTGAATAATGCCCAAATTGTTTAGCCTCATACGTGCCCTTAGAATGCCGATTTCGTTGTTGGACACGAGCTTGACACGCGCGAGACATTAAAATTATATGCAAAAACAGTATCATTTGAGAAGACACTTTGTTTTCCGTACTACGACTTCTATTTTGTGTTATAGAAGCCAGAAGTTAGTACACAGAAAGCAAAAGACTAAGCTTTCACATGACGTATCTAACGTCAGGCTTACGGGAGAAAAAAGGAAATGAGATCGGCTTCACTAGCCAAGTTGGAAGTCAAGTTAAAATTCCGAGGCATTTCATGTTGATCTGTTATCCTGTTTTATAATCAATCGCATGCGGATTAATTGCTACACACCCCAAATCAAATCTGGCCTTTATGTGACGTCCTTTCATTCTGAGAACACCACAATCATGAACCAAACCAGATTCATGGACCAAATATTGGTTTCTTTCTGCAACTGCCAGGGATGTCTAGTCCACACGGAGAGCGTATTGACATTTCCACGATATTTGACCTTCAACCACCTGAGAGCTTTTGCAAGTGAAATTTTCTCCGAGAAATAACAAACGTTCTTGTACTACGCACGGATATGTTGCAGCTTTACCATTATAATCCAATAGTGGAGATAAGAAGCATTTTTAAAGGACATGGGGCGTAAAGAAACTTCTTTGTCTTCAATATTCTAAGATATAGTTTCATTGATAGGATAGCCACTGCTCGAAGTTTCACCCCCAGTAATTTGCGGATGCAATCTCTGCAAAAAACGGCCATTGAATGGCCATCCCTCCTTGGAATGGGCGACAGCCTTTCTTCCTAAGATGAAGAAAAGCTTCAGGAAATTCTTTTCTTTTTAGTCTCTTTCTACACATGGACAGGACACGGTGCATTCTGTCTGAAATACCCTTGATCCTTAGGATTCCCCATTTCTTAGGAAAACTGCTGTCCTGTCCAAAATACCCATCATTTTGGGGTTGCTTCAATGCAACTCCAACACAAAACCAAAGCTTCGCAACTGCTTTCATCACCATACATATGGACTCTGAACGCCGTAGACGTATTGCCGTAGCAGGTGTCGCTGTACTTTTGACTCAAGAAGACAACTCTGATATTACCACAGTTCAAAGCTTGCTGTCTTTACGCTCTGTTCCTGTGATGATCCTCTCATCTTGCGATAAACACCATGGAACATCCGGAAGGGTATGGTCTCGACGCAGAAACTCTCCAACCCGGTTCTTCGACTTTTCAGTCAAAAGAGATTTCATGGGCTCCGCACCCTGGAAAAGTCTTTTCCGAATCACGTATCTCTTATTTCAGCAATTGTCCCAAGGACTACGAGCCAACATATAGGCAGGCGATTCTAAGTTTCGTAAAGCTTTGCTAGGAGAGATCAAAGTAGCAGCTTTTCTGCATTACGCTAGCGGATGTACATGCGAAAAGGCTGCGGCACATCTCGGCATGGGCACGAGCACATTATCTGCAAGCGTGAGGACAATAACCAAGGCTAAAACTCAAAAGTACTAAAACGCTGTGCGCTTCTCAACCGAAAAGCAAGCTATGGCTCGTGAAATGAATGGATTTGAAATGCTGAGTGGTCTACCCTACTGCGTCGTTGCAATTGATGGAACTCATATCAAATGTCCATGTTGGTCTGAAGAACAATACTATGAATACCGATGCTATAAAGAGTATCCAAGTGAAGTACTGTTTGCGGTGTTTACCGCTAATAAAAGGTTTACTTACGTCGACATTAGAAAGCATGGGATTCTTGGTGATTTTACAGTATTCGAGCAATTTACATTAAAGACGAATATGGATAATGGAACATGGATGGGGGACGACATACCGAACTTGGTTATCGCAAACATCGCTGCTCGTCCATACTTAAATGGAGATTGCGCCATCCAGCTCACCAAACATATGATAAGGAGCTGTACCGAACGTGAGAAAAAAGCCAACCCGGTATTGCGGACGTGGGATAAAGAGGCAAGCACGACGAATAAACCAGTAGAATGCGCATTCGGAATGCTCAAACACTGCTTCTGTGTTCTGAAAGATGGGATTCGACTGCAATATGAGAACGACATCTTCATATCTATATTCGCATGCGTCATTCTACATAACTGGAGCATTGAAAATGGCGACGACCAGGAGTTTTATTTAACTCCTGACGAAGACGAAGATCAAGATCATGTTGTCACTGCGGAGACGACCACAAGAAAGATAGATATGGATGCATTATTATACTATATAACCAAAAACTGTAGTACAGAGTAGCATGCATCAGAACTTATCAACTAAAAGTTCCAAAATTCTCCTCGTCTTCTCGCGTTCTTCGTCACTTTTTTGAATCTCTGATATCAGAGTCTCAGTTGCCTGTTCTTGCGTTTTTATGAATTCGGACAGTAAAGAATCTCGAGATAGCTTCACGCGCTTTTGAGTGCTCGATGCTGGTAATTCCGGGGCACTAGCACCATCATCCGGTGAGTAATGCGCTAGTGGATCGTGGCGCGCATTTCCATTCTCCAACTCCAGCATCTGTTCGAAACATTCCGGGGTATTGAAAAGATCTTTGTCATCAACATCCCTGCCGGATTGCTTGACTTTGGCCATAAATGCAGAGTATTCCTGCTTAATGCTGGTGAAAGTTTTTTACCAACCTTTAGCGGTTCTTTTGATGCTATGGCTGCTTTCAGCGAGCTTCACGGCGTCGGTGAAGACATTCTTAAGGCTATTCTTTTTTTGCTTTCGATCGCCATAGCCACCTTGCTTCATCATGGAAAACAAAAGATTAAATGTGTCATTGTCATAGGTCGGTTTGATTGGCACACTGTTGGATGGTGCCTGGCATTGTTGGTTTTCTGGCTAGGATGGTATGCAGGCTGGTGAAATGTTTTTTGTTCTGCCAGTAGTCTGTTCACTTAGTGCGATGGGTGGGGCTTGAGATGCCGCGGTAGTAGCTGCAAGCATGGAGTCTTGTCCTAAGGTGCTTGTCATGGCTGCGACAGAGCTCAGATGAGGTTTGGGTAGGAAAAACAACATCTGGTACTGCGAGATCAACCAGCAAAAAAATTGTTTTTCCTGGATCTACGTTGGCGGGAGGTGCGCATGTGACCAAAAAAAGTCTTGTGGACACATTGGCTCCTAATCGTGTCCATCGGGCAACTTATTCTTTTTCATATGCAGAAACAGCTTTAAAAAGGCCACGCACTGCTCTCGCTTATGTCCACAGAACCGCTGTGTATTTTTATATGTAATTTTTCAGCAAACCGGCAAACAGCTCCCAAACTTGTCAGCGAGCACCAGAAAATTAGATAACTACAGTCTTTGTTCTCATTTACCACGCAACTGCATAGTTGTGGTTTCCCCCATTATTGGTGAGGTGTGATTGGCTGAGAAGGGTAGGTAACTTGGTGGAAGCCTATTCTACAGATGGCAAGATGAATGAGCACAATAGGCTTGTGGAGATTGTCTCTCCAGAACTAGCTTTTAATCTCTTCCGCGATGTCCGATGCCTCTACTAGTGATTGGACTCCTTCTACTTATAGGGCTCGCATGTGCCCTTTGCTATTGTTAATAGTCTGCATTGTAAATGCAGTTGCATTAAACTTTACCATTCAGGGGTGCGGTTGCTTTAGAGTTGCATTCGTCTCTTCGGCATTGCCTCAACTCTGTTTCATTCAAGACATAGCAAGAGTTCCGAGGATTTCCCTGTAGACGTTAGCGCAGTGGCGTCTACAGTGCGTTACGTATGTCTGCCATATTACACACAAAATGTCACAACAGTACATTAATGCTTCTTTCTTGATAACGGTCGCAAGTCCATCTTATACATACATAGTGCGTTTCAAAAGCATAGATCATCCATAAGGCGCCCCAAAATGCTCAATTTTGCCTTCTGTAGCCGTCCCTATCCCTTAAACCCTTTAACATTGCGTTTCAAAAGATGCATTATTTCGAACTCGCATGTAATTATTTAAACAACACGTCGTCCTTCTTTCTCAGAGAAACACCAGTACTAAAGATCGGTCTTACGAAGCTCTGAAGTAGCACAGTTGTTCGTCGGTAGAGGTCTATAGTGTTCTGATTGGTTCTCGTGTCCGCCCTTCTGAGCTACCGAAGGTTGGGACGCCTAGGCTTTTATACGGCTTCTGAACTACGCGCGTAGGCACTCATTATCAATCCTATATATACACTCGTTATAGCTGTGAGTACTACTAAGAGTACGTGGGATCCAAGACCAACCGTCGCCCTTTTCTCAGCACAAATATCCTACCACGGTGCTTGAATACGTACTACGTCGGTCCGTTACGTACTAAGTTTTCCGTGGTACTCTGTCGGTGCATTGTGTACCCTTCCAAGGGCTGATAATACGTACTTTTTTGATGTTGATGACTTTCTGCTAACGGTACAAATCTGTACTCATTGCTCTTCGAATTCCAACTATCCTGTAGACTTGTCCGAGCGATTAGTAAGTGCATCGCCAAAATCCTTTGATATCTTTCCGTTGTACAGCATCAGTTCCAAACAAGTGCTCAGAAGACGGTCTGTCCCCGTCATTGGGTCCGAGAAATTGATCTTTCCGCGAATCCAGATCATACGGTCGATGTGACGGGTCTCGTACTCATAGAGGGTAACAGCGACATACCACGGATTGAACGACCAGCATCGTTCCTGTAAGTAGATAAAGTCTCGTACAGATTCTTTGAGTCCGTAATAATCCACAACCCGACTTGTCAACCCAATAACTCCTGAAAAGCATTAGCCAAAAGTTTACCTTCGTCAACCGCTTCGCCCGCTGCCAGTGTCTCGGCAGATCCGATAAACTTCACGGGCCTGCGAGATATTTAAAAGAAGTACCTCTTCGTTTGAGTGTCTCAAGAAGGTTGATCTGGGTCACAAGGTCCTTCACTAAGAGCTTGGGACCTTTTTGCTGAAGACAACATGCAGCAAAAGCGGAAAAGAGGATGCAACGACGTCTAGCCAACCGGTGCTGCTGTTCAGTGATCTGAAGGCTGTTAGCTCTATGCTGTTCAAACTGTGGTCGTACTGCTTCCTCCTCATGCGGCTAATTGTGGGTGCCAGGTAGTTCTGCACCTTCTCAAAACCGTCGATTCCAACTGTCATGTCATCATGCTGCGTTACTATCAAGCCGTAGAAGTGCATATTTCCTGGTCCATACAACAAGGTACCTAGCTTGTAGTTTTCTTGATCTTATCAATGACTTCGGATAGCATGCTCCTCTTGCCGCCAAACAAGATGTCTTCGACGACTTCGACTGTCACAACCACGACTTTTTGAGCCATCTTCATGAAAAAATATTTAGGCACATAAAAGAGCTGAGAAAATTCGAAACCATGGAGAACATCGTCGCTGAACTGTTGACACTTGGCACCAGCGTCCACCAGTCCATATGCGGCTGATTGTAACAACCAGTAGTGCCGTTGACGAGTCTTGCACTCCCTCGGTGGCACCATGTACACATCCTGTTGTACTTGGGTCTGTTGGAACGCACTTTTGAAATCGATTTTTGCCAGGGTCCAGAGAAATATTGTAGAGAGTTAGAGTAGGATTCTGATACCGACCGGCGGACAAGTCGCAGAGTCCGTCTTCAAAACATCCTTATCACGGTCCTTGTTTCCGTGAACGGCAATACGGGCCTTCAACGTTAAAGTGTTATCGTCACAGCATTTCACCTTATAGAACAAATGACGTGCTACACTGTTAGCGTTCTTGGGTATCTGTGATACTGCCATGTCCCTCACGATCTTCTTGAAGGATTTCTATTCCTTCTCGTAGGCGTTCGGTGTAGCGAATGGTGCGCGTCCCTGTGCTTGATGCAGCATGAATTCACCGGTTCCGAACACGTGAAAGTACTGATGGATAAGCAAGTTCTCGGTACTGTCAAGCTCCTGCCCTGGTAAACGTTGGACTTCGCGTGCAAGCATGCGGTGTTTGTCATCCCGGAGTCTTCAGCCTGTGATGGATCGTTCGGCTGGTCGGTGACGTAGTTCCACACTTCATCCTGCAGCCTCAGCTTCTCTTCGTCTCCATTGGTGTAGTGGACATCGTAATTTCCCGTGGGCTCGTCAAAACTGTGTACTGTACGTCGGTAGAACTGTTTGTCGATGGGCAACTACAACTTCGATTGTGTCGCCCACCTTCGGTAGATTAGGTCCAACGCTTTCAAATTCCCCTTCGCTCTCTGATCGACCTGAGTTGCGGCTGAATGCATCTTCTTCTTCACTATACTGTGTTTCGTTGTTTAGTGGAGATAGAATTTCATCCAAACTTCTATCTAGCTCGTCGATAGCATCTTGCTCAGTGGGCGCTAGCTCGTTGTCGCTTACAACTGGCCTTACATCTTCGATAGCTGCGGAAAATTTTTTGCCCTTCGAACCCGAGACAGTTACAGTACGACTGACAAATTCGAAGGACAAAACTGGTCTGTTCTTGCACCAGCTACCCCTCTTCGCATTATCGTCCTTGATGAAGATTTGTACCAAATCTCCGACAGCAATGGTGGATTCTTCAATAGACTTTGATCGGAGGATGAGCGTCAGCTTTCGCTTCGCCAGGAGTGTCTGGTACGCGTCGATAAGGTCTTGAGGGAACAATTTGGGCAATGCACCAGACTCGACGGGCCTCGCGTACCCCTTTGCCAACTCCTGTGCTGACAACATCTCGCTATCGTAGAGGTTGTTCCAATTTCTAATGGTTTGTTGGACGTTCCAACCTTGTGTCCATTCCTACGGATCTCGTTTGGTGGCGTCCTTAAGTCGTACAAAAATGTCTCGGATGATTCTGTGCTTCGACTCGAGAACATTCTTGTTGTGCCGGCGCGGTGGTAGTGGCCTTCGTTAGATCTCCTCGTCCTTCATATATGACCGAAAGATGCTGTTGTTGAAAGTCTTGTCGAACGCGACGACCTGCGGGTTCCAGAATGGGGTGATCCAGTGAGCGTCGAACACCTGAATCGTCTTAGCCATCGTCGTACTGTTGACAATAGCACCTGCGGAGTAGCGCGATGTGGTATCCATATCATGCATCACACAGTACTGGTCGAGGAACATATGATCCCCGCACACGATATCGTTGCATTGTCTAGTCATCGCATTCAGAGACACCTTTCGGCTGGCGGCGGGTCTCGAAGTGGTCTGACAGGCAATGCATCTCTCCAGAACAGATTGAAAGTATTTCTCTATGTGAAGATCCTACAGTGCGTTGCGCTCCAGCAATACCTTGATGTTCGAGTATGTGGAATGTCTACCAAAGTGCTTATGGACCTTGTCGATGACCTTCTTCAGGTCGCACCACTTCTTGTTTGTGTTTTCGCCTTCCATGTGTTCTGACGCACAAAACAAGGTAGTTACGTTCTGTTCCGTCATGCTATTCGCATGAAACGTAAAATCCGAATGCGAAATATACGTATGCATGTCATCGTCCGTCAGTGTCATACTTCCCTGAGGAATGCTACTAGAGTCAGGTGGCAGAACCAGTTTGTTCTGGTTGACGTGCAGGATATCGCAATGGTTGGTCACGTTCCGTCCGATGTCCTACTGCGACGATCCATCGGTGACGGGTTGCCTTCTGTGCACTAAACCACCCTGATCGGTCTGCACCTCAAAAACCACTGAGCCGAGGATCTTCTTCGCTTGACTGCTGTGCTCCTCCCTCCCATATTGCCAATAGGGTCTGTCAGCAACAGCTTCTGGTATCGGCTCGAGTTCTCCGTTTCATGTCGAGCACACCAGTTTAGCTATAAGCTGTAATTCTGTGGATCCGATTCCACTGTACGGGGCTCCACCGTCCATAAGTAGCCCAATTAGTGTGTCGGAGTCAACCGCGGCTACGCCCAATGCGTCGAGTTTTGCCATGTTGAACGTCAGCACATTACGGTTGGTGTTCTCGGTTTTCGGAAGAGCGTCTAGGGCCTTCACACCGGGCTTCAGGGTTCCATCTTCATCATGGTCGTCCTTAGAGTGTCCAAAGTTCTTACACTTGTGACACTTAATTCTCGCCTTGAGCTTGGCGAATTGTTAGGGTGTGCGTCGCGACCCATTACTTCCTCTACTGGGAACAGAGCCTTAGTTTCCTGCGCACGACGAGTGGTGGAATGAATTCGCGGAGAGCTACTTGGATGAGTCTCCGCCCAGACCCTTCATCTTATCACATTGTCTCAAAACTGATGCAATGGCGTCATACAAACCTGCCTTCAGGTAGTCGTTGGTGGTCGACGTCGCAGCCCAATTTGGGTTTCTTGGTGCCGCATTTTCCAACACAGACACTCTCTGATGACTATCCACGTCGGCGTTAGCAAGCCAGGCGAAGGCCATCAGTAAGGCTGACAACTTGGCCTCAGTTCCGTGCGCGATGAGTCTGGACACCTGGGCCTGGAATTTCGATTGGAAGTTCTTAAAACTCTCGTTTTCATTACTTTTCGTGTTCAAGAGAGACATGAAATTCTGAAACACGTCCGATGCGACGGCGAACGGATCCCGCTTGTAATGTGCGTCAACAATAGTCTAAACCCCTAAACCCATAATCCTTGTATGTCCAAACTTGAGAGCGGAGTGTATCCTTGGGACTTTCTTCATAGACCGCTACGTGAAAGCCATCTATCCAGGCCTTCGGAAAGTCGCGTTCTATCGTGCACATCCTGCGGCCTTGATAGGTTCCAAACCGGACCCCAAAGCTAACCCGCGGAAATCTCCCCTGGCGATGAACACTGTGTCCAATAAGGTCAGGCTCACAAAAGCCTCGGTCATCCCTCCGATGATCCAAACCTCCACTTGGGTTCAATGCGAGTCCTCTGGTCTGTTGATGCTGCAAAATCAGCCGAAGACGATTAGGCGTCAACTCACCCTAATGGCCAATGGAGTTGTGGACATCCGTCCGCGGCAGCCCTTTGTGGTCAGTATCAGTAACTTCACCTACCACCCGGTTCGATTACCTAAAGGAACTGTAGTTGGCATTGCCCTCCCAGCTCCTGTGGTCATCATGGAAATCAATCTGGACAAATCCTACCTGGGTGACGTCGAGGACCTCGAGCCCTGGGAGGGGGACGTCAACATGGGCCACGAATTTGAATCCTATAGGCCTCAGGTTATAGAGCTCCTTCGGGAATTCAAATCCATGTGGTCTGGCCTGCTAGGCGAGAATCGGGCCACAAAGCACTGAATTGACCTTTAGGACGACGCGAAACCGATCTACCAACACCCCTATAGGACGGGCCTAGAAGAAAAAACCATCGTGGCCGAACGCATGGACAAGATGAGGAGGGCCAACGACACCGAGCCAGCTCCTGCTCATCAGTCCGAATAGGCAAGCTCCTTTGTCCTTGTGGCCAAGAAGAATAGCTCTGCCAGGTTTTACGTCGACTTCAGGAAGCTCAGCGCTTTGACCAAACGGGATTCGCACCCTATCCCCCGGATGGACGACTGTCTCTATTCCTGAGAAGAGGCAGCTGTGTTTACCACCTTGGACGCCAATTGGAGATATTGGCAAATACCACTGGACGATGACGCTAGGATGCCGACCACATTTACGACCCACGACGAACTTTTCCGGTTCACTCGGATGCCCTTTGGATTAATGAACACACTCGCGACGTTCCAGAGGGCAACGGACATTATCCCATCTAGGGTCAAATGGAAGTTCGCGCTGGTCTACTTGGATGACGTTATCATCTTTTCGAAACCCATTAGTGAACATTCCTCCCATGTTAGGACAGTCTTGAGAATTCTCCGTGAGGCCGGAATAACGTTAAAGCTCACTAAATGCTTCTTTTTCCAGTCCTCTGTGGATTATCTTGGCCATGTGGTCCGCACTGGCTCCCTACAGGTTGCCTAGAGGACGACTGACGCCATACGGCAAGCTAAGCCCCCCAGCACCCATACGGAGTTGTGTTCCTTTTTAGGTCTGTGCAACGTCTATCGTCGCTTTGTCCAAGGGTTTGCAAAAATCGCTGAGCCGCTAAACAACAGGCTGCGCAAAGAGACCCCATCTGAATTCGACTGCCTGACGGACGAACAATGTAAAGCTTTTGAGACCCTACGGGATAAGCTTCTGAACCCTCCTATATTGGCCTTGCCCAAGCCAGACAAACCGTACATCCTTGATACAGATGCGTCCGATGTCCAAATTGGATGTGTTTTCCTCCAGGAACAAGAATCTCTGAAAGACTATAGACCAATTGGATATTTGAGGCGCTAGCTAACGAGCCCAGAGCGGAATTATACCACGCCCAAGAAGGAATGTCTGGCAATTGTTTGCTCAGTGTTAACCTTAAGGCCATACTTGGAAGGAGTTCGCTTTACTATTAGGACTGATCACCATTCCCTCAGGTGGCTAATGAACATGACCGACGCATCCAGCAGGCTCGTACGATGGAGATCGTGCCTGTTCGAGTTTGATTTCGACGTTGCATGTAGGCCGGGGATCAAGCACCGAGCAGCGGATGCCCTCTCTAGGATCCTAACCAATGGATCTCCTCTGGACGACGAACTACCCACTCCGGACCTCTCATGTTATGAATCTGACCACGAGAATGACTTCCTTCTAGGAGGTGTTGGTTGCGATAACCCCGATGTGGACCTGAATGCAGTTTACAATGTGGAATGGCCTATGGACGAGAACAGCGAAACACGGACTAATGAGGTTCATGCAGTTCAAGCAGAGAAAAAGGAGCTCTTGCCCATCACGTTGGATGAGCTCCTTCAGACCTAAAAGGACGACGAGTACTGCAAAAACCAGGCTGACCTCGTCGGGACCCCTGGCCGCCTGTTTGACTACTGTAGTACAGTGGCTCCCAAGGAAATAGGGTGGTTTGGCCGTATAGTATAATATTCCTAAGGAGGGCTCGTATTTTCTTAGCTGGGCCACGTGGTGCAGAATCCCGCCCATGTGCGCTACAGTAGCCTTGAGAGACGGTAGAATTATTATTTATTTTAGATAATTTATGCAGGTAAGTAGTACAGTAGCGAGACCTGCCGAGGCGGGCTCCCGGCTTGATACTTAATCAGCCGGTTGAGCTCCCCCTCTGGGGAAGTAAAGACAAGTACCCTTGAGTCATTATCTACTTTTCCGGTTGGAGTCTCTCGTCGATCAACGCAGGTTTCTAAGCCGCCGATCTCCAGGTCGCATCATAGCAGCGCCTGTAAGAGCATTGTCCGCCAAGTGAACCTCCCCCTCCGCTTGGTGTTTGCGGATCCCCTTTCAGAATTCCCCCGGCTCGCGACAGCGGATACCGGAGACCATCTTTAGGAACACGCTCCTTTGGAGTCAACAAAAAGTCCTAACGGACGTCGTGCTTTACCACCTCGAGAGAAGGGCTGACAGTATCACAACTACGACCGATTCGGACTGCTCTGTTGCAGAGCCTTTCTGGACGGAGCAATCCAGTGGGTCATTCCTAAGGTCCTGAGGGCCCGGGTTCTATACCCCGCTCAATACCCCCGGTTGGCCGGCCATCCTGGCGGAACAGGAATGTATCAGTCCTTAAGGAAACATTTCTACTGGCTCTTTATGGCTAATGACCTCTCGCACATCTCTAGGACATGCGCGTCGTGCGTGAAAGCACGCGGCTCGAAAGCCATCCATCAAGCCAAGTTGAAGCTTTTCCCAGCCGCTGGACCACTGGAGTTTATCGCTATGGATTTCCTAGGGCCATTACCGTCAATAACTTCTGAAAATAAATTTATATTGGGGCTTACCGATCGGTTCACCAAGCTCACCAGAGCCATTCCTATGAGGTCCACTACGGCCACTTCTGTCGCAATGGCGTTCTTGACCCATTGGGTTTATCCATATGGTCTATCACTCTATCTCCTATCGGACAATGGCCCACAATTCGTGTCGAAGTTCTTCGCTCACGTCTATGCGACCTTAGGAATTAAGCACGTCACCACAACTGAGTATTGTGGTACTGTCAGCCCTTCTCTCGAGATCGTAAAGCACAATGTCCGTCAGGAGTTTTTGTTGACTCCAAAGGCGCGTGTTCATAAAGGTTGTCTCCGGTATCCACTGTCGCGAGCCGGGGAAATTCTGAAAGGGGATCCGCAAACACCAAGCGGAGGATGAGGTTCACTGGGCGGACAATGCTCGTCCAGGCGCTGCTATGATGCGACCTGGGGATAGGCGGCTTAGAAACCTGCGTTGATCGACAAGAGTCTCCAACCGGAAAAGTAGATGAAGACTCAAGGGTGCTTGTCTTTACTTCCCCAGAGGTGGAGCTCACCCAGCAGGCTAAATACCAAGCCGGGAGCCCACCTCGGCAGATCTCACTACTGTACTAGTTACCTGCCTAAATTATCTAAAATAAATAATAATTCTACCGTTCCTCAAGGATACTGTAGCGCACGCGGGCGAGATTATGTACCACGTGCGCCAGCTGAAAAAATACGAGCCCTCCTTAGGAATATTATACCTTAAGGCCAAAACTACCCTATTTTCGTAGGAGCCACTGTACTAAACTTATCATTTGCAGACCAATGGACAGGCTGAGCGCTTCAACAGGACCATTAAGGACAGGCTAATGCATTACGTTGCTTAGCACCAGGCCCATTGGGATGACTACGTCGGACCACTGGTCTATGCGTATAACACGCAAGTCCACAGGTCCACGGAAACTGCACCCTTCGACCTAACGCTCACGTGACAGCCCCCGCACTTTGCAGTTGACCTTTAGTACAGCTGGTTACCAAAGGAAATTACGGCAGAAATGACCCCTGCCCAGGCCAAACGGTACACCCGGAAGCGGATTGACGATATCATCCGTACGGCCAGAGCACGGTTGACCAAGTCCCAACGGAGGTACAAGGATGACTTCGATAAGTCCGTGAGGTGTACGCCATCCTTTAAGGTCAGTGACATGGTCTACCTAGACCGCGCTCCATCAGTTAAGCCGCAGGACGAAATCTAGGTCATCACTCGAAAGCTCCTCCAACGGTCCACTGGTCTCTATAAGGTTCTCTCAGCTACGTCCCATACAGTCACTATTGAAATCGATGGCCTACGGGACACCGTCACAATTGACCGCGTTACGGCCGCGCCTATGCCGCCGAAGCTCACTGGATCCCCTTCGGAAACTCCTGAGGACGCCCCTTCGAGCGCTCCCAATTCCGCCGTACAGGACTCTACACCCACCGACGAGCAGTCTTCCTCCCGCCCTAAGGAAGTTACGGCAGACCCATTGGTCACCCCGATCGCTACACCACCTCCCAAGGCCGTCTCGGCTGACCAACTAGCCCCCTCATCCCAAGAGAAACACAACGACGGAATACCGTCCCAGTTGGCCAATGATGGTTACGCCCCTTTGGACGAGATGGATCTCCCCGAGGAGTGGCCTGTGGATGGGCCGAAGGACGCGGCCATGTCTCCTAAGGAAAGTGCTTTAGACAGTGTGGTCAACGCTGGTATTGACGACGACGGCGTCGTCAAATATCGTGTCCGTTGGTACAGCTATAAACCCTTAGAGTACACATGGGAATCCCGGGAGATCATCCCGGAGAACTTTGTCCTTAGATTTTGGCGCCGCATGGGCCGTACGGAGCGCGACCTTAACGAGCGGGCATACATATTGAATACATATTGGAATCCAATGGTCAAGGTTCGAAGTATTCCGATGGGCGTCGCTAGATAGCGCGCTCAAGTTACTGAGCTGACCACAGAACGGACGTACCGCGCACGCGCAGCACGCGCGCTTTCCCGACCTGGCTTCCCACGGACTACGGCGTGGATCGCTAACCATCTTTTGGTCTGACTATGGTGCGCCCTGCCTTTGGCGCACACTAATTTTGGTCCGAACTGTAAGACCAATGGAACATCCGATGGACCCACAGAGCGCGCGGTGGCCGCCAAGGCGCGAGCGCTTGATCAAACACTCCGTCGGCCAAATGGAGAATTTTTTTGAAGCGGCGTTGCACGCCCCGATGTCAGCCAAAACACAGAACGGCCGATATCTCGGCTTCCAGGCCGCGCACATACCAACGAACAGCGGATTCGGAGTCTCCTCGTTTTAGCCGAAACGGCACCGTACGGGCACATTGTCCCACGAGCGCGCAAGAAGCGTGCGCGCTGGCGGATTGCATCTGAAAAAATCAACAATTTCCAATGGACAATAGAGAGTTTCGGCAACTCAACTGCGGGTGAAATTGTGGGTATAATGTGGGTAGCACTTACCGGAAAAATAATTTCACGAAAATTCTTTTGATGAGATTCGGCACCTGACTTTTTCGTTCAATGCGCAATAGCCCGCGGCATAGCCGTCGCTACGACAAGAAACGGCCTCCAAGAAACCGACTCAACTTACCCGGAGTGTCCTAACGGCGAGCCGCAACGCTTCTTTCATCTACTGTCTCTATGCGGCTGTCGTCACCACACGAATGGTGGCAATCAGGGACTACAGCTTGATGCAGCTCCACCGCGTGCGGCGGCGCTTGCTTCGCGCGCTGATGGCGCGACACTCATCCGGCGAGAGACTTTCAGAGCTTGGACCAGTCTTGCGCCGCTTTCTTGGCGTCCGCCGTGACGTAAGAGCTCTGCTACGCCGCAGAAGGGAAGTCTATACCGTTTCTTTCAACTTAAACATTATTTCCACAACAGATGCTTTGTCGCTCTTCCGATTTAAGCCCGCGGACTTGAGTCGAGTTGCTAACTTGCTACAGCTCGAGGAAACGCTCTTCCGACGTCGACATCGAGTACCTTCCGTGGAGCGCCTGGGCATTGTGCTGCGCCGGCTGTCCTCGCCTGGGCGCTGGTGCGACCTCGAAGAACTGTTTGGTCAAACCAGCTCCGTACTGTGCGAGATATTTCAAGAGACTACTGCGCTGATCATGGAGCGGTGCAGTCATACTTTACGCCAGTACAGAGGGGACCTAATGCAAGAGCGGGCCGCCCTGTACGCAAAAGCTGTCCTTAACAAGGGTGAGGATCTTCAGAACTGCGTCGGCTTTATTGACGGCACAGGGATCTTCATCGCGCGACCCGGCCAGGTAGTGCAGCAAAGAGTGTACAGCGGCCACAAGCGCAAACACATGCTAAAATTTCAATCTGTGGTTACGCCGGACGGGCTCATTTTCCACCTAGCTGGACCCATGGAGGGAAGGCGGCACGACATTACACTCTACAGGGAATCGAGAATGGACTACATCTAAGAGTCTGGACTAGTGGTGGGAAACGACTAGTATTGCAAGTTCCGTTTCCAGCCGACGCCGTCCGCGTTCTGAATGAGGAGGAGAAGGCTTTTAACACAAAGATGGCTAGCGTCCACGTATCGGTGGAATGGAGATACAAGAAGGTAAAGCAGGTCTTTTACGTCCTGGATTTCGCGCGGAAGCTCAATATTAACGAGGTCCCTGCGGGTACTGTCTACACTACTGCTGTGTTGCTGTGGAACATTCATGGCTGCTTATATGGTGCCCAAACAGCAACCTTCTTTGACTGCATGCCCCCGACTCTCGAAAGGTACCTATCAATCAACGCGTAAAAAAGTGGGCGCAAATCCGTAAACAAAGCATTTTGATAACGGCGGTTGCTCGAAACGGACTCTTTATCTCTCCAAACAGTTAAGAACTTCACCGTATCCACTGCCCCCCCAACTCTGCCTCAGCCTTTCTTGACAATACGAGCAAGCTCGGCAATTAACGCCAGCATCTGGACGCGCTCCTCTCGATCGGCCATGGACGTTGCTGCAGCACAAGCAGCAGCCTTCGAGCGAGAAATCTCGGCGGCCGCATCTCGCTGGCGGCGTTCGGCATTTTTGTCCAACTCGCACTGAAAGTGGCGCTGGTCTAGGTCGAGGCGCTTCTCCGTGGTGGCGCAGTTTCGCCGCTCCATGTCACGGCGCTCGGCCGCATCGCGCTTGATGAGCTCTACAAGGGCATTGTCCTTTTCCTCTTCTGCATGCTCACGTCGGCGTCGACGCTGTATCGCTTAGTAAAGCCCTTCGCCATCAGACTCGTCTTCTACGTCATTGGTTCTCATGTTCTTGTTGAGGGCCATGTCGTTCCGATGAGTGCGGCGCTTAAGCGACGCAACTCGAGCGGCCGCCCCAGCACGGGAAAGCTCTTCTTCGACGGTACTCTTCTTCTCCTTCGCCTTGGTCGCCACCAGACGCCCGTCGTTCATAGCTGGGGCGGCCTCCCCGAGAAGGATCGATAGCTCGTCCTGGTTCTCCGCTGTGCCTGATTGCTTAGCTAAGGCCGCGTCTTCTCTCTCAAAACGTTCTTTTAGCAGCACAAACCGGTCCCTAATGTGCTTGCTGTTCGTCTTGAACGGCTTGTTTGGCTGCGCATTGAAAAGCTCAGCGGCTTTTGCGTACAGTCTGTCGCCTTCTCCCCACTTGGAGAGGTGCGCTCCTGCATTCGTCACGGCACGCGCACAAACGAGATCTGAACCTGCCCCGTCCCACTTTATCCTTCGCTTTTTCGTCAGAGTGGGGGATGACACGACGGCCGTGTCGGACCTGTCTGCGCCGGTCTCTTTGGGAGAGCCGCCCGCAGCAGAGGTACAAGCCTCAGCTGGCAGTGACTATCCCTGGTGAGGGGGGGAAAACCAGCCTCGCCGGTCGCCATCTCTCTGCCGGCTGAAGGGCGATGCAGGAGGGTGAGGGAGAAAGGGGGAGGGGTGGTGTCACGAAACAATGCACTTGAAGTGGCTGACGACGAAGGGCGGTCGGCAGATTCTTGCACACGTTCGCTGCACCGTCCGGCTCGGCACGG
>JAHNZQ020003149.1:1307486-1424921 GCA_019155205.2 Gracilaria vermiculophylla
TCCGCCCAGTGAACCTCCCCCTCCGCTTGGTGTTTGCGGATCCCTTTCAGAATTCCCCCGGCTCGCGACAGCGGATACCGGAGACCACCTTTAGGAATACGCGCCTTTGGAGTCACCAAAAACTCCTGACGGACGTTGTGCTTTAATTCCTCGACAGGAGGGCTGACAGTACCACAAAGCAGACGTCCGGGAGCCATTATAGCTACGGCGATGTTTACCATGAACACAGGGAATGCAGCCAGGAGATGTGCGAGGGGTTTGAAGGATGTGTTTTTGTAGCAAAGCCCGTACTTTAGAATGTGATGCAGTGTGACCCAATCGATTGTGCCAGGAGAAGACGTCCTTTGAAATACGGTCAACCATTTCCATATTGGCATTAGAGTCTTCCATACTGCTTTTAGGCGGAGTTTCCGCCATATTGTCACAGTCAGTGTTTTTACCAGTTTCATCTTCAGCAGTTTCATTTTCACATGAGAGGATCTCAGATACTCGAGCCATCATTGCGATATCTTGGGAAGAGAGTTGGAGATTATCAGATCGCAATGCAGTTGTGGCAGAAGAGCAATCCGTGGGAATGTAATACAGGCCATCGGATTGTCGAGAAGCACTGCCGATGATTTGCAGGTTGTCATTGAGGTCAATGATGTGGGCCACGTCTGGGAGGAACAATACTGCGAGTCGTTTTGCTGTAAGTGCTGGAATGGATAAAAGGTTCATTGCAATATTTGGGGAAACGAGGGTGTTGCTCAGTGTAACAAATGTGTTTGTCCCATTGTGTGACCATTTCAAAAGCATGACACCTCTTTCTGTAGCAAGAATTTCCGAGTCATCTCCAAGCGCATCTGGTACGTTGCATCGATAGCTCCGGGACAAGTGTTTCGAAGATGCCGTTAAGTGAGCGGTTGAGCCAGAGTCTAACATCATAACACAGTTCTCAGAATTTCTAGCGGCCATGGCACAGACTCTGGAAACGGCGGCGCGATTGGCTGTCTGGGTTGTCTTCTTTGCTTCACTCTCTGGACCTTGTTCAGAGTTCGACCTGCCATTTGAGTCCCTTGAGTAGTTTTGGGGAAGATTAAGTCGATTCATTGGATTCATGGGATTTAAGTGGCACAGACTTGTTGTGTGATTGTCCTTACTGCATATGGCACATTTGGGTCTGGCTGTGGCTGCAGCAGCTCTTTCATATATATATGAGTTTCCAGAGTTCAGGTCTCGTCGAGCAGGCGGGCGGCAACAATCTCCGACGATGCGTTTTCTGCTGACAGTGTTTTGATCACTGCACAGACAGGATTAAGCTCAATGGCAGTGATGGAGGAAACTAAAAGTGCAACTGAAAGTTCCTCTGGTAGTTCCGTATTCACAGCTGCAAGTTGTTCAATGATCGCAGCCATTTTATCAATGTGTCGGCCTAAGTTCTGATTAACATCAGAATATCTCATGTTGATTAGCTCGCACATCTTGACAATGTGAGATGCTGTTGACGTCGATGCATAACGTTCATCAAGTCGTTTCAGCAATTTGCTTGGGTTTCTAATATCACCCTGCACGACGCGCAGAGCTTCATCAGAAAGAGCAGAGACGATCAGTCCACCAGCTTTCTTTTTGTTGAACTCCCATTCGGCTTTCTTCTCTTCATCTGAACTGAAAGGATTTCGAGCCTGACTCAGAACCTCTCCAATACCCTTAGCGTGACAGCAAGCATCACTTCGAATTCTCCAAAGCTTGTAATCCTGTTGCTCATCAAATGTTTGGATACGCATTTTCCAACCGTCTGTCTCCATACTGTAGTGCAATGGACAAAGAAAATCGGCAGATTAAAGAAAAGATGAGGAACAAAGCAAAGAAAAAAAAATGATGGTACTCGATCTCGGCAGTCGGTAGCGTGCTGGGCCGATAACCTCTTGGAGAGGAACAAGTGCGGTGAAAACAAGACGAGGTGAGTTGAGGACTTCAGGTGCCAGGCAGTGGGCACAGAAGTCCTCGCTCTATAAGTGCAAAAGAACATACGTGAGCATAAGGTTGTCTATGCTCACGTAAAAGAAAGTCTCGTAATCTATTACAAATTAAAACGGTAAAAAAAACATAGTTCAAACATTCAAAGTCACTGAGAGTAAGCCCAAAAAATGCCAAGCGTAAATAAAAAGCGGAAAAATAGGCAGAAAATTTCTCGTACTAATATGTTTTGCACTTTGATTGCCATAAAAAGAATATTACTTTTATCAAAAATAACAAAATGCCGATCAATAAACAAAAACAATTTACGGTGTACACAAATGAAAACCTTTCTTTTTAAACTCTTAACAAACAAAGAAATATTATGCAATGAGCTTTGAGCACAAATAAATATAAAGAAAAGCGAACAACAATTTTAATAATTAGTTCTCATGGAGCTTTTATTATGGTGTGAACCGCCTTTATGATAGACAGAACCTCATACCTTATATAGCCTTTTCTAAGGGCCTTCAAGTCATTTCACACTACTTCCTATAACGTTTTAAATATGTCCATCAGAAAAGTAAATTCATTTCTTTGCAAGATAACGCAGCGGTTCAGTAGCTAGCCCTCAGAAATTAAAAACTGACTTCTAAAATTGAATTAGTAATGAATTCCATGCAGTTTTATTGCTCATTTCTTTGAATTCAACGCTTTTGAAAATGGTAAAGATGAATTGGTTAGAATTATTTATATCGTTGGGATGACACGCCATTTTAAACAGTTTTTGATATGTAAAAAAGCTGTATTGAAATGAGCTTGAAAGCTATGAATATAAGAAGTATCAAATGATACAGAAACGCGATTTCAAGGTTGCATTAGTATATTTCACTAAAAAGAAGCAAAAACCAACTACCAAAGATGGCGAGATGTAGTTTAAAAGCATGATGTCTTCTGGTTTTGAAACCGATTTCTTTCTTGAAAGTCTTAGAAAAACAGATTCCTGTAGTACAACACTACCAAAAATCGATGACTTTCATGGAAATGCCAGGCGTCTTATA
The DNA here is from genome assembly GCA_019155205.2 of Gracilaria vermiculophylla. Taxonomy (NCBI): domain Eukaryota; phylum Rhodophyta; class Florideophyceae; order Gracilariales; family Gracilariaceae; genus Gracilaria; species Gracilaria vermiculophylla. Next base: position 1,310,483 of record JAHNZQ020003149.1, read on the forward strand.
CTTTTGAAACAGAATTTATTTATATGTACATATATATGTAGCGCAGAGAAGACGATGAGGAAAAAGTCATTTTTCTTTCAAGGACAAGGAAGGTAGCCCTAAAATGTCAAGCATGGCGATCGGAATACTCTCTTGATGATTAGAAGCCGATTTTACGCCGTCAATGAAATCCTCGAACGCAAACTAAACATGAGATTGCGTGATGAAAACAATATGTACAGCGATCAAAGGCACATCGTAGGGCTTTTTTTAAAAAAAAGGCTCCTTTCGATCCTGTTGACCTCATATCCGCGACTAGTGACAGCTCCCACAACTCTCTCATAGGTTTCTCTAAAACTGATTCAAAATATGCAGTGAAATGAAATACATGTAGCTGAAGGACGTTCTGTTTACATAACAATAGGAAAAAGGACACTAGTTTGACATAATAAAAACGAGGTTAATGTGACGGTAGAGAGCGTAACCAAAGAAAACGGGTGTGGAAAAGGGTGCCAGCAAGGCGATGTGGGGTTTGGGATGGGAAGAAATGAACATGCGAGGGGTGGAGAGGTGAAGGACTCTGCGTTGAACTCTTGAAAACGTGCTGAGCGGCGAGAGTGGAGCGACAGGTGAAGAGGAAAAAAACACAGTGTCTTGGGGCCTTCGTGTAGCGGCGACAGTTGGCAGAGCCACTGAAGCCAGTGGCAGCTTTGTGATTGAGACGCTCGGCGTTGTTCCTGACAGAGACAGCTCGCTATTCCCGATGAGATTCTTTTCCTCGATGTACACTTTGAGACAGAGATGAATTTTCCAAGCCTAGATAACATGGGTGAACTACGAGTGAGTGTAAAGCTTTGGGATTTAGACCAGGTGAAGGACCTTTTAGACCTTGCCGCATAGGAAAACACTGTGTTACAAATGTCATTATAGACTTATCATCGAGTTTCGGGATTGCCTTTTATGATAAACAGAGATACCAATCCGACGGAAATTGCAGTTCGCACTTGAATTGCACGATGGGATTGCTGCTTGATTTAGCAATTGCTGTTCTTTCTAATGGTTTCCAATAACCTCACGACACAAGACACAAACCCTACTTCCCAGTCAAAGAAACATGGCTTGACCTCAACTTCCGCTCCTTACTGTCTTGTGTAATTGACAAAGATATCTATATACTGTCGGGGTGAACATAACACAAACATCTAGCATGTCACGATCTCACGTGGCATTCTTCATCGGAAGGGCTCAAAACTGCAACTATTCATGTACACCACATGTTCCAGGTTGAACTGTAACTTCAAGAAAACATTAATGCACGGCAGAAGCACCAATGAGATCATATCAATGGTTAAATAACGACTTCCGGCGCTCGATGGAATAGCAATGAAAGATATACGTTAAAACGCGTTTATAAACCATGAGATTGCTATGTAAAACTACGACGGGGCAGGGTTTGGGTCCGCTGTAGTATCCGGACCGTCCTGGATCTGGAGCCCTTCAAGCAGCTCTTCGATAGGTACTTCAGGGTAGTCTTCATCATCACCCTCTTCGTCAGCGTTCGCCTCGTTTCTAGTCGGAGAGGTTGCACGGCCCTGGTCTACATCCATCTCAGCTGTTGTTTGCTTGGTTTTTGAGGGATCTTTGTAAATGTTGATGCTCGACCGCAAATCTTGGTCCTGTTCCAGATCTTGAAGAAATTCTTCTTGTTCTGCGGCCATTCGAGCTATAGGATCAAGATTTGACTTCCTGTTACCAGTGTCAACCATAGAGTCGTCAAGCTCCATGTTCAAACGCTTCAATCGCCACATGCGACGCTTGGAACGATTTTTCTTGCTGTATGTCTTTTTGAATAGCATGAAGTCCGGAACTTCAAGTCGCTTGTGTCCAGCCAAAAGGGTTTCGTTGTATACCGCGTTTCCAAGGTCGTAACCTAGGGCCAAATCTCCAGGGTTAAGGAAGTTTCCAAGATGAGTACGGAGATAAGACTGATTATCATTCCTTCCATAGTCTATCGAGCGCGCCACAGTAACATCTGCAAGGCACCATTTTCCCTTACGCTCTCGGGTTTTCTCCGTGTCGAGAACTATAAATTCTGTACCTTGCTTAAAACTCATCAGGGCCGGAAACGAGTACTTCCAGTAAACTGGGGCAGACAATTCAGCGGTTTGGAGAGTGAGTGGGTCGATCAAAGATATCGTCGTGGATACCTTGGTGACAAGTACAAGAGGTCCTATGCCGCCTAGAAGCGCATGTACCTTCGGTGGGAGACAAACAATATCGTCCTTGCACAACGGGAGAATTTCCGCGGAAAATGTATACTTGTATCTGTAAGTGTTTGAGTTGGCATCATGGGATACCAGATGATCAGCTTGTTTTGTGCGGATCGGGACAACATGATTCAAGAACGACACGAAACGCATCGCATGACTTCTGTGGAGAAAGTAAAAGTCCAGACCATCCGGATGGGCTTTTATGCCGACAGCATCCTCATGAGTTCCGTGCTTGATGATCAACTGTTCCAAGTACAGAAACGTTCGCTTGTGAACGACTTTTTGCCGAACCTGCACCACAGCCTGCCACTCATCGATATCGGCGGCATCGCGTTTGCACATATCGCATTGTTGATATTCCACAACAAACTCGACGACAAATTCTTGTTGCAAAATTGTGTTGTGGAATACTTCTTTTTGCACAAGAAGTCTAACACGAATGCGGCGCGAATGCGGCTCTGTCCATTGGAATCCAGCATCCACAAGTTTCACTTTGTTGAGCCCCTTCAAGCGCTTAATGCAGAGAGTGAGTAATTCCTTCGACTCAAGTTCAGCAGCCACCCAGTGCTTGGGGGGTTGAAGATACCTGGCACAGCCTTTGCAGTAATAAATACTGGACGTTTTAGGGATGTTCTCTGTTATATCGACTTGACCGCGAATACAGTTGACACACATATTGGACGGATTTGCCGTGATAGGGACTCCACAAAGGCAGCATAGAATTGTGGGAAGAGTGCGCCGAACCGGAGCACTGGACGAGTCCAAGTCCATGGAATCCATTTCAAAACTAGGAGGAGCAAAAACAATGATTCGCAGCGTTGTAAATTGGAAGCACGTCGGAATCAGAGAAAGCGAGAGTTAAGACTTAGAAGTTGAAGTCGACAGCAGAACAAGCAATAAAGGCTCTATTATCAAGAAAACCAACAACCTTCCCACTTTTCTCAACTCGAAGGAGCAGATAGCCACAGTAAGATCACGAGCTCCAGTCTGAGGCAGCTTCTGTGTCTAAGAAGTTGAACTGATTCTCGCCGTCGGCCGTTTTGCTTCGAGGCTGTTTTGTAGTTTCCCAGATGCGTCATGCTTTTTTTTGAAGGAAATAAATTAATGCCATGCCGGTAGATCACGGGTGTGTGACATATGCCACGATGACAGGAACTGTCACTGGAGACGACAGCTTCCCAGCAGCATGTCCAGGCTGTTTGGATGACTTTACCCACCTTACTCTACATGCGAGAATTGTACACGGATCGCGATTGGTAACCCTATCTAATAAAGTATCTTGCACAGCTTTCGACAAAAAGATAGGGTTATGGAGAATACGTTTGGAAATACCAAGAGACCGTTGAACCAGAGGAGCAAAAAATGCGTCAAGATAATCGCTGCAAGAAATTTTACGCCTAAGAAAATCTACTGATTGGCATATTTGTTTTGTTGAACATATACAAATTGAGCGAACAGCAAAATCTTCAGCAGTCGGCTTTTTCATGCTCTCTGGCTGTCTCTTTCGGATTAGTACCTTATCCTTTGCACGGGTGTGTCAACTATAGAAGCCTGGATTGGGTCAGCCGCTGTTCGGGCGGAGTTCGCCCTGTTGATTGCTGTTGATTGCAGGCGACGGGCGGACCTACAAGGTGAACGTGAATCAATGAAGCAGAAAATTGTCAACATTCTTTTAGTTCCCGTTGTTACGAAATTCCTGAAAAATCCCATGTAAGCAGTCTTTCCTCCCCCTTGCACTGCTGGCGCCAGATATATAGGGACCACGGGTGGGGGTTATGGGGTACAGACGGTAGTGTACAGCTAGCAAGCCTGCAACAACACACGGAAGCGGGTCGGCATTGACAGCAGCTGGTTTGAGAAAGTGCTTTCCACCACCGCCGCCTGAACGGACATGCTCAGTGATTTTCTCGCATCTGTCCTCTAGAACAGCTTTCGGAAGTATCCGATACGCTTCAAAGCGACCGTGCAGACCTTTTTATCGCATCCACGAGTCCCAGGCAGTGTCAATGACAAAAACCCGTCACAAGTAATTGCTCTCCCCGTAACAGTCTCTCGGCATCACCGAGCGAACTTCATCTCGTCAATCGCACTTGGGGCGAAAAAGGGATCCCGACATAGTTTTGGTGTCAATCTACACGGATTGCCTTGCCATCCCCCCCCCCCCGGTGAATTGTGCTTAAGCCAGTTCCACAACATGCCCTTGCACACGCGTGCGAATCCCACTTCGCTTCTTCAACGCTTATATCCACATGTTCGTCTCGCTCCATGTACGAAGCTACGTGTTGCAGGTTTTCTCCCGGTCATTCTAGTATTTGGTCTGCAAGCCTTGGCATATATCACCGCAGTTCCAGGAGCGCTAGTTCCACTACACTCACGCTTTCCCGTACTCACAACTATTTTGTTGCTCGTCTTTCATTTCATATTCTTCAATGTCGTCATGAATTATCTACTACTTGTCTTCGTCGATCCAGGCTCACCCCCAGACCAATGGTGCGCGTCTCCGCCCCCGACATTTCAAAGATATCGCGTGCGAAAAGGAAAAGAAATCGAACGGGAAAATTTGCTTCATTACGATTCGGAGGCCACATTTCCATACGCACATCTCATGAAGGAGCGAACATATGAAGGACATCTTCGATATTGTCGCTTCTGTAGCGCGTACAAACCTGATCGTTCACACCATTGCTCAATCTGCAGACGCTGCATACTGCGAATGGATCATCATTGCGTCTTTGTGAATAACTGCATTTCGTTCTACAACCATAAGTTCTTCATTGGATTCGTGACGTACGCGTTTCTCGGTTGTCTTAATGTAGCCATTGTCGCGTTTCCCACGTTTATCAGTCTGATTTCCATATCTCCAAACGCAGCGTCCAACTATCGCCAACTGGCCTTCATCTCTGAAAGACTTGTATCAATCCGTTTTTCAGCGCAACAGTTTTCAGTAGCTGAAAAGCTTTCAGAACCAATCAAGACCATTGCTATGATAGGTTATGTAACCACTAGTGCGTTCAGCTTTGCACTCGGTGTTTTTGTGGCCATGCACTTTTATCTTACAGCAAAGGGAAGGACTACAATTGAAATGTACGAAATCACAGACCCTGTGCGAGCTCCTTATGTGCTTCAATACGACATGGGTATCGCGAAGAATTTCAAGAGCATTTGTGGTTCGCGCCCAGTATGTTGGTTGTTTCCAACTCGTGCATACATTGAGGGCGACGGTCTGTCGTACGAAAGAAGATTAGAAGTTGACAACGTTGTGTAAAGAATAGAAGAAGATTTTGGATGTCCCATCTCATTTGTAAATTGTAAATCAGCGGCCATAGAATACTTTTCGCATTTGATCTGCTCGCCCTCCGGCGAGAGCTGCCAGTCTATCGGTGTACGCCCTTCCTTGCTCTCTTTTCAAACCTCCTTGGTCGAATGTGGCACATAGCGCCTTCAATTCCCCAATGGTGAATTCCGGGACTCGGATGTACATCGACTCTTGTTCATGCGCATGCTGAACACGACGTCTAAAGGACTGCCACCATACTTTTCCACTCGGATCTTCCCTGATCTCTTCGCTGAGTGGAAAATCAACCACCGAGCGCACCCGCGATTTGCGCCAATCCTCTATGGGAGCATTTGTGTCAGAGGCCAAGATCACGTAACCGTTTCGAAGAGCCTTCGCTGTGTTTTCAATGCTGTCCCGGCCCAAGTGTCGAGCGACCATTCGAATGCTGTTCGCGTGAAGGCGATGTTTGTGCTCATTGATCATGCACGTCAGACCCACGAGAGCGTGATAATCATCTATGACTATTGCCACTGTGTGATCAGCAACTCGGGTGATTTCTGCAAGAAGCTGATTTAGGACATCGCCAGCTTCTATCGGATGATTTATCCAATCTGAATCTATATCGAGCAGTAAATCCAGTCCAAATTGAATAAGCTCCCCCAATGATTTACATTTCTTCGTAAAGGGGGAAGAAAGATCCTCATGACACGGCAATTCATTCAATATTTCAGCGTGTGCACTCAGTAAGTCTTCAAACAACCTTTGAGTTTGGCCAGGTCTTTCGTAGAAACGAACCGCTGGCAATCCGTCCATATGAGGGTTCATGCCGTCTACAGATTTCGCCGTGAAGAAGCCATCACCGTATGTCCAGTCTCGAGCAGAGGGAATATGTAACACGATATGATTGTGGTTGCGGGCGAATGCAACCGCTTGTGACAGAAGCGCTGACTTCCCAACTCCCTTAGGACCATCCAGAAGCATGAGAGACGGTTTTTTCTGTGAAGAAAGAATCTCACGTATTACGTTGGTGGTTGGACGAATCAGTGTCTTTGAAACGGGAGAGTTGGATCCGGCTCCAAATGGTTCCAGAGATATAGTGCGGTCAGATGCTGGGGGTGCTATTGCCAATGAGCGCTTGGCTACTAGATAAAGATGAGTCGATCGTCTCAATGCTGATATTCTTATCATTTTGTATGGTGAATGTTGAGCTACAGAGACTTGATGCGTGGAATTGGAGTTGAGCGATCACCGCATGAAAAGCTTATTCTTTAGTCGTGATATTTGACAGAGCTACGCGAGTGACCACGTCTCAGAAAGCGGAACAGAACCGGAAACGGGGGGGAAAATTCCACACTCTTCTGTTTGAAGTGGGAAACAGCAGAGTGAGCGCGGGAGCAATGTGTGTTATTGTCGAGATACAATCATGTGCTTCAGACTGTACCAAATAAAGGTTGTCATGGTTCGCCGCTTAATGTATCCCAGAAATGAAGCGATCGGATTCTCCAAACAGTGGTGTGGCAGTAGAGAAAATTTTCGCATCACTAAATATGCGCCCTTGTACTGTACTGTAGCACGGATTCGTTACAAAGTCCACGGTATTTTTATTGGCACATGACTGCTTTCTAGAGGAAAATCGCAAGACATGAGGGCTGCCTGCTCATCGTGAGAAGACATCTTCATCACTGTCATCTGAAGAGCTGCCGTGCTTGGAAGCCGTTTATCAATCCATTCATCTTGATCACAAACCGCTTTCACTTAGAATATCCCTGCATACCAGTGCGCTTGCCACATCGTGATTAAAGCGAGCTCAAGATTTTCGGGACTGCGTGTTCGAAACTTATCGCGCAATGATCCACAGCATTCTAATTCTTAACCCAGCCTCCGAGGTTTTGATCGAAAAACACTATCGTGGCAAGCTGCCACGAACCGATCTTTCTACACCTCTCCCGCTCGTATCGACCGCAAAGGGTGCCCAGATCAACCTACATGTGAATGGATTAACACTAATTGCAACAACATCAACTGATACCAACCCGCTTTTTATGTCCCAATTTCTTACATCTCTTGCTGAGATTTTTGTGGATTACTTTGGTGAATTAAACGAACATGCCATCAAAGACAACTTTGTCACTGTATATGAACTTCTCGACGAAATGCTGGACAATGGTTTTCCCGCTACACTGGAGTCAAATATGCTGAAAGAATTGATATCACCCCCTTCAATGCTGAATCGTATGTTTGAGCAGCTTGGAGCGGAAGCTGCAGCACCTGTTAACGTCCCGTCGCGCTTCCCTTGGCGACGTGGAAACGTATCATATGCGCAGAACGAGGTCTTTGTGGATGTCATTGAAACAATTGACGCAACGTTTGAAGCCGCCCATCGCCGTCTATCTCACTTATTAGTCTCGGGTGTGGTTCAGGTGAACTCCAGATTGTCCGGAACTCCCGATGTATCCATGACCATTCGATCACAAGCACCATTCGATGATGTGTGTTTCCATCACGCCGTACGTCGTGAACGATACATTCAATCAAACGTCCTTTCATTTGTTCCCCCTGATGGCGTGTTCAAACTAATGGGTTACACAGTGCGGGATTCTCGCGGAGTAACGTTGCCTGTTGAAGTTGGTTCTCGCTTTGACTTTGACGCGAGAGCTGGAACCGGAAGCGTATCTGTCAGTCTCATACCTCGTTTCCCTGTGCCCACTCGCGATCCAAAGCAAGCAAGCATGATGTTAGCGCAAGTGATGTCGGCTGCAGGTGCGAAACCGTCATCTGAGGTTGAAAACGTAATGACAGATGTGTCTGTGAAGATTCCGTTTGGAAACGGCGTCGCGGGTGCATCTCTTAGCGCAAACTATGGAACGGTTCAATTTGAATCTTCAAGCGGAGTGTGTACTTGGAATATTGGAGTCGTTGCCCGGGGTAAAACACCATCGCTTGTTGGTAATGTGAGCCTAAACGCAGAGGTTCGAAATCCCCAGGTGGTAGTTTCGTTTAGAATACCTGGATTTTCGGCGAGTGGAGTCAGGGTCGATAGTCTCGATATAGCAGGTGAACGGTACAAGTACTACAAGGGATTGAAATGTGTAACAAAAGCGGGTTGTTACGAGTTTCGGGCATAGATTTCGAACGTAGACAAATGTTGACATCCACATTGCATGAAACGTCGCAGAACGTTGACTTCTTCAGTTCTACGCGGTTTGAACCGATTTTATCGAGAGGTACCATCTAGAGTTTTTCTTCTCTCTTGAAGGAGGCTAACCGTTTGATCATTTCTTCTACAGCTAATGTGTTTTCCACTCTGTCTTTTGCCTCTCCTTTACCAGAACCATACGGTTAGTGATTGAGAAGTAAGACATGGTCAACAGTTTTCTAAATTCCAGTTTACATCAAACCAAAGTACAGAGTTTCTTGTCTATGTACAAATTCACCGAACGAAATGATATTGTTCTACGGACATTAGAACCCTGTACATTATAGACCATCTTTATTATATTATATCATATCCATTCTATCGTACAATATTCGTGTTAAAGTACACTTCGAACACATTAGGAGTTGATACACTGCATTTTAGTTAACTTCACAGATAACCAAAATCTAAATAAGAGAGGGATAACATACTTTGACCGGAAAGGAAGCGATAAAGAAAAGCCATTAATAGCAAATTTGGCATTCAAAAAAACGATTCCTACAACCCCGTAAAAGTCTTACACGTAAGGATTATGAAAATATGTGAAAAAAAGTCAGGAGAGAATTGAACGATACAGACAGGAGCATGAAACTCTGTTGATCTACATGTATGTCATCTCTTGCGCTTTCTTAACCTCTTGGAGGAGTTGTACGAATCAATATCCCTCAAGAAAAATGAGCAGAGCAAATTAAACGCGTAACAATTCTAGAAGAGCTCAGATGGGCTTCTTTGCAGTGCCATGCATGATCGTTTTCAATGACAGGATCTGATATCGGAACCTATTCTTCTTTTTTTTTCTCCGTACCAATCTCAATTCGTTTTATCCATTGGACTACCGATATATTATGGTTCATCATCCTTATGTTCGAGACATGATAAAAATTAGGCTCGTGTTTTTTATCGCGAAATAAAAACGAGGAACTGTGATAGCAGTTGCTTTATCATGTTTATCGTGTTCTTTTTGTTTTGATCTTCTGAAGCAAAAAATTTCCACAGGCGCCGCGTTCGTAAATGAACGTCGTAACATGGAAGACCTGCAATTTTTATTTTGTTTCGCAACGGAGAAAGAGGCAGATCGTGAACGTTCTAGTATCCACGGAAAAGAAACCTCGATTTTAAAATGTCGTCCACTCGCTCGTTATGAATTGCATTGTAGTCATTGGGAATCCAAGAAGCTTTAATATGCATTATGTAAAGAAAAAGCCAACCCATTTATGCTTGCATGCTCTTATGAAATCATTCTTCTCAGAAACGCGAGTATTGCCGATGAAAATGTACTGCTTTAAACTCTCGACATATCCGTTGTTTACAAGGTGTTTGTCTTCGTTAGAGACCCGATTGCAGATCCGTTTTGCTTCCTCGAGATGTAGTCAGGTAAACTAAAAGAAAGCGGATTGCATGCGCACATCGTGGTATAAGTCGAAGTGATTTGGTGGACAAACCAGCAGAAGAAGCCTTGAAACTGTTTTTGGAAGATTAGAAAAAAATTCCGGTGAATTACATGAGGTGAAGAGAATACTTTCACATGAAAATAACGCCGAGTCACTACTACCAAGTTGTCCGTAAGACTTGGACCGCATTAGTATTCGCAGAGAGAAACAATCATCTATGGCACGGTTATTTGTTGGACTGACGCCACGTCTGCATCCTCTTGGATCTCATCCATTAGGCGCAAGGATGAGGTGCAATTGTCGGCCCGTAACACTGAGTGATAATGAGCAATTTGTTCTGCGATGCCCAAAGAGGATGAGATCCAAACGTCTATGATTTCCCTTTCTGCGCGAAAGAAGAGACAGCACCACTGAAGAAGTTATGAGAACATGGGCTGATACATTGATGATCTTCTTATTGAGAGAACGGTTCTTTGTATAGAATCGCTCTTCATTGCGATGAAATGAGGCGAAAGCAATGTTCTGTTAGAAATGGTCTTGGGACCTCTTTGCGGAGTTACACATGACACGATGTTTATTTTAGTAAGTGAATAAAAGATTTGATCACGCCTTGGTCATGTAACTGTAGACTCGTAAACATCATAAGGCGAATTCGTTTGTTCGGTGTCAACCACAGAAAGACAGGATTTCTAATAAAAAGTGTCACGAACCTAGTTGGGTACATGTGGCTCTTGCGTGCCATCATCTGGGCTTTGAACTCGCGTTTTCCATGAATTCTTGGGTGGAAATTTTCACATGGGAACTGTACTAAATCTAATGACCACGCTCTTCGAGCATCTACATGTTCAAAGAGAGGATGTTTCTGCGGAAAAACCGAGCCAGTAGCTTTTGAAAGAAACCCTTCTTCTTCGCTCCCTTTTTACGGTTGGCGATCCCTTCTTGCGTTCTCTCTTCACCCTCATCAGTACCGAAAGACTTGAAATCCCCTCGCCCATAGATGTCCATATCGACGTATTCCCCGTCTTTCACTTGTATCTTGCAATCTGCCAACGCCGTCTTTCGCATTAAAAAGAGCGCCTTCCGTTGATCTTCCGATCCATTATTGAATACGTCACCAAATGCTCTTCGGAGCAGATCTCCCTGACTTTTATTGTCCATCTTCTTTTCTTCGATTTGATACGAATGAAAACCGACTGATGCAAACCTTCAGGTTTAGGAGTTTCTATAGTGTATTCAGAAAGAGTGCGAGATTCACACGGACGGTTACGATTTGTTTTGGCAGCAGACTCTCACTGTCTGTCTAAATTTTTGCTATACTTTGTCAAAACGGAACGTCGCATTCTTTCTTTGTGTAAGGAACGTTGAAATCTTGATTGTTGGCATAACCGTTCGTCTGGACAAAGTTGAAAACCTTGTGCTACATTTAATATAACAAATGGTGTCTTCATTTCTATGCCGAAAATGCTTAATCTCGAATTCGAACTCCAAAGCCATGTCTACACTGGGCAATGAGCAGCATCTACACTCCTTCGGTAAAGTACGCTGTGGCCCAGCTTCTGTCTAGGAAAAATCGCGCCATAAGACGTATGCTTGTGAAGTTTTGATGAGCAGATCAGAGACTGCAATTACAAATACACAAATTAAATGAGTAGGGAAAACGGTTCCGTTTGCAAACCGAAAGAAAGGCTTTACCACGCGAATGGTACCGAGTTCGAGCCTCGATAAGCGATTGATATGGCAAACCTCGAAGGGTGGCTGCAGAAACTCTGATCCCATCCCATATGGACGAATTGTTTGCCAAAGTTGTTGATCACATTGCACTTGGAGGAAGAGAGGGCTCTTCTTTGTTAGCTTCTCTGACTGCCGTCCAAGGAAAAAGCCCTCGCCCAGGTGTGCTCCATTTTCTTCATCGCCAATTCGTGACTAGGGGTGAGCGCTTCTGTGCCAAACCCAGCTTTGCAGCTCCAGCAGAAGAAGTTATCATCATTGCCCATGAAGCCATACGTCAACGAGCGCTGGGGTTCTCCCCTCTCGAACAACCCCCACTCCCCCGTCAAGGTCTCCAAATCCTTGAACGTGTTGGCATGGCTCGTAGCGACGGAATTCTGCAATCTGAAATTGGCCAATACGTAGGTCTCGCGCCGAACATGGTGCATCATTATCTCGGTGGTCTTATTGCTCGCTCATTGGTTGCACGCAAGAAGGTCGTTCTTACAAAACGAAGAGCGAAAGGAGGGATAAAACATCAGCCTACAGAATCCTCCCTCTCTCAACCGGAACAGCTCAAACCATATGGTACCACTGCCAACAAATCCGTAACATACACAGCTGTCGTCGTGCTTATCCGTTTTGCACCTGTGATATCACAATCTTCTGCATCAAGGCCTGTAGTGACTCTAAATGGATCTGAAAATCCTGAAATCACGTCCAGTTCCGCCGCTGCGGAGCAGACTCAAGATCCTACTAGGGCTCAGTCTGTAATTGACCTTACTATGGAAACCCGTGTGTACCGAGCGATGCAAGCGCTTAGACCAGAGCCTCACATTCGCTCCGAGAAGGATTTGAAAGTCATAGCGATGCCCGACTCTGATCGTGCGCAAGGTGTCTCTGAAGAGTACTTTCGCCGTAGGCGTCACCGCTGTTATCGGGCACTGCGTGCAAAGCTGGAGCGTGCGGGTTTAGTCGAAGTCGTCCATCGAGAATGCCGTGCTCGAAATGGGAAAGCCGTTGGCAATCAAGCCTGCTTAAAGCTGACTGAATTGGGTATCCAGAAATTGCGCAAGCGCAAGGACGGAAGGTTGCTTGCGGAAGATTTTGACGCAAGTCAAAGCTCCAAGAAACGGGATGCCCATCCTCTACTGCGTGATGGCATCCACACACGGCTTGTAGAAGAGGTAGGGGTAATGGAACAGGTCTATCAGCTGCTTAGAAAAGCTGAAAAGGGAGGAATATCGATACCAGAGATGGAACAGTATCTTGACGGTGAGACTAAATTGACTGGTCTTCCTGGAAAGCGGATACGTAGATTAGTGGATGAGATCGCTAAATTCGACCCCATAACGGAGTCACAGCGTTTTGAGGGAAGCGCGATGTATCTCAGAATTGCATTGAGCAGTTTTGTGTCATCCGAGAAGCTCAACGATCCCAATGACAGAGCATCTGACCAGGGCAATAAACCGGGAAACAGAGGTTCAAAGCGTCGAAAAGCTGGCATCACAAGTTTAGGCCACCGGCGGCAACAAATAGTTTTGAAGCTTCTCGAGGAAAGAAAAGTGATCCTACTTGAGCCGCTCGGACGTGAGGTTGCCGTTTTGGAGGATTCAGGATTACAGAGAGTGGACCCAAAAGTTATGCGACGTCTGCTTAATGATCTCATATCGCGAGAGAAAATTAAGCTTATCACAGCGATGAAACCTGCCATAAAAGAGTCGAAACGCAATCAAACTGTGACGATAGTCGCGTTGCCTGATATTGCCGAAGGTAGTCAGGATGTCCGCAATTTGGTTACTTCGGTTGTTAATCGTACGCTTTACGGACCGTCCAGTAATGCAGCAGCGGTGTCATGTAAAAGTAGAACTAATGAACACCCATATCCTCAAGCATCTCGAAAACGGTTATCAGGTGCTGGACTTGATATTGTGAGCTGTGAGGGAGGAGAAGATACTCTACAGGAAGAGTGCGGGACAGAGGAAGTTGTAGAACAAGAATTGTCGAGGTTGAATGGAACAGGGAAAACAGAAGAGATCAACAAAAGTGACGAGCATGCACGAGCGGGAGTGAATGAAGAGGAAGCAATAGAGGAGGTTATCAAAACCAGTGCGCAGGAATATACGGAATTTGATGGGAACTGTTCCTCAATTGTCATCAGTGGGGAACGTACCATCTGCGATAAAACAAATGCCGGTGATGATGGAACAAACCCACCTATTGACAAAAATGAGCCTCCGAATGGCAGTAGAGAAACCAATTCCGAACCACAACATGTTTTGAATGAATCGAGAACGGGTTCTGATTCCGGAAAACCAGCTGATCTGAATAGTGCGCCAGTTGACAATATGACTATGTCCAGCATCGCAGAAGTTGATTCGTGTTCCATGCCAACCGAGGAACAGTCTCCGTGCGGTAAGATCAAGGGAGACGAAGATGAAGACAATGATGATTACGTGGTGTCAGACATTGTCGGTAAGAAGATTACCCGCATAAACAAGCTACGGGCGATAGATTACGGTTTGTTGAAAGGAAAAATGGCTAGGGTGCGCGCGTTTCACAAAACCATATATATCCAGATGCGGCACAACCAAGATTCAGTGCCCGTAGACCAACCTGTCGCGCATCATACCGTTGACTCAGCCATGGATGCCCCGGTTCTCGGTCGTTTTACGATGAGCAATGTTGTGGCGAACATGACCGTCGGTGAATATGCAACTGCGATCGGTTTTTATCAGAACCACGGTGATTTAGTGTTATCTTTTAAAGATGAGAAGATTTCCAATGTACAAGGCCAACTTGAAGAAGAGGTTCAAGGCCAGACGTCTGCCCGACAAATTCTCAACTTAGTTCAGACTTTGACGAGACTTGGGCTTGTGGAATCTGGTGGGGATTCTCAATGGGCTCTCTCAGGAAGTGGACTAATCAGAGATTTCGGAAAAGGTATGCCGTCTGGGGTTGTGCCACATGGTATTATCTTTACCAGTATGAAAGCCGTCGATACTTATTGGAGAGAGTTGGAACAATTTGCCAGGTGCAGGATGTCTCGGAGACCAATGCATGTAGAAACTGAAGGCGTGGAAGAAGATATGATACCGAGCAATGACATCGAGATGCGCTTCGTTTCTGATATATATTTTCCGACACGATGGGCATCGGGAGTCGTTCGTCTTCAGAAGAAAGATCAACTAATATACGAATCCATGCTTCAGCTTCTGAGTGGGGTACAGCTGGAGCTCAACTTGCCAAACAGCTTGATAACCACATCATTCAAGGACCATCCACTCAAGCATTTCAGTGTTGAAGAACTAGAAGAAGCTTTCGAAAGATACAAAGACAAGATTCCTTCTTTGCGAGCAACTCAAAGGTCAATGCCATCTCATGAAAAGTTGCTCCTTTATTCAAGATATAGGACCAAGAACCCAATTCCACAGTGGATCCGGGAACGGGAAAACAAGATTCGGCGGCAACCCTCTGCGCAAGAAAATGTGGAGAATGAGTTTGTAGGAGACCATACTTGTATTCTTCACCTGAGCTCAAAGGAATCTGTTGTTGAAGGATTACATTTCAGAGCGGGAATAACTTCACTTGGAAAAAGACCTAGTTTCTCGAGCATCATGAAAACGCGAAACGCAATCCAGGGGCCCGTTAAAGTGAGTAAGAAAGATTCAACCCAATGTGCCTCTTCTTCAATTGGAAAGGACGAAGAGAAGGGGGAAGATGGACGTACAGAAAAGGATAAGAAGAACCTTATTGCGAGAGGCACAAGTCATGGGGAGCATAAAGACAGAGTTACGGATGGCATGGCTGTTGATGCCCAACGGATGGTGCATGTGAGTAAAGCAGTCATTAAATCAAGAGCAACTGCGTATTTCTGCAACAACAGCCAAGCACTAGAATGGAAAGGTGTGTCATCGATGGTAAACTGGTATGTTCGAAGGTTGTACAAAGAAGAGCTGAACAACGACCCAGAGATGGTGACAGTTGTGAGGTTGTTAATCAATGCAATGGTGAAATTCTGTGACATGTCAATGGTACGAGCAGCTCTAGACACTTTGGCCCTCAAGCTAGTTATTCTAGGGCGGTTCTGTGGAGAGATGGCTCTACCCGAGAACAACAAGAATTCATCTCGGCTGGGGTCGCCTCAATGTATGGAAAAATTTGTCACTGAGTGGCAAGAGCTTGATCACATACTGTTTGCCTTGATCATTTTGCAATCCCATGATCTGAAGTATAGTGGTAATGTGATACTATCTGAAGAAACGCTGAAGGGATTTACCGACCAGGAAAGTGCAAAACGAGTGATACAAAAAGAATTTCAGTTGGATGGTTTGATTTACGGGAGAGAGGAGCTTTTGTCCCACATGTTGGAAGTGATGGCATCTCGGTTTCGTCGTGTTGCAGACATGCACTTGCGAGAGAATGTGAGCCATGGAATGTTAGTACGATGCATATCCGAGACGGAAACAGCGCTTAGAGAGCGGGCATCGTGTTGCACTAATTACATGCTGCGGCCGTCGGCTTTGGTATCGCAGAGTTCGAATATGAGCACCAAAACTGCGATCGATAAAGACTGCGAGTTCAAAACGATGGATATTATGGGCAAATTAGGTCCTGGAAATGAGGCGACCAAGGCAGACCAAGCAGAGCAGGCACACCAGCCGACGAACAAATCAGGGGAAACCCATCACATCAGTGTTGAAAAAACCGCAGAGGGGATCAAGAGTAGTTGCGGAAGCGCGAAATATAGAAGAGAGTTGATTGAGATGGTGGTTCAAGTTGTAGGACGTGAACAGTATCATATGCAGGATAGCGTGCAAAGCCGGCGCCTATTGGACAAGTTTTGTTGGAGCGATATTGCTTCAGCAAGAGATAGACTGCTTCTACGCGGAGCACTTACGTACCGAGCTGAGAGGGACAGTGGGAACGGGTTCTTTACGGCTACAAGGAATGTGGGCGGGAATGATTATTTGAGCATGCTTCGCGATGAAGGCGAAGTGAGTAAGGGATGGATGTCTGAGCTTTGCAGTGAGGAAGCTGAAGTCAGATGGGAGACGAGCAAGTTTAGAGACGCTGTGTGTGACATTGGAGAGGCTTCTGTGTCAAGCATAGCTACAAATTTGCTGACTAAGAAGATGTTCTTCGAGAATGATGGGTTGTCCATGATGGCCAGAATGTCGGGCAGTGGGTCGAGTAAGGAGCCCATCCAACTTTTTATCGGGCGGGCGCAAAATGACTGGACGTGGGCAGTAAGGAAGAAACGACGGATTGCGGTGCGCAGCGAGTTGAAAACTGAGATACGACGGCGAATCGTATGTGCAATTGGCGAAAGCAGACACCAGGGACGGCTGCTGACGGAACTGTTGGAGGTGGTGAAACCGCGAAGCGACGAGGATCGAGCAGCTGTGGTATGGGGACTGCACGGGTTACTACAGGATGGATGCGTCCGACGCTTCGTAGTGGAGCAAGGTGATGTTCCGGAAGAGAAATTTGCTGCATGGCACGGGGTGCTGTACTTGGGCCGCGCCTACTGCGAAGATTTGGAACTCCAACAAGACAGCGTGGGGAAAAACGGAACGCGTGTGGCATGGTGGCGAAACACGAACGGGCAATGCGATACGCAGCTGGTGGGGGGCATGAGAGACTGCATCCTCAACTGCCTGACAGAAACGCCTTCTGCGAGGGACACTGAGCTGGTAACGGCCGTGGGGCGACGGTACAGCGGAGCGCCGAGACGAGGGGCGCTGGAGGTGGCGTGGGCGCTGCGAGCGGCGGGGGAGGCGCGTGTGGAGTGCTGTGTGTGGGAGGGAGACGCGCTCACGGGACGGTGGCGGCTGGCGGGGGTGGGGAAAGAAGCGGGGATGGTGGACGGACTGGCGGTGTTTGGGTGGCGGCGTGCTTGGCGATGCGCGTGGAGCGTGGTGGCGGGAGCGCGGCCATCGTGGGTGGGCACCAAGGAGATAGCGCGCCTATTGGCGGAAGACGGCGTGGCGCTGTGCCAGGTGGCGTGAGCCGTCCGTGAACAGCTGGCGTAAGGCAAATGGCAAATCTGCCGGGGTCGAGAGTACACGTGTGGACATGTCACCTTGCAGTTGGCGCGAGAGCGCGGCGCCGCGCGTATTCATTGGTGGGGCGCCGCATTCACTGCGCGCGCGGCTTGTGCGGCCGAATGGCCAATGCGCTGCTCATCGCGCGGCACCGTTGCTGCCGTGCTGCTTTTCACGCGTCGTTTGCATCGCCTGTTTGCGTTCTGTGCCACGCTAAAAGCGTTGCGTCCTCATCTCCCCGCAACAGGTCCGCACCCCGTCCAAGACTGCGCAAGTCGCGTGTTGGACACCGCTGCAGTCGGCGTTTTACGTTTCACGCTTGCTGGCGTCTTGCATTGTTGTCAGAGCCACTAGGACGAGATGAAGAGAGCTGCGCCACCCCCGTCGCCCTCTTCCGCTTCGTCAGATGACGAGCGCGCTCGCTTGCTCGCTCGCCAAAGTCTTTCCACGCCCTCCCCGCGAACCCCGCCCATCTCCTCGCCGCGCATAGCGCGCCCTTCCGACATGACAGCCCGACCGTTGAAAAGAGGTCGCTCGCGCACCACGCGTCGCAAGCCGCCTCGCGCCCCGTCCCACTCGCCATCCCCTTCGCCGCACGCGCCGCCACCACCCCAAACGCGCCAGCTCACGGCACGGGTTGCTGACCTGCTCGATTCTTACTTGGAAAGCACCCTGGGCGCTGACGCCGAGAAGCAACCGCCCGCCACACCTGCTCAAATCCAACAGCACGAACCGCCCACCCAGCTGCCTTTTGCCAGCTTGAGGGCGCCCGCGGCTGTCGAGCATTTCAAGTTGTTCAAGGACAGTCAGCCGGGCGTTATTGGCAGGCGCCATCGAGACAAGAGGCGTCGTTTGCCGGACTCGGACTCGTCCAGTGATGAGGAAGAGGCCCAACGTATGCAACGTCTTCGTTCTGTAGTCGTCTCGGCTCCGTTGCCGCCACCCCGCGCTCATGTGTGATGCTTCGCCTTCATCACTTCCTCTTAGACTCGCACTCAACGAGGAATCGCGTCATCATCTTCATCTCTCGCGCTTTCAAAGCTTCCGCGCCACTTCACTCCCAGCATGCACTTGAGAAAACAATTCCTTTCAACCAAAAGCCAGATTTCACCCGAACAACGATACCGTCGTATTTCGCAACACACAAGGTAAGAAGAAGCGGCGCTTCGCATGTTTAAACTGTTTAAAGTTATGCTGTCTGGAATGCATTGCGAACCATCTGTCTGCCTTCACTAGCGGCTGTCTCCAGCAATATGCTGTCTTCTTCGCTCAAAGCAACCTGTAAAGCGCCTAAATTCTCCATAACTTGCGACCCAGTTCGACAGCCAACCAACACAATCACGCCCTTCTTCAAACACCAGCTTAAAGCCACTTGCGCCACTGTCGCCCCCTTTCGCATCGCCACATCCTGCAGGGCGGAATCCAGTCTTTCATTCTTCAATCTTTCAAACAAGGCGCCTCTTACACCAGAACGCGATAACCCCGCCAAACGTCCGAGACACAGAGGTGAGTATCCAATCACGCTCACACCGAGTTCGTCTGCCACTTGTAGCAACTCGCTTTCAATAGGTTCTTTGCAAAGTAATGAGAACTGAACTTGAACGCTTTTCAAGCTAGCTCCACGGTCACTCAGAAACTTGTATGCTCTACGCAACGCAACAGGACCCAAGTTCGAAACTCCTATATTCTCGCAGTACCCCGCTTTCCAAGCTTCATAAAAGCCTTGCAAAAGAGCCCGTTCCTGAAATGGTAAGTATCGCGAAGGCGACCAATGCATCTGTGCGAGATAAATCTTCCTTCCTAGTCGCTCGCAACTTTGCTCTGCTGCATTAACGATGGAACGCGCAGTCAGACGCCAGGGATAAGAAGCAAACTTTGTGGCTACTCGAACTGGTTTTCCATAATCTTTCATAAATCTGCCCAGTAACTCTTCGGCTCGGCCGTTTAGCTTTCCAGTCCCATATGAATCCGCCGTGTCAAAGAGTGACACACCGTTGTTCACCGCGGTAATGAAGGCTTTACGGATTTCATCGTCCTTGTCCGGCGTGTAATCGTAGAGCAGGCGATTTCCCCACGCCCACGTACCAATTGCAAGGGGGCATTCGGGTGAAAGTCCAGCCATGTCATGTCGGCTGATGTTCGTCTGTGTTGCCGTCCAAGGCTCTCGACGGTGCTTTCGTCTTTCGCGGCGGTCACCCCGTTTGCTACTCACATAAAACACGGGGGGGGATAGGAAGGCTGCCATGTTCAACCGCCTCGATCTATCCTACTTTCTGAGATGCAAAAGATTTGCGGAGGAAAAGTGATTGTAGTATTCTGCTTTATATCTCACACTAACGTGGGGCTCGTTGCCATGGGTGGTGTAGTGCAAGGAAACAAAGCGCTCCGCGGCCCAGGTCCGCTGGACCAAATTAAAATCTCGACCACAAATCACCCATGCACAGAGTAACGTCATGGATGGAGGTCAAGCTCAGAATGCTGTGGTGTGCAAATAATCTGGGACGCTGCCGGTCTGACTGACATCCGCCATCATTGCACTCAGAATTCCGCTCAACAAGCACTTGTGTTCATCGTGCGTGCAATAACTACGATATACCACACAGTTTTCCTGTCGTGATAGTCCCGCACCTGCAACGTATTGTCCTCAACCTCAAACAGCATGAACTGAATCTTAGAACTCGATTCGTGCCGTGATGCGACCTTTCGTGCTTTTCGTGCCGTCCAACAGGTGACTCTCGAACTTTTCTCGGGCCGCTATTGTTCCGTCATTTCTCTGATGGCATTCGCTTCCCCCCCCGCGTTGCCTTGTCGCCGTCGTCACCCTTCACCCAACCGCTGTGAGTTGAACCTTAGTCTTCAGCCGCCACATCTACCTCCACACGCTTACACCATTCTGCCAGATTCAACCCCGGTATGTCGCCTCATAACTTTTCTTCATCCCCGGGATCTGTCACAATCAAACGTATCGCGCACGATAGACACTCTTCTGTCTCATGGGTACAAGACCTTTTCACTGCCTTCACCCGTGCACACATCGGCAGCTTCCTATGTGCGACTCATTGGAAGGTCAGCTGCTGACCAGTTGCAGTTATGCACCCGCCTCGATATCAACCCTTCTACTCTTAGCACTGTTTCAAAACGTACAGTTGAAGATCTCATAGATAATCATCTACGTTCCTTGTCGTTGGAAAGATTGCATATGGTGCAGCTTTCTTGGACTGATTTCAGAGATAAACGATATCTCGACTTCCTCGATAAACTATCAGAGCTGCAAAGAGTAGGAAAGCTGCGTTCCGTGGGTACCGCCAATTTTCCAACGCAGCAACTTCGATTCATACATTCTCAGGGCATTCGTGTTGCTTCGAATCAGGTTCAATTTTGTCTCTTGGATGAGCGACCGATGACCCAAATGGCATCATTTTGTACTAAGAACGGGATCGCTCTGGTCGCGAGCAACGTGCTAGGAGGAGGTTTTTTTTCTGAAAAGTATCTTGGATTACCAGAGCCACGGAAATGCGCCTGCTCTCCAGCTCTACTACAATTCGCTGGAGTAATCCGCGTATGGGGCGGTTGGGGACTTTTCCAGCAACTTCTGTATGAAATGAAAGGGGTCGCCAACAAGTATGGCGTAAGTGTGGCGAATGTGGCCGTCAAATGGGTGTTGCGTCAGCCGGTCATGGCTGTGGCATTGGAGACTGAGAGTGCAAAGTATTGTAGAAGTAATCTACGCCCGTTTCTCTTTGAACTTGATGAAGAGGATCTAACGACTTTGCAGAATGTGGCAAGAAAAGGCAATGACCTGTTTACAATCCTCGGGGATTCCGGGAGCGAACTGCAAATCAGCCGATGAATTCATGTATCGGAAGGTTTCCCACCGTGTAAAATTTACAAAATGCATGCTCATGGTCTTGCCTTCGGAACGCCATTTACCTGATTGGCACTCCGAGACCTAGAGTGTTTCACCATTGACAAGCCCTGCGCGACGTGCAAGTACTTTCGCCGCTGCCTGCGCGTAGTTCCGAAGATTAGAAGACTAACTAAGAGTGCCACGGAGGCCACGAGTACAGATATTCGAATCTTTCTTCGTGCTGATCACATCCATTCTTTACCTAAAAAATATGAGCCTGATATTGAGATGCACTTATAACAGAAAGAGGAGGAAAAAGAAGAGATTATTACTCGCCACTTCAAGCCTTGAAAGACTTGCTCGACATTGCAAACAGATGACTTTCATTACTCATGATACTATCTTTATCCGGTAACCGGAGTAATGCTGGCAATCACTCCCCCGTTCTTGTGAATCTTAACGTAGGTGGCAGAGAGCTCAGAAAAAGGCACTAAGAAAACGTTGTTGGCCCGGCGGTAGTCCGACAGCTTGCTTCCGGAGCTAGCATTCTTCCTTTTGTAAAATCTGCCAGTGCGAGAGCGCAGTGTGACGCCAGCGCCACCGTTGGTCGCCCCCCCTTGTGAGAAGTTGGTAGCCTCGATTCGGAACATTTTTCCTTCCTGCACACGGGCGCCGTGATAAGATCTGGCCATAGTGAGCCCAGAGAATCCATTCTGCCAGGAACCTGAGGAGGCGTCTGGAGCTTGGAAACTTGAGCCGTCCGCTCCCGGGGCAATGACGGCGAGGGGAATCTGTTGGATTCCAGCCTGATTGAGGGTGATCTTGTTAGTCATAGTACGCGGGTTGGCCTTGTCTGAAGTGGACGCTCCGCGGACAACCTGGAACATGTGCGTGAAAGCACACATTGACAGGTTGGATGAAGTGAGGTGACCACGGTAGTAGGGCACGCAATACTCATCAAAGAAGGCGTCATACTCTCCATCATCGAAAAAGGCATCGATGAAAGCATCGTATCCCTCGGAGTCGTACACGGCAGACTTGGCCCTGTACTGCTCCAAGCCGTCTGGCGTGCGTCCCAGGAAGTGCTTGAAGTTGAGTTCAATAGCGCCGTATAAAGGACGGCCCTCGAAGAATCGCTTGCGGTACTGGTAAGTTTTTCCTAGAGCACGGCAAAACTCTTTGACGGTGAAACGCAAGTCGCGGAATTCGGATTCAAGCTTCTTGAATTCTTCGCGTTCAGATTCCATGATATAAGCATTGCCAAACACCTGACGGTATATAGCCTGGATGTAAACCTCGTAGTCGGCAGAGAAACCGGCCGGTCGCCCACCTTCTTGGATTACAAAACGCTCTGAGAATTTGTCAAGACCGAGCTTGTCCAACGAAGTGTTTCCGAGCACAGTTCCGAGGCGGGCAGAGAAGCGCGATGGGACAGCCGGGGCGTCATGACGTAGCGAGGAGCCGGTGAAGGAAGATGCAAGCGGCGTAGTGGTCGGACGCAAGGAAAGTACTGGAACAAAAGCCATGGCGAAGTTGCCGAGAAACGAGGAACGTAGCAGGACCGGAGCGACTGGTCGCGGTAATGAAATTGTGAGGCCGCGGAATGAACGGCAGAAGAGCGGAGCTGTGAAACGGTGTACAGACGGGCGTGCGGTGCCGTGTCTAAATCATTGTGCGGTGGTAGGGTATCTATTGGCGCGTTCGGACGATTGAGTGAGCTCGAAGCACAGAGATCGGCCGTGGTCATCACACAGTGTCTGCGAATATCTCAATTCCACAACCCCTTCGATGCACGCCGCAGATATTTGTCCTCCACGTGTGCGTCTATTACAACTCACGAGTTGGTTGCTCCTCTCGGCAGGGCGCCTCCCGAAAAAAGAATGCACCATTTGATTACATTTTGAAAAACATGCTTTTCAAAATTGGCCTTTTTTAGATTTGTTCAATGCATTCATATACTTGATTTCTAAGTGGTATCCACTTTTTTCTTGATCGGCATCAATCAAGATATGGAGTTTCTAAACCCACTTTCGTTTCATGTAGATGGAACAATGAAGATACTTGTTTTACTCTATGAAGAATGAATCACGTAAAACTTCTGGCTATCGCCATGACAATTGTGCCAAGCATTGTTTGCACTTTTATATTTTTTTCCAATGCAAAAGATTTTAGTGCTTAAATCTGCTTGATTTTGTTATGAATTTAAAAGTTTGAGTATTTCTGGCTGTTTTCTTGTGCACTACGGACACTATGGGGCTATTTTAGGAAAAGAAAAAACTTTTCCCGCAAATGTCTCCGAAACACTGGTCTCATATGAGACCAATTGTCCTCATTCGAGGCCAGAGCTCCGGGCGTGCAGACAGCTTTCTCCATCTACTCCATGACATTCAAAAACATGTATTCATTCAAATGGTTGTAAATAAAGCACCCAAATTTCATAAAACATTCAAGGCGCTTACGTGGTCCATGTTTTGAATGAAAAACAAATGCAAAAGTTTAAACTTTTAAAACAAGCAATATTGCATTGACCACTATTTATTTTGAAGCGTTCAGTTTGTGAACTGGCCAACCGTCCAATCATAGTTGTTCATTCAAATGGTTTTGCAGAATGCAAATGTTTATGCAAAACGGCATTCAAAATATCACATGCACACCTTTCACCTTTCCTGAGCACATGCCCCGTAAGGTATCAAGGGTAACGAGTGTGAGTTCATGTCAGTCGCAGAGGCACAACTTCTGCTTTGGCTGTCAGTCGCCGATGAAGAGCTGGCGCGAGTCATCCTCGAGGGACGCGTCTACCGCCCACGCCCGTATGTGAAGGGACGCCTCTGTCACCCATGCCCCGTATTTGAACGTACGCCTCTACCGCCCACGCTCGTTCGTAAATGGTCACCTGAACCGCCCACGCCCGCACTCGAAGGGACGCCTCAACCGCCCACGCCCGCACTCGAAGGGACGCCTCAACCGCCCAAGCCCGTACTTAAAGGCCCGCGCTTCAGCGCGGGTCTTGCCTCATGGAATCAACCCATCATGCTCAGGCCTCCACCGCAATGGCGCCCGTCCCCGAGACGATGACGCTCACCAAGGCCCTGGTCGAACTCAAGCTTCTCACCAAGCGAATTGAGAAGAAGATCGAGACTACGCAGTTCGTCGCCATTAAACATGGAAGTTCTTTCCCAGCTGCAATCCAGTCGCAGCCCGAGTTCGAGAAAGACACCAAGGCTGCATGGCAATCAATTAACGATCTCATGGCCAGACGACGAAAGATCAAGACCGCTGTCGTGGTGGCAAATGCCACCACCAACATAGAAGTCGCGGGTGAGAAACTCACGATTGCTGAGGCAATTGAAAGAAAGTCTCTCGTCAACACCGAGAAGAAACTTGTTCATCAAATTCGTCATGCTCTAGCGGAAGCCCAAATCCAAATCGATGGCCACAACCACCTTGTTGAGGAACGTATTGCGAAATTACTTGAATCTTCGTACGGAAATCGTGAAGCTCATCTATCCAAAGAAGATTACGAAAAGATCGCTCGTCCATTTAAGGAAGGAAGTGTAGCCAGTCTTGTGGACCCATTGAATTGCCCCAAGCTTGTGGAGAAGTTAGAAGAAAGGTTATCCGTCTTCCAAGCTGAAGTGGATGTGTCTCTGAGCATTGCAAATGCAACTACGAACATCACCATTCGGTAATCCATCTGAATCGCTCACCTTGGCATGACAGTACTTCTCTTACAGCTTTTCCTCACTAATTGTACATAACCAACCATCCTACTTTACCACCGGGCTGATAATCAAGAATATCTTCTAACTTACCAACCACCAACACTCAGACACTACCTTGCCCGGCCGTGCGAAAGTTTGCAAAACTCAGGATTTTTAAACTCAGAGATGCGATGTTGCCCCGCCATGCGGGCTCATTGCTCTGAGTACGCTTGAAAAGTTTAGTCATCAAATTTCATATTCGAAAGGGCGAACTTGCTCTTTCGATCTTTAGTACTCAAACGTCAAACATTAAGCGTCAAAACTTAGAATTCATACCCTCAACTGTCTCTTAAACCCTGGACAAACAGTAAATACGGCTGCCTTGAGTGCCTGCAAATGCTGCTAGGCTGCTCGGTCGGGCTTTTGTAACAAACTATGAGCTTCAAAACGATACGCTTCCCTTGTTTATGAGATTTCGCGAGCTGACGTGGCATTTACTGCATCCGTGTCTGCAACACCAGTTCTCAAAACAGCAGAGGCTTTTTTCTGCTAAGGTAGATAAGGTTGAATATCAGAAAATTTGATTGAACTTCGATATTACGCCCAGCCTTCGTACAACCGTTCCTGCGTTGCTTCATCTCCTTGCATGTGGAGTACTTTACTGTTTGAATCTCGTGAGCATGATAAAGGCATCAGATGTATTCCAATGAGAATTGAGAATGCACAATCAAGCCGCGAAAGTGATTTTACTTCACGCGAATTTTCAAGTCATCTACCATGTGATGGTGCAGCAAAAGTTCATTCACGCCAAGTCTTCTAGGCTTTCCCAGTGACTTGTCTCCGTAAACCGGACAGCAGCCACCTACGAAGAACGAAAAACTGTTAGATACGAAAGCCTTCTACTGAGTGTAAGATGCTGAACTCTTTTTTAACTCACCATCTTCCCCAATTCCAATAAAATATTTGATGCCCGTCGGGATGAATCTGGTTGCAACAGAAAGATTCAGTCTGGTTAGAAACTACATTAACATCAGAAAGAATTTTGAGCTGTACGTACGAACCGAACGAATTTCCCTCCAGGACGAGCTCGCCGACATATATTTTCATGACCTGTCTCTTGTAGAGGATATGGTATGCCCCAACTTCGCCGAGATAGAGAGGGCTTGTTCCCAACTTTACAATTCCCATTTCCAATGGCACTTGAACCATATCACCTTGAAGATAAACTTTGCGCTCTTTTTTTCCTTTGTTGTACAGGTAGTAGTTTACACCGATCGTTGTCACCTTTCGGTACACTGCTTCATGGGATATGGGACCGGAGTAACTCAAATGAGAGAACAGTTGTCTCATGTCATCAGTAAACTTCAATTTGGCTGCCGAACGAGAGTTGAGACGAATAATTGTTCCAATTTCTAACTCTCTCCAGGAAGCCAATCCACCGATCTTTTTCAAGTCTTTCACAGAGGGCACTGGATATGGACGAACAAAATTAGCCATAGCCGAATTCTCCGGGACATAAGAACTGGCCGTTGAAGAAATTGATTTGGTATCGTCTTCGTTTGTCGGTTTTGCTGCAGACTCGACTCTTGCAATGTTAACCAAACATGCAAGACATGTACACGAAGTTCTCACATATGTTAGCTCATGCATCTGTTTGTTTTTGGTAGCTGTAGAAAACTTGTCTCCAAAGAGCAGGTTTGCCCATAAGGGTGCGATGTACTTGGTTCCAGAACGATATAGCCTACCACTCAATAGATCTCGGCAAATGATTTGGAGATCAGATTCTGTTCACAATTCGAAGAACACCATTTCACATCGTCAGCACAATCAATAGGAAACAAAATGTGGCCGGGTCGTAAAAAACTGCTTCCATGAAGTTAATGAAGTGAACACTGACTTACCTTCTGTTGACTGATTGACCACGTAAGTAAAAACTGATCCATCCTTGATTGGGTTTTTGTTCATCAGACGAATTGCCAGACTTTCTGCTTGATGCCCAAGCCGGTTCCTAATGAAAGACATAAGCAGTTGTTCCCCGTTTTCACGCAGAGACAGACCTTCCCTTGTTTTGGCTGACCTTTTGCCTGTCCTCGAAGATTTTTGCTTTTCGCCGAAGTAAGGCTCATATGCTGCGGATTGCGATGATGCGTTAGATATCGAAGGGGGAGCGAGAGAATCTCCCGAAACACTCGACTTATTTCGTCTCCTAAAACGAAATGGAGCCATTATGGTGTTCTTCGCACAATATCCAATATCCAAAACGTACCTCGGATGGAGCGAGAACTAAGTCGTGCTCCCAAGCCAGCAGAATCGATTTTAATCAATACAATCAACGACGGATGGTCAAAGATGCTTAAATGATATGAGATGACAAGAAAGACATATTATTTGGGACAAGCCAAGAAACTAGAAGCGTCACTCTCAATGAACTCGGTCTGTCAATGTCGAAAAGGCCCGTGATATGTGCAAAGAAAACCATCTCAGAAGCTTCTGGCATCCTTCCATTCAAAGATGGCTATTACGCCCGGGATATGCACTCTGCACCAGTCTGCAAGTCACGTTTGTGACCTACCACAAAAACCCACTGCATGCCGTTCAAATAATCACAACACGTAGTTGTAGACTTCAAGAAGACGATTACGGGCCCTTTGCTTCTCTACTTCGAATGGCGGGAACTCAGGCGTCGAACGTGTAAGAGTCGTGGCACACCAACCAAAGTTGCGTGGCCCAGCCCCTCGAATAAAAAACCACAGCAGATGGACCCTTAACGTATGAGCCTCGTTTGAATGGATTTATACATAATGTAGGTCATCAACGGCATCATAATTGGTTCGCCGGGATGTGTGTGACATCAGTTGGTCGATTATAAAGATCAATCATCATTGTTTTTACGGAGCGCAGCTGTGCCAAAACGTACTGTTGTTGCCCTCTGTCTCGCTGCGGAATCAATGCTGTTTTCATCGAGAAGGTTGCCGTTCGAATTTTGGCACTCGTCGCGTTTAGGACATGAACAGGTTGGGCATAAGTTTCGCAATAGTATTCCGCCGGGGTACGCGTCGGCCATTGGGCCAATGAAGTTTTATTTGATGAATAAGTGGATGACAACACACGTAACGATGGCCGAAAAAGTTACGTGAATGGTAATCCAGGAACGGCACCAACAGATGCGGAGTCTGTGCAACTTTCAAGACAGAAAATAAGAAACTGGAAAAGTTCGCACGGAAACCTCGTGCTGCTCAACATGGATAAATCATAACAAATGTTGCGTCAAACTGTGCAATGTCGTAGTCTGTCTCGTGCGCATCACAAAAATCGTGAGCATCCCTCACAATACATGGTCATGAGTTCGTACAAATCCAGGTCTAGGTCCAGGGGGCAATTGTGCGAGGCGAGCGCCAGTAACACACCGGCCGATTGAACCGCACGCACGGTATCTTCACCTTCTTCAAAGGATGTTCCATGAAGGTTAACCCCGAAGTCTAGAGGGTTTTGAATTCATTCGTGATTCGGGTGACCTTGACTAATCAAGTTCCTGAAAGCCTCCTCGAGAGGAAAGTTCGACATAGTTAAAATCGCTTGATGTTCATTCATCCATACCTGGACCCTTGCGTTGGTCATCGTATTCAAGTCTTCGCTTACGAGATCCCGGATGTACAGATGTCATGCACGCCCTCTCCAAATCATGATGGATGCATTGCGCAGCACCTGGGGAAACTTGCATGTGGCGGAAAAGATTGAATGGCGGAATAGAAGCATAGGATACTGGATTCTTCCTTCACTTCGTCTAAACTCTCCCAATCATGCTATTTCCTCTCTGTAAAGGTCAGGAGCTACGGATAGTGTTATAAAATATATCTTCTGCTCTTGGGCAATCACCCATGCGCACTTGACATATCTCATAGCGCTCTTCAACAGCAACGAATGCATCATCCGCGGCCTGTGAAATGATATCAAGAAGTACCCCTCGAGAGAGATCTCGCTGACTGGTCCCTAGACTGAAAATATCGTAGATTTGGAACCGGATTGAAGACTGGGGTCCGCCCGTAGTATATCTTGATGCGCCAGAAGAGAAAGGTTATTCCCTACTCCGGATCGGCGGTTGCGCCGGCTATTAGCGTTAACTAGGTTCAGGTTCGGAATTGGATAAAGAGGAGGTTAAGGATCTGCACACGATAGATATTCGCGGCAAGCTCGAGAAGCAGGTTGGATCCTCGTTCTGGGGCGGTTGTTGCGACGCCATCTATTAATAGCATATTTCGTGTTGGTGTAGGAGTGGATGGTTAGCGGCGGCTTTTGCAGCGCTTGTTCTCCTTCAATCGTGAATTGGACGCTTCATATAAAGGAATGACTGAATACAAAACGCGCTTATTTCTACTAGGGGCAACTCGAGAAACGAGTCACTTTTCTTTAACTGGAACAAGTTCTTGTTCATACATGAGAAATATAGATCAAATCGTCGAGTCGTGACGTACAGATATTAAGACTTGTTTTAGAGGGGCCAGTGGGTTTGAGAACTTGGGTCCAGGTCCACGCATACTCTTTTACGTAGTCAATCAACCCCGTCCATACATTGTTCTGGCAGGACTGAAAGTCTGTACTCTGTGCTGAAGGCTTCGATCACTCATTGCAAAGTAAGATAGGCTAAACATCGGGAAATTTCTCAGTAAGTCTTCCTACTTTTTTAGTCTCGGCGAGATAGCCTGTGTTTTTAGTGAAGGATCTTCTGAGTGTGGGCAATTGATGTTTCTTTCATTGCACGCCATCTGGCAATTGACTTTCGGCCTGGACATACAACTAGTTATGCAATTATCTCCAGAAGTCCATCGAAATCTATCTCGCATCCACAGCGCAGTTTGTTAAAATTAGTCTAACCTTCTCTGGGTCACGCATTCCGACGGCAGCAATTGCGTCGTTACCGTACTCATTGACAGGATCTTGGAGAGCTTTGTGGATTTCGGAATGAGTAGTGGCTAAGCTTTCTGCAACAGCCGTACGCGCTCTGTTTCTCCATCGAACATTTGTAATCTTCGTTACGTGTGGGGGTTGAAGTACTTCAGATGATCCGATAGTACTGCCGCCAAATAAGAGAGCATAGAAATTCTTGACAGATATTGAAAGTGCTTCTACGTCCATGCCTGATACTCTTGACAGTGGCTTTCGACCTGATATCGGGGCTGCCTGTTTTGCTTCCGCCAAGAGCCTCGCCCTTTCTGCCAGCCCACACCTTCGCAAAACTGTGACAGTGCTCAATTGAATATAATTCTCAATGTGTTGGTCAGCGAGTGAAGTAAGCTGTTCGACCCTAGTAGACGCAAATGAGTATGACATTAAAGGCATTCGCATGGAGTCGATACAGTTTGCCAAGAACACTTGTCGTTCAACGGCTGAAAGCTTGCGAGATGCCATACTATCACATAGAGATTGCAAAGGGTTGAGAATTACCTCCAGAACAGCAGAAATTTGTGCCTGACGAGCATTTTCAGGCACGAGACTTGCATCGAGAGTAGCCATGATTTCATCAAGACGGGTCATGGATTGGTTTACGGCAGCCGGAGGTGTGAGATCCTCGGAGGGCCCTATGCCCGAAAGCCGGAAGGACTCCATTTTCGATTTCCATGCAGAAAAGAAACCGTACATTGCTATAGAATGACATTCCATGAGCATTTCAGGGAGGGCTGCATCTTTTCCTAGTAACTGGGACATGGTTGTAGCGTAAAATTCTAGCAGGCTTGCGAGGCGGTAGAGAACGACAACAGGTAATGTCTGCTCCAAAGCTTGCTCAAAACGAATGCGAAACGGCCTGCAGAGGGCGTCAAACACCGTATTCAGCACTTTCAGAGCCAGCTCTTCATTGTGCGCTCTAGTGGTCTCATCACCATGATTAGGATCCAAGG
This sequence comes from Gracilaria vermiculophylla, assembly GCA_019155205.2. Classification (NCBI taxonomy): domain Eukaryota; phylum Rhodophyta; class Florideophyceae; order Gracilariales; family Gracilariaceae; genus Gracilaria; species Gracilaria vermiculophylla. The sequence continues at coordinate 1,341,792 of JAHNZQ020003149.1, forward strand.
TGAACAGTCTGTTAGTGAGTTCTTTTTCTGAGGCAAGAGCTTGATGCATCCATGCGAGCATATCATTTGTATATCGCATGGCATCATGTGCGTGCATTTCAATAGGCCTGGGCATGCCACCAGGTCCACCTTTCGTGAGCGCGTTCACAAACCGAGTGACCAGAGATGCTCGACGAGCTGAACCAACCTCTTCTGCACAGTATCGAAGCAGCATTGGACGCGCACGAAGTGCTCGAATAGCTTCTCTCAATAGAGCGGCTTCCTGTTCGTTTTCCTCAGCATCAACGTCCAAAGTACCACATTGCGCTTGGACAAAACGGAAAACCTTCTCATAAGCTTCTTCTTTCTTTGTGGCTGCAAATTCTAAGGCCTCTAAACCGGCTCTCTGATTGTGGGATCGAAGCAAAAATCTAGAATCGTGGTCGATTCGCTCAAGTTTGTGGAGCGCTTCAAGAAAAGTGGCATCTACCTCATCGCATTGCAGAGCAGCAGCATGTTCACCTTGCAGCACAAAGCGATTAAGAAATGCGGTTGATACGGCAGCGCGATACTGAGCATCAGAGAGTTTCGCTCGCAACTGCGATGTTTGCGAGACAACGGTGCTAGCGTCGCTTCGAGCACCGGATAATCGCGTTGTAAGAGCACTGACATCCTTCTGCATTTCAGAAATATGACTTTGAACTGCTTGAAGCTGCTTCTGTGCATCGGAAAATGCATCCAAAACGGCCTTACTGCTCTCAACCGCACGGCGCGCTAGCATGGGGGTGAGATCGCGACGAGTGGCAGGCGAGTTGGTTGTATAGAAGGATTGAATTTCACGAATGGCCCCTAGCAGATTTGGAGATTCTGCCGGAATCGGAGCTTCAAGAAGAGAACGCATCTTCACGACTGCCCATGATGAAGGTGGCTGATGCTCGGAGCTTTCAGTTGTTGCCATGGTATGGAGACTGGGTTTGGGAATATCGATTCGCAAGAGGCGAGATGCACTACTCTTACAAAGATATTCACGGCGACATAGAGGCGGACGGATGAACAGCGTCGATCTACGACATCATATGACCTCTGCTCTTCAATCGCGGTAGGGCGGTGTAACAATGAAGGTATGCAACAGCTGGCGCATGCAGTGAGCTACAGCAGGCTCGAGAATGGCAAAGTAGATGAATGCTGCGTACATTATTCGTATGAAAGATAGAGTTTTGGCGGGTTGAATTTAAATGCCCAGTGCACCCGGCGGTTGTGCTAAACGCCCCGAGTGCGACATCGTCATATAGGATCAAATTGGATGAGCTGAAGACCACTGACGGCATCAGACTTCATGCAGTCTTAGATGCTTGCAGTTCAGATTTCAAAGTAGTCTGCGCTCGCTCGCAGGATTTCCGGACTCGCACAACTGAAGGCCGCCAAAATTGGTTGAAGCCTAACTCTCTTTGCGCCCTTCTGTTGTTTACGGGTACAGTTTTTTCTATATCGTCGTCGCGCTTTTTCGTTAACTCCTGGCTCGCAGTTTTGACAACGCATGAATCCAGGCAACCCCTCTCAAAATGGGCAGCACGGGAAGCAATTTTCTGCAAATCCCGCCGTTGTTTCTGTTGACCACCATCCACCGCCAGTTGCACTCTCTCCGTCACAACCAGTGCCACGTGATGGTCGACCTATCATCGCAATAGATGACGGTGACGACGAAGATCCCATGCGTGTGAACGCCGCTGAGAAGGTAGCTTCGGACTATCTTCGCAAACATGGATATGCAGTACCAGATGCTAGTGCAGCAGGTGTTGGAACAGCGCAACCAATCACTACAGAACCGGCTTGTCCGCCTGACCTTGGCATCGAACACGCAGAAGTCGATGATGAACACCGCAACACCCTCATGATGTTACAACGTCCTGAGCTTGTGGCGGCTCAAGATACCAGGCGCTTTGAGGATAGTTATTGCGAGCTTCGTGACTGGGTGGATGGAAGCCTGGATATCTACAAGGCCGAATTTCACGCGTTGTTATACCCGTTGCTTGTGCACTGTTTTCTCCAGATGATAAAGTTAAGAGCCACTGCAGAAGCTAGAGCTTTTCTGTCTCGTTGTTCGGCTGAGTTTCGTGAAGGAACTGCTTCTCAGCGTCGGGAACTTACATCTCTTTCCGGAATTGCATCCCCGCAACATCTGGAAGAGAATGAAGTTTCCAATCTCTTCCTCAAGCACCGATATGAGGTTCATCTATCACAGTATGCATTCGAGCTTTTGATGGCGTTCCTCGGCGATGACCCGAGACGAGTAGTTCTGCTGCGTATAATTAACATGCATCTCGCTGTGCGAATAGACGAGGGGATCGAAGCTTCGCGAACAGGGGGGTTGATTGTTAAGGCAAAAGAAGACCGAGCTGCCGAGTCAGGGTTCGTACCATCCAAAGAACGGGATGCCTTGTTACGCACGGATGTTTTGTGGGGTCGTCTTCGCCCTGATCATTACCTCATACCTGATGAAGATGATGGCCCAGAAAAAAACCAGAAGAACAAACCGAAACAGGCAGGAGATAAGACAAAGCAGTCGAATGAAGCGAAGGCAAAGGCGGATGTTCCCAAAAAAGAAGTTGCTGAGGAAGAAGAAGAACCGGCTGTTCGTGAGGACGGAACTCTCACAAAGTCAAGGGTCCCGCTGAAAAAATACCGCATCGGCTCAAAAAGCATCGAGGCGTCTCTTGATCGCAAAAACCGTGCGATACTTTTCGACACAGCTACGTCACAGAGCACTTGTGATGAACTGGCAATTCTATGCTACACATTCACAAACACGCATGAAGACGGTCTCAATTGCTCAGCCTCCTCGGAGGATGGGTCTATCGTGGTTGCTGGTTTCGGCGACTCATCGCTGCGGATATGGGATGCAAAGAGCTCAAGCACGGATGGTGGGCGAGCTGCATCCGGCGGGGATGGGACGGATAGACTTATTGGACACTCGGGACCCGTATACGCCGTTGACTGGACAAAATGTGGCCGTTTTGTTCTAAGTGGATCTGAAGACGGAAGTTTGCGTTTATGGTCTGCAGACTATCGAAGGGATATATGTTCTTACAGGGGCCACAACTATCCAGTTTGGAGTGCCGCGTTTTCTCCGCTAGACCACTACTTTGTCAGCGGCGGGCACGACCGAACAGCACGAGTGTGGAGCACCGACTGTTTGATATCACTGCGAGTTCTGGCTGGTCATCTAGCTGATGTGGATTGCGTGCGATGGCACCCCAACTGTAACTACCTAGCGACTGGATCCAGTGACCGCACGGCGCGTTTATGGGATGTGCGAGACGGAAAATGTGTACGCGTCTTCGGAACGCACCGCGGCACTATTCACTCGTTAGCGTTCTCACCCGACGGTCGCACGTTGGCATGTGGGGGGGACGCTGACACCATCGATATCTGGGATATTGCGAGTGGAAAACGAATGCGTCGCCTAAGCGGGCATTCATCTACAGTGTGGTCCCTTGACTATTCGCGACAAGGAGCGATTTTGGCGTCTGGTGGCGCAGATTGCAAAGTTTGTGTATGGCGAGCGACAGACTGGTCAGGGGTGATTCATCCGGCAGAGGAAGACATGGGACAAAACGGGGACGTGGCAAACGGGAAGAAAGGAGGCGACGGTATGGATGCAGACGGCGACGTGCGGATGGCGGGGGACAAAAATGGAAAGGGAGATGAAGACGAAAGCAAGGACAAGGATACTGATGAAGCGGAAGAAGAGCGGAAGGAGGTGGCCAAGAAACGTGCTGAGCTGCAGAAGGCACGCGGGTCGCCGTTGCTGGAAGCGTTCGAGACGAAAGACACGCCAATCCATGCGGTAAAGTTCACGAGGAAGAATGTGCTCGTGGCCATGGGCAGCTTTCGGGGATAATGTGATGGCGACGCGTGGATACGTGTGCAACGGCGAACACGTGCGAACGGCGTGGCACGACAACGGTGCGGCTGTCGTGCTGGACTGCGCTTGAACGGGTGCGTTCCATGACGGGCTGCGCCTTGCGCTGGTCACGTTTTGGAGCGTATGCGCTTGCGCTTGAGGTGTCCAACGTCAGCACTGGCCGTCTCGTGCGTCACCATCGCATGCTCTGCCCCGGTGCGCTGTGCCGCACTCGAGCCCGGCTTAGTCTGTTTTGCCCATCCCCGCTCGTAACCGATCGCTACGCGAGGCAGACCAAACCCCCCTACCCTCCCGCCCCAGGCCTGCCACTCATCTCCGTCTCCGCCGTCGCCTCGCTCTCGGCGGGACGCTCTTGTTTGCCGCACTCCACAACATTCATCTCCCGCGCCTCGCCGCCCTCTTGTTTTCGAGATGGGCGCTCTTTTCCGTTCGGAAGATATGACGCTGCTGCGTCTCTACTTTGAGCGCGCCGCCGCTCATGCCACGGTTGACGAGCTTGGCAAACTTGGCATCGTCCAGTTTAAGGATCTTAATCCGCACCAGTCCGCTTTCCAGGGCGCTTTTTCCAACGACGTTCGTCGCTGCGATGATATGCAGCGCCGCATCCGTTTCCTAATCGCTCAGATTGACCATGACCCCAATCTCACGGTTCCGGACATGCGCATCCCAAAGGATATATATGAGAATCGCGCTTTTGACCTGCGTCTCGACAAACTGGACGATGTGCTCTCATCGCATGAGACAAGTCTTCTCCAAATGAATGCCCATTGGGATTCTCTCAACGTTCAACGCAACGAGCTAGTTGAGCTCCGTTACGTTTTGGAGAAGGGTGCTGGCTTTTTCCAATCGGCCCCGCGAGTGCAGCAAGCAAGCTATGGAACTCTTGGTCTATTAGACCCGTCTATGGATGCAAACAACTTGTATTCTCCTATTGCGCCTCCCGCGCTCCTTGATGACACCCCAAATGCTCGCACTGGGCTCGCCCCGGCGGGTACTGGTTCTCTCCTGTCTTACTTTGCGGGCGTCATTGAGAAGTCGAAGGTCCCTAGTTTTGAATTAGTACTCTTCCGCGCAACACGCGGCAACTGTTTTGTGCGATTTGCGGAGATTCCCGAGCCGCTCATAGATCCAGCCACCGGAGAGAATGTTGTGAAGTGTGCTTTCATGATTTTCTTCTCTGGTACCGAAGTAAAGGCAAAGGTCTCCAAGATCTGCAGTGCCTTCTCTGCGAATCTGTACAACTTCCCGGAGTCGCCCGAGGAACAGACCAAGACTTATCAGGAATGTCTTGACCGATTGCAAGACCTTCAGACTGTCATTTCTACGACCACGGAACAGCGCCGCACCATCCTATCGGAAATTGCAAAAGAGCTGCCGCTTTGGGATGAGAAAGTCAGACGTGAGAAGGCCATTTTCCACACGCTCAACATGCTTAACTTCGACACCAGCAATGCGCTGTACTACGCCGAAGTCTGGGCTCCTACTTACTCCCTGGAGGATGTACGAATGGCTTTGAACGCTGGACGTCAAAACTCTCAGGCACAAGTTCCCTCTATTTTGGAAGAGCGCCCCACTGCGAAAGAGATACCGCCAACATATTACCGAATCAATCGATTCACATCGGTATTCCAAGGTATTGTGGAGTCCTATGGTGTCGCGGAATACAAGGAAGTGAACCCCGCGCCGTTCGCGGTCGTCACGTTCCCTTTTCTGTTTGCCGTTATGTTTGGTGATATTGGTCACGGTTTCCTCATGTTCGCCTTTGCAGCTTATGTTGTACTGAATGAGAAACGTATGGTCCGCAGAAAGCTTGGTGAGTTTATGCAAACCTGCTATGATGGTCGATATATGCTTCTCCTCATGGGAGCGTTTTCCATCTTTACTGGATTCATATACAACGAGTTCTTTGCCGTTCCATTGGATCTCTTTGGTTCACGTTGGAAGTTTACTGATGCCTCTGCGATGGCATGTGGAATTGACAATTGCGACATACCCGGTGATGTACGAGCGCCAATTCAACCGTACCCTATGGGTTTCGATCCGGTGTGGAAAGGTAGCGCCAACGGTTTGCTGTTTTTCAATTCCTACAAAATGAAGCTCTCTATCGTCTTGGGTGTTTGTCAGATGGTTTTGGGGATTTGCATGTCGTATCTGAATGCCAAGCATTTCAAGCATCCGCTTGATGTGTGGCATGTTTTCGTACCACAGATGATCTTCATGAACGCCATATTCGGATACCTCGTGCTTCTTATCATTTTGAAGTGGGCTACTAACTGGGATTCTCCGGCTTGCAATGCTGATCCGAACTGCCTTGCTCCTGACCTTAAAACTGTTCTCATTGGAATGTTTATGTCTCCCGGTAACTTGCCTGAAGTTGGAAGGCTTTTCCCGGGGCAAAATACGGTTCAGCTTGTTCTCCTCGCAGCTGCTCTTGTGGCTGTTCCGTGGATGCTATTGCCGAAGCCATTGATCCTTCTAGCAAGACACAACGCGAAGAAGAAGGAGCAATACAGGCCTTTAGTGGATGAAGGTGAGGGGAGCGAACTTCTGGCTTCCACTTCCGGTGCCATGGACACATCGGGCGATGTAGAAGCTGAGGCTGATGCATACGATGAGGACGACGAGTTCGACTTTGCCAACCTCTTTGTCAACCAAATGATTCACACCATTGAGTTTGTGCTTGGTGCTGTCAGTAACACGGCAAGTTACCTCCGTCTGTGGGCTTTATCTCTTGCTCACGCGGAATTGTCTGATGTGTTCTTGGAGAAGTTATTGTACATGTCCATCGAGTCTGGGAGTTCAATTTTGATGGTTGTTGGGTTCTTTATGTGGATTGGTCTGACAATCGGTGTCCTTATGTTTATGGAATCTCTAAGCGCGTTCTTGCATGCCTTGCGTTTGCATTGGGTGGAGTTCCAGAACAAGTTCTACAACCTACACGGAAGCGGCTTGAAATTTGTCGCGTTCGACTATGAAGCGATCCGCGACGCTGAGGAGTAATATGCAATGGGAAACCAAACAGTCCATCATGGCTTCTTAGAACTGCCAGACGCACGAACTGTTCAAATCTTAAAAACTAAATCATTACATGTCATGGTTCCGCCTATATACTTTCGGAGAGGCACATCAAGAGCTTAGGTAGCACGCTTTAAATTTTAAAGATTCTACTCGCGTTAAAGTCAGATATCACTTTTATCTTCTCGCACGAGGACATGTGCTTGTGGCAGATTTTGGTATGAGAACACCACCGTAGTACGAGAAAGCGCCTTTTCCACTAGACTGGGTGTTTTTGGTATCCTCGCCTGCAAGTCTCTTGCCAGCCTCCATGCGCTCACGAATGGCCTGGAAGCCGGTGTTCTTAACGCGATCAAAGAAACCTTTGAACTGCCCCATGACTTCGCTGTCTTCCGTGGGCGGACTCAGAAACCTTTCATGCGGCTTACCAAGTGCCCATGCTTTGAAGTTAGGATATATTGTGGCTCCACATATCCAGTCGCGTTTCACTTTCGAGTAGAAGAAGGGGACACCGTTACAAACACCATCCTTGTCTAATCGTTGAAGTAACCGTAGGTTGTCATCATTATACCAGACCTCAAACTTGCGCAACGTCATTCCCGTTTCTTCTTCAAGCTGTTTCATCAAAGGTTCCATCAGATCACAATGAGTACATTCGACACCATAGAAATAGAGAAGTGGGCTCTTCTCTTTTCTCGGGGCGTTGCTCGAACGATTGAACAACCACCACATTCTTAGGCTGCAAAAAGTTTCGAAAAAGCACAAGCGGAGCTCTGAATGCGACGCTGTTTGGCGACGCCAAGAATGAAATGCTTGAGACTACCGAAAGTGGCGGCGGGTTGGCTAGGGGAAATGCGTCGGGCGAAACACCACCCCGGAGAATGGATCACGACTTGCTATATCTCGCCACCGCTCCAGTGTTCGTTCGTATGCACGTGAATGACATCTGACGTGTATGACATCTGTACACGGCGTGCGAGCAGCGTGACGTCACAGTGTAAGCCGCGCTGTATCATGTTCTCGAGAGCGGCTAGCAGGTCGGCGCCCCCCTACAGCCTCCCACCCATACCCATCTGCTTCAATGCCCTTGCTACAGCGTCTCGGTCAAATCGTACGTCTGTACAAACTTCACCGCCTTCCCTACCAGCTAGCCGACGAAGCGAAATGCCGTCGTCGCAGGACGTCAAGTTAATTACACCTCCCACACTGCTCCCCTTCCTAGCCGGCTCTCTGGTGCTCATTTTCGGTCTCTTTCTCCCGTTGGTACGACCAATTCTGCGGCACGTCGTCTTCCCGAAGCAATCGTCGTCACGGCACGACGCCTCCAATTAATGTTGGCCTTCGCAAATTTCTTATCTGCTTGCTCCCGTACAAGCTTCAAAAGTTCACTCAATCCCTTAGAGGATCGTCGGGTTCTTGTAGCAGCGCCGAATACGTACGCTGCACATATTTGCCCACGGCTGATTGAAAAGAGTGCTCGTCCATTTCACGTGCCGCTTATTTCGAATATTCCGCTTCCAGACTCAGAACTGTTCGATCTGGAGGAAGCCATCTTGAGACTTAGCGATTATGACGTCCTTACGTTCATATCCACAATGGCCATCAGCACTTTCTCCCAAAAGTTGCGAGCCCTATGCGAGTCAGAAGATCAGGCGGTTTTGATGCTACGAGCATCTGGGATACGTATTGCTACATTTGGTGCAAATGGAAACGTTGTGAGTCGTGTTTTGGGAGTCAACCCCGATATTCTTCCACTGGACCCTTCTCTGGCTGGGCTCGCTGATCTTATGTCCAACGACGAAACCGTACGCGGCGCTCGAGTTCTCTGTCCTGTTCCTGAATTATCTGGAGTTCTGGAACTACCACATTATAACGAGTTCAAGATTCAAATATCTAGAGCTGGATTAACTGTCAATAGCGTCCCAGCCTACAGCGCAATGCCGATCGCGAGAGAAAGAGTGGATATGGAGTTGAAGCTTTTACTCAATGGGAGCCTCGATGCGCTTTTAATGTCGAGCCAAGACGAGGCTAGAGCACTGCACACCTTGCTCTCTGATCCGGAACGGGATTCCTTGCTCAGCTTAGTTAAAAACGGCAAACCATTACTCGTGGCTCATGATTCTGACACAGCAGCGGTAGTGGCAAAAGTTCTTGGCGCTGAGCATGTGATCTCATCCCAAGGTTGGGCTTCGTACAAGGGAGTTATAGATGCTATGGTGGAGAAGTTTGCTGAAGCTATGTCTGAAAATGGTCTTTTATTACCGTCCTGACTGAGACAAGCAGCAGGAAGTCGCGATTTTTGACATCGCATATCGTGTGTGCAGTACATGCTATGAAAGAGAACCTACATGAACTTTGTACATTGTATTATTTTGGAGTTACGAACTGTAGACTGACATCTGTTTGGTATGAATAGATCTTCTACGGTGTTCTCAGTATATTAAATTGGTATGCGAACTTGGTACCAGCATCTCACCTCAGTCTGAATGAAAATCATTACATTCGCAATGATCCGTACGGGGCTCTAGTTTATCCACGAAGTCGAGTAATTAGTCGATTCGGATAGATGCATATATCTTCCGAATGAACCATAGAGAGGAGAGAAATCCTATCGCTCCACACATCAAAGCGAACGCCCCGCTCATCACCAAGCTCCAACACGCGTACACGATCCGACTCACAAGCGGGACACGGTTACTGTATGGTTGAGATTGGGCAAAGTACAAGCTATACAGGAATATATATAGACCTGCTGAACCACATCCTATGAAAGACGTATACCAATGACTCCGCCAATCTTCCGCGGAAAGTGATAAGTACGTTGATACAATGCTGAGCTCAGCGCAAGTGATGACAAGAATTACGAAGACAGCTACCATTGCTCCGTACAAGTAGTACACGCTATCGCTTGAAACAGAGTTGAGAAGGAAGACCAACTCCATGAACACTGAGCCGAAGGGCAAGATACCAGCCAACGCGGAATAAACAAACGGAGACAACCCGAGCGGTGGAGCAGGAATATGCCTTCTTATCTGATTTGTTTTTGTCGGAAAATCCATTTTCTTCTGCCGATAGCCGGCGTAGGAACCGACGAACACTAATGGTACCGAGATACCGAACCACATGAAAAGCAAAAGCAACAGTGTTGTGAACGGAACACTACCAGAAGAACCAACAACCCACATCATGAGATTAAGAGAGAAGAAAATCGCAAACGTAATACCCGGGAAAAGAAGTGCAGCTCCGAAAGTCACCAGCCTACGAGAAACTCCTGTATCGATCCCCGAGTAAATTCTAGCCGTGGTATATCCAGACACCGACGATGCGAGAACCCACAGAGTAAGAAGTGATGTAAGAAGCCCTCCTCTGTTCGCCGGTGAGAGAAATCCAATTAGAGCGAATGTGAAAGTTAAAGTAGCCATGACGAGAACTTGAGCTCCAGATCCCACACATATGGAAAGAAGTGTGGCGTACTTTGGTGGACGAAATACATCTCCGTGGATTATCTTCCATCCAGTCATTTCAGTGTCTTCATCATCCTCTGTAATAGCGTTGTATCGTCCAAAGTCCTTGAGCACAGTTCGTAGCATGACAGTTGCGACGATAGCGGATAGAAACAAGGATACCATCATGGAATTAACAATAGAAAACCATTGAATTTCTTTACGCTCTGCAACAGCGTTGAGAATTGGATCCCATCTGGTAGCCCACGCAATCTCCGATTCCTCAAACTGTACGTCATACGTGAAGGGGATGTCTGAGTCTGTCTTGATCTGCATTAAAACAACATCTTGAGCGGATCTACAAGACTTGACGGAGCCATCACTCGCTAGCTTGTGAGCCATGGAGGATGGCTGTACTTCAAATCCGACGATCCTATACTTCTCACTAGCAGTGAAAGCATCAAAAGCCTCTCCCGCCTGAAGCGAAGGCTTGTGGTAAAGAATCTTAAGCGCGAGATGATTGTTAATGTATACCTTGTTACCCTCAGTGAATCCGAGAGGATATCCGAACCGAAAGGTAGATCGTCCCGTGGCTGTCAAGTAACGAGTGATAAGCGGCATGTTATCGGTGAGTAGCCGTGCTGAATAGTTCTCTGAAATTCTTGTCATGAGATTCTTTACGAAACGATTGGGTGTCTTGCTTAACTGCACCGTGCACATATGAACACACTTCTCGTCCTTCAGCATAGAAATGTTAAACGCGGTGGGAAAGGCTCGCTCTCCAAGAAGAATTTGTCCAAGATTGACGGCTCGCGAACGAACTGGTGTTTTTGGCTTGCATACCGGGATGCTATAGAAGGGAAACGGTAGAGTGCTGGTCGGGGAGGTGAGCTTGTTGGCAAGCACCTCCACTGGATCACCAACGTTGTAATCCTTCACAGCTATGCCCGGCAGGTAGAACGAACGGCATGGTACCAAGAGGGCAAGAAGCGCGACTGTGAGCAGTGAACGGAAGATGCTACTCGCCATGTTGAAGCAAGTTCATGAATTCAAGATAGAGAAGGAAGAGAGGAAGAGAAATTGGGCGCGTGCAACTATGAGCGGAAAGCGGGTAGTCAGGGGGGGTTGAAGAAGGTGAGCGAATGAGCTGAAAGCTGTCTTTGTCACGGCGAAATCGGCTCAATCTCATTCCAGCGCTCCCAAAACGGGCCCATTTTAATGCAAATTTCGTGCGTGACTGTGGCCGTGATCGTTAGGATTGGCGATCGTGACATTCGCACACAGCAAAAAGGTATGTGCGCATAGCAGTTTCTCCAACGCAGTTGCGGATGGCATGAAAATGCATCTCTGGCCGTTTGCGGCTGGTTTGTATTGAGCAGCTTTGCAAACCCCATCATCTTGTGGGATCGCCTATTCTTCGCCACGAGTCCACATCTGGCGTTTTCGTGTCTCCTGCTTTCGAATCCATGGCAGAATGATCGAATACTACTTGCAGCCCGCGTCATAGGTCGGTCGTCTTGTTGAAATATGTTGTGGTGTTGGTTCCGTCAACCCGATTACGAGAAGGCACCAAAAGTGCTGAGCAGCAAGAGACTATTTTCATGGCCACGCTAATCCGGCAGAAGCTTGGATCAAAACTACCTGGGTTCGCTAGTTTTCCCATCTCCGTCGCTGCAAATCATTTTCTCTGCAGAGCGCACACAGAAGTCTCAGAACAACCTTCTTGGCCGTATTGGCACTCTTTTCACTGCCGACATCGAACTCAACCTACGTTCATGGAGGCATCACATGGTGCTGTTGTCATTGCGAAAAATGTACATGTGTCTGTACAACGCCTTTTTGAAGTCTGTTTCCTTTTCAAAGTTGTTGGTTCCGCTGCGCAATCGTGCAATGCACGAACAGTGTGATAGTATCTTGGCAAAGTTTTCCTTCGTCGTCGTATACTAGTTTGTTCACACCACACAACTAACCCATCGGCGCTCAACCCATATTGCCTCAAGCGAAACCCCCACTATACACCAAAACAAATACCCGGAATCAGACCTACATCGCGGGGAAGACGAATAACAATACAAAAACTGGTTATGGATTTCTGTTTGCCGCCTTCCGCACATATGGACGTCCAGTATTTCCTCGCAAATACAGTCCGCTACCTACATGCTATGATAGCTTGGATGTATTGATGGTCAACTTTGTGCTTTCGACATACAAATCATCATTCCCACCGCTATGGAGAAACACGTCTCCAGCGTTCTTCAACCCGAAATGCGAATGAACCAATACTGAACGCGCCATATCCATATATTAGGCTTGAACATCAGCCTAGCTCGAAACCGAATCGATAATTTTCTTTCTACTCCGAACGATAAGCTAACTAATCATCTATGGAGTCGCTGTATATCCGGCGAACAAATGCAAGAGATGACATAAAACCAATCGTACCTGTCAGCAATGAGAAGCAAAGTGAAGTAATGACCGAGTAAGCTATGAACAGAAAGTTTGATACGATGTTCTTCGGATCAGCCCCCGGGCTGGTTAGCAAGTAGTACATGCTGTACAAGAAAACGTAGGCCCCAGATGTGGACGATGCAAACCAGCTGTTCCACCACCATCCATAATCAGAGTTGCTCAGCTTCACGAAGACCACTACCACGCTTACTTCCGCGCATGTGATAGCTAAAATGGTGAATACGGCAATAAGAAACCCGAAGAAGTGGTAAAACTCGTCCAAATAGACTGAGTTTAGAATCACTCGAAGTTCGATGCACACAACCCCAAATGGAAGGATTCCTGACAACAAATGAACGTATGGTGCCCTGAGATACGATGGCTGCATAGGAATGGGTCGAGGAATCTGATTTGTACGAACAGGGAAATCGTAAAGTTTTCGCTGATATCCGGCATACGTCCCGGCAAATGCCAGCGGAACAGAAACGCCAAGCCATAAGAACAAAAGCACAAAAATCGTGAAGAACGGTGCAGCACCAGATGAGCCCATCATCCATAGGAACAAATTGATCACAAAGAACGTGGAAAATACAATGCCCGGAAGCACTAGAGCCACACCAAAGGTTACAGTTTTCCATCGCATTCCACCCATAGCCTTGTGTAATCTGGCAGCAACATATCCACCAAATCCGCTGGACAATACCCAAATGACCAAGAGACCCGTGATTAGATCTCCTCGCCTGTGTGGACTGACAATCCCCAACAGCGCGAACAAAAGCGTAACGAAAGTGATAATGAAAAGCTGAGCCCCAGAACCGCATAAAACAGAAAGCATACCAGCAGCTGCAGGTGAACGGAACACATCTCCTCGCAGCATTCTCCACCCTACGTCATTATCGAAATCGTCGTTGAAATCGTCAATAAGATCACTAGCGGAAAGCCCAAATCGCGCACAGTCGCGTCGCAGAGTTCGGAAAAGAACGACGGCGAGTGATGCAGTAAGTGCGAGGGCCATCATAATCGAATTACTGATTGCAAACACCTGCATCTTCTGTCGCTCACTTGAGACCTTTAGCAATGTGTCGAAACGAGTGGCCCATCTCACACGACTTTCAACGAAGCGCACGCTGTAGGTGAAAGGTATGCTTGTGCTTGTTCGCTTCTTTTTGTCTGCTGGTATGACAAATGGTTTTGTGTCTCCATCTGAAGGGCATTCGCCGTCGGCAACAGAGGCCGGTGAAACTTCAAAGCCAACAATTCTGTATACTTTGTTACTACGTTTGTACGATGCACTTGCGAGGGACTCGTACTCATCTGGAATGTGATACATGATGGTGAAACTCAAGTGGTTGACAACATGAATTTCAGCTTTGCCTGCTGCACTATACCCGAGTGGGTAGCCGAGGGTGTACGTCTTGTCTCTCCTGATCACAACTGGCAACCCATCCAGAGTAAGTCGTACACGGTACTTTCTAGCTATTCGCGACACAAGAAGATTGACTTGGGCCAGAGAAAAGTCTGCTGTGCAGACTTTCGCGCAGGAGACATCCTCGAGAATTCGAATGTCGTAGGGTACGAGCCGGGATCGCTCACCCTGCAGAATTTGTCCAATGCCGATAACCCCAGGATCTTTTGATTTCTTGAGGGTGTGCCTGCGTCCGTCTGAGGGAGCGCAGAAGGGGAGTGTGAAATAGTCGTAAGGGATGCGATTCTGGTTAGATACCATTTTGTTGGCAAAGATGTTGAGAAGCTCGTTCTGAGTGAAGTCATTGGCAGAAAGTCCAGGGAGCAAAGCGGATTGACACAGTATGGGAAAGGAAAGGAGGCACAGTGCAAAGGCCAGGGAGAAAGACGAAGAGAGCCTCATTTTGGCGCTGAGTATGTGAAGGGAGGAGCACCAAAGTGTGAGGAGGGACGGCGGCGGAAGCGCTGCCTTGACGAAGGTGCGGCCACTGATCTCTCGCGGCGTCAGGTACAGACGGGTCGATACAAATGGTGAACGGGACGTCGCGCAGTGCATCAGCCTCGTGTACTTGTGCTGACTACAGTACTGTAACCAATGGCAGAGTACAATGAGCACGTCCCACAAAACAGACGCCAAAGAACTGGTATCGAATCATCGTTTTTGTCAACCCACACCAACCCGCGACACCGTCGACGGCCCGACACCGCGGGCTCGTCTATGCCACTGCCATTGACAGTCGACACACGATGATAAAATGCGACAATCACCGTGGCCTCCTGGGCCTGTTCATTTTTTGCCGGGGCATTGGACTGTTTTCCGCGAGTCGCGCACCGCCAGTGACGCACAGTTTCAGCTTCGTCGCAGCTATCGATCGAACGCTCATGCTTACCGACAGCATCAAACCCAGGACTTTCTGAACCTCCCTATCTGCGAAGCATATCGCCTTCATTCTTGTTGAATTTTACAGTACAAGCAATTCCTCGTGGGAGTTCCCACAACATACACTACGCCACACCCAACCGACAAACCAAACAACAGTTAGTTCTAATCGATGTGAACGCTTGCATAGATCTTTCTAACAAACGCAAATGATGACAAAAAGCCCACACATCCTGTCCCTAGCGCAAACATGAGCGAGCCCAATAGCATGTACCCCGCGTACACCAGCGTGCTCACCACATGAATGCCTTGCAAGCCCCGTTGCGAGAACAAGAACACAAGACTGTACCCAAACACATACAAACCAGAGGACGCTGTAGATATGAAAGCCGGCCACCACCAATGGTACGACTCCTTAGATAGCTGCAAGTATGTCAGCACGATGCTGACCTCCGCGCAAGTGACCAACAGAATCAAGAACACCGCACCGAGGAACCCGAAGAAGTAGAATATCTCATTGAGCCAGATACTGTTAAGAATGAAAACAAGTTCCATGAACACAACACCGAATGGTAAAATACCAGAGAAAAGCCCAAATAGAACATTTGAGAAGGTTGACGAATTCGGGATTTCCCGCGGTATTTGATTGGTACGCACTGGAAACTCATAAGCTTTCTGCTTGTAGCCAATGAAAGCACCAAGAATGTTCAGAGGAACAGAAATACAAAACCACATGACCAAGATCAGCAATAACGTCGTAAACGGTACTGCGCCTGTTGAGCCGCTAATCCATAGAAGGAAATTCAAAGCAAAGAACACCACAAAAGCGATTCCCGAAAACAAGAACGCCGAACCTAATGTGACACTCCTCTTGTTCGAACCACCAAGACCAGAGTATATACGTGCAGCGTAATAACCACAAATTGCATTGGAAAGAACCCATAGCGACAACATCGTGGTAAGTAAACCACCTCGGAACGAAGGCGACAAGAACCCAAGCAAGGCAAACACCAACGTGACTCCAGTCATAACAAGCATTTGAGCACCGGAACCAACCAAGACGGACAAAAGTCCGCTAAATGCCGGTGGGCGGAAAACATCGCCATGAATGAGCTTCCATCCAGACTCTTCTTGAATTTCTTCCTCATCATCAATGTTGTTATATCTTGCAAAGTCCAGATACACCGTTCTTAGTAGAATCATGGCGACCATTGCAGTAAGAAACAGAGAAATCATGAGAGAGTTGATAATGGAGAACCACTGGATTTCCTTCAATTCCGGATTAGCTTTGAGCAGTGGATCCCAGCGCGTGGCCCACTGAAGTGAAGATTCCTTGAACTCGACGTCATAAGTGTAGGTAACGGAAGCCGTATTGCCTCTCAAACATGCACGAGTTACAGAGCTGTTGACAGGGCAAGTAATAATTTGTCCATCACCGTCCTTCTTATGTTCGACAGACATGGGATACACCTCAAACCCGACTACACGGAAAACTTCGTTGTTGGCGTTGTATATGGGGCCTGTAGGCTTGTGGTACTGGATAGTGAACTTGAGGTGATTAAAGAGGCATGGATTCGAACCTTTTTTGAATCCGATGGGGTAGCCGAGCTGAAACACGTCCTCGTTTAGATCATTTGTACCGCGAACGATGACAGGGAGGTTATCAAGATTGAGGCGAACATTGTAGTCATCGTTAACACGGTCAGAGAGAATTTTGATGTCTTTGGCATCATAGTCCTTAGTACACAGCACCTTACAACTTTCGTCAAGACGCATTGAAATGTCATACATCGTGGTCTCGGCGCGCTCTCCCATCAGCACCTGACCTAGGGATAAACGGCGACTCTTTGTTGGCTCTTTCGGGGCGCATACCGGTAGAGAGTAGTAGTCGTAAGGTACGACGTTCTTTGTGGATACCAATTTGTTGGCAAGAACGGTCATAGGAGCAGCCTCCTCATATTCAGTGGGCGCAATTCCGGGCAAGTAGAAGGCGCAGGCGTACGAGGCGAACGCAAGAAAAAGGACAAATGGCTGGAACAACCACATGATGACGAGCGGGCGCGCTATGAAATGCCTTCACTGTACAGCACGAAACAGGCGTACGAGAAGCGACAGAATGCTATGAGAAGACGGCGACGGCTGGGAGTAGAATGGACACAAATCGTGAACAAAGAGGTGACGACCGATGCACCAAGTGCAACAGAGGAGCGCTATGGCTCCGGGCCAGCAGTGAAGAAAACTCGAAGAAGACGGACGCGGCTGGTAGCGGACGCAGAACAAATGACGTCGCGTACCGTCGTATCCTGCCTCAGTTGGATATCAAACACTGACCGCCGCGAGTGAGCCGGAGGCGGCCCCTGACAGCACAGCGCGCTGCTGAGCGCCATCGTCGTCCGCTTCGGCTGCGTCGCCTCACAGCGCGCACTGTTGTACAGCACAGCGCCTCACACGTGTTGTGCGTGTGCTGGACTGTTGCCCGAATGCTTTGGCGGATGGTGGGGGTGGTGTGGCACGGGAACCCGGAAACAGCTGCGCATTTCGCTCAATGCGGGTGTGTTTGAGGGGGCTGCTTGCTGCAGATAGACGTAATTGCCTCCGACGCAGATTTGCGTCGTGAAAGAGCTGGCCTCCGCACTCTCCGCGCTCCGTTAGCTATGGGTAAAAAGGTAAGTTTGACTTCTTTGCCGCGCTAAGCTGGTCGTTGACAGCATTCTTATTGTTTCAACGCTTTTTGTATCCAACGCAACACCAGGCTGGTTGCATTCCGGTCCGCCGCAAGCCGGAGTCCAATGAGTGGGAGGTGATGCTTGTTCAATCGCGCTGGACCCCAGAAATCTGGCTTTTTCCAAAGGGGACGGTCGAGTCGTATGAGACTCAAAAGCAGGCAGCTGTGCGTGAAACGCGTGAAGAAGCTGGCGTCACAGGGAATGTCGGCCCAAAACTGGGTGTGTGGCACATCAAGCGTGATTCGTCCAAGGTGAAGCACAAGATGTGGATTCTCTTCGTCACCACTCAATTCTCGAGTGACAACAAGCAATGGAAAGAGCGGAAGAAGAGGGCCAGAGGATGGTATTCTTTTGAAGAAGCCAAGCAACTTTTCAGTTCAGTTCCATCTTCCTTGCAGAGGCCAGAGCTGATGGAGATGCTTGTGAAGACCCAATCCGTGCTGAGCGATGTCGATTCCGGTGAAGCGCTAGTTCAGTCCTCTGACTCTGATGATCGAAACGATGAAGACACTGCTAATGGGAGCTTCGCCAGCTGACCCCGGTTGGTGATGATGTCGCTTTTTCCCGTGCTCCTTCTCATAATCCCCCTTTTATCTTGATTCTTGCTGGTTTTAAGGATTGCCCAGTGGCTTCAAACTTTCGCCCACGTGTTGAGGTGCATTTCGTTTTGACCATCGACGTTTATGTCGCATTTATGGATCTCCCTCGCAAACAAAATTGTGACTTCTGCTCCCCTCTTTTATCACAGTAAACTGCAACGTGAGCAGATCATTTAACCTGGGCAAAGAATTCGCCCTACAGCTGCGCACATGGAAATGGAATTACCGACTACCGCTTGTGATGGTATTTGAATAACATTAGCGTGTCCTTTTTCCCTGCTTTGTTTGCAATAGAATAGTAATCTAATTCGATACATCGTAAATGACATCAAAACAACCGAGTCAACGAAGCCGATTGCTGTACGTTATTTTGAGGATAACAGAAGTACAGGGTCAGTCTGATGCTTTAGCTCTGTATCCTCGCATTCCTGTTACTTTCCGCTCTTCACAGTATACATACACTATTTGAGGTCACGAACACGTATGCGCTTTCAACTTGATACATTACCTTATCTCTGTGACTTCAACAAAAATGCGCAGGGTATAGAGTACGAGAATCCATTTCGACTTGCGTGTTGAAGCCCTGCAGAACGTCGCATTTGCATCTCGGTCTACATTACTGTAGAGTGTTCTAGAGTGGCAAAAATACTTTATGTACCATATCATTTGCCATACCATTCTCTAATTGGCCACGGCTTTTCTACACTTTCAGCTGAACTTGATGGGGGACATTAATTTTTATAACGATGGGCTTCCCTTTCTCCTTGAGAAACGCCGGGGTCAGATCAGTTTATTTTGAGTCGGAGAAGCTCAGGGTACATACAACAGATCGTACGGTCTCAACCGCGTCGAATTCTCTTCACAAGCTCTCTTCCCGAAATGGTTGTCACTCCTTCAACGATGCTTCCGCTGGGCACCAAAGCTCCGGACTTTGCCCTTCTAGAACCATTGACTGGGAAAAAGCTGACCCTTTCTGACGTGAAGGGTGAAAAAGGTTTGCTTGTTGTCTTTATTTGTAATCATTGCCCATTCGTCATCCATCTGCAGGATGAGTTAACTGCGTTGGGTCGGGACTTCAGTGCAAAGGGTGTGGGAATGGTTGGTATCTCAAGTAACGATGTTCAGAATTATCCAGCCGATGGGCCCGAGGAGATGGCCAAAAAGGCGTGTTCAACGTTTAACACTTTTCCATATCTTTTTGATGAAACCCAAGAAGTCGCCAAGGCGTACAGCGCTGCGTGCACTCCGGACTTTTTCCTCTTCGACAAAAATTTAGGTCTCGTATACAGGTACGTTTATCCCTCTTATCCCACACCCCATCCTCACTTTCTTGCTGACAAAATGATCTTTATCCTGCAGAGGCCAGATGGATGACTCCAGACCAGGCAATGGAAAACCAGTGAATGGGAAAGATATTCGCGACGCACTGGATCTCATGATCGAGGACAAACCGATATCTGAGAAAGGCATGATGCCGTCCATTGGATGCAACATCAAGTGGATCAAGGGGAACGAACCCGACTACTTCGGTTGAGGATAGTCTCAGGGCTTCAGACGTAAACTATCTTAGAGTGCAACATAAAGTACATGAAACGAATCCCCGATGTATTCACCCCACTGCGATTTCTATATATAGCAAAAGACCGTCCAATACTCACTCACCTTCGACCTGCATTACCTATATTTTCACTCTTCATTGAATTCGAGACTTTCATAAATTGTTCATACAGATCATTAGGTTGCGTCGCACCGACATAGCCTTGAGTTTGTCCGCCCCATCCCATACCCGGTCTTTGTTGTAACCCAGCCACAGGAGGAGGAGGCTGTTGAAATGTATTGGTAGGTGGGTAAGAACAAATTGCGCCGCTATACTGACTAGATTGAGGTGCAACACCATGGGCACCCGGTGTCACTGCACCGTAAAAATTTCCGGGCGGTGGACCAGGAGCAGAATACGATAACGGTCCGCTCTGCAATTCATTTGCGGTTGGATACCCTGGAGGCATCTGATATTGAGTTGGGTTGTGTCTTTGGTACCCAGTGTATGCACGTTGCCCGGCAGAAGAATCATAATGTGGTAGGCCGCCCGACACTGTCGGCGGTCTTTCATACTGATTTGAAGTAACTAATTGATTCGCAAACTTCTTTGGCATGCTCGGACTTCCGCTGTAGTATGAACTATGAAACGGTTGTTGTGAAACACTAGTGTCTGCATGACCGATAGCGTACTGCTGCGGGCCATAAGCTTTCCCATAGCTAGGAACACTTGACTGCTGTCCTTGAACATTGGGTATTTGATTACGTGGTAATGGGCGTTGTCCTGAAATCGGCAAGAACCCATTGCTGGCTTGGTAAACATGGGGATGTTGAGGTTGGGCACCGTTGTAAATATTTGGGATTGATGACGTCCTGGGATTCTGAGCCATCCCAACTTGTTCACCGGCGTAGTATGGCATGGTTGCAACATTTGCCCCATGAACTGGACTAATCTGTTGCCCCATTTCGGGGTTCTGACCATAAACGGGGTTTCCTGATGGTGCGAATTTCAACTCCTGGGGGAACTGGTCTTGTTGAGGAGGCGGAGGACGCAGTTGAACTGTTTGATACTCTGTGCTGAGGCCTGACGATTGGACAACAGAAGGGCCTCCCTGGTATCCATTCTGCACATTATACTGCGGCCCATTGCCGGCAGAACTTTCAGGTTGCTGTGGCTTCATATCAAGGAGAGGCTGACTGTATTGGGGAGGTCGTAGTTGAGGGGTTTGATAATCTGCTACAGGCCTCGCTTCGCTTGATTGCCCGACAGAAGGCTCTCCCTGACCTCCATACTGCAGACCATGTAGTGAGCCCTCTGGTCTATAAAGCTTCGAACCATGTGGGGTTTGACTTTGCTGTGAAGGCTGCAACTGCGGGGTTTGGTATCCTGGATTATAGCCTTCGCCGCTTAATAAATTTCCGTGGCTTCCGTGCTGCGGAATGTACTGCGATCCATCGTAAATGGAAGGCTGACCGTACACTGGTTTTTGTTGAGGTCTTATGTCTGGACGGAAGTGAGATACATCCGAAGCCTTGTATTGAGGAATGTCTGTAGCTTGAAAAGAACTAGTGGGTACACTGCATATAGGAACAGTGGCAGTTTGATTATACAATGATGATGACGAAACTCCTGTATCTAAAGTTGAAGATGGTGGACCGGGAATTTCTGGAGGACTGGATAGAGGGTGTGGAATGTTGGGTGTTTGGAAGCGGTTGTTGTACATATCATCATACGAAGTTTGAGCATTTGACGAGGATGAGTATTGTCTTGCCGGACGACCGTTAATCCGCCAATCCTCGGAGACTGTTTTGGTATGTTGGGGCTGTGGTCTATAACTGCCACTTGAAGAGTGTTGAGGTTGCATGTATCCTGCATGCATGGGCAGAGAAGTGGTCTGGGAATCGGAAGTTACAAGTGGATGTTGATATGATGCATCCGTACCCGCTGGTTCGCCCATAGAGGCATACTGTCCGAAATTGTACAATTCCGACGGGGGTGCACTGTATGAGCTTTGCTCGACATTTTCCCCCTGTACTCTGGAGAGTTTCTGCGTTGAGGGTGAATCTGTTGCATAGACTTGTTCTTGATATGCGTAAGGGCTCGTCTGCGCTTGATTGGAGTAGGATGCTGATGAATGTGGAGGATGGTGCCCCGGTAACGCCATAGATGTGGCTTCCGTATCGGCAATTGCCGGATTCGGAGAGTGGGCGTGAATGAACGGCTTACTGGTTGACATGTCAGATTTCGGAACGTAAGCAAGTGGTCGCTTTGAGTTGGGAAAGGGTGGCGTCGTGTGTTTCACTGGCTCCGAGATGTGCTGTTCCTTCACTCCAAACGTTTCCCCATTATATTTGCTTTCCTTGGGTGGCGGATACAAACCGTTTCCTGCGGAAGGACGTGGGATAGACGTGGGGCTTTGAACTGCAGGTAAAGGAGCCCCAGGTGCTTGAAATTCGGACTTCATAGTGGTCTTTGACGGGTTTGGTCGGGATGGATATCCCGGAGGTCCAGGGTTATCAATATTAGACTCATATTGACTGTAAACCTCCGGGCTTTGTCCATGAATCCTCTGTGAAAATGAATTAGCCGCGTTCCCGTAGGGATCTTCCGAGTAAGATGCTACAGAAGGTATCTTTGGTAGTGATCCTGAGCTCAAACTATTAGTCGAATCGGTTGGAGGAGCTGGCGGTGGGTAAGAGGGAGCTCCGGTTTCAGAGGGAGATGAGGTATGCAGTCCAAGTTGAGAGAATTGTTGTTCGAGCGAATCCGACTCTAAGTTGGAGAGGCGACCTCCTTTGGAATACGGAATCGGTTGTTCGGCATATGCAGGTGGTTTTCCACTAGAATACAGTGGAGGAGGATGAGTCAAGGTTTGTGACGGGTTAGAACTAGGTCCGACAGACGCAAGCAAACCACTTGGAGTGGCGACCTCTGGAGTGTAATACTGAGAAGATGGGATGACATGAGGGTACTTTGGATCGATCGAAAGGTTGGAATACGATGATGCTGAGCTCGAAGGATCCTGGAACTCTAACCCAGATGGCTGGTTTGCAGAATACGCTTGTGAGAACTTGGGTGGTGGCAGATATAGTCCCGGAGTTTGGTTGCTTGGGTATGGATAATTTTTGTCAGGAGGAAGTACTTGTGCTGAGCTTGATGAAGGAACGTGCCAGGACCGTCTGTTTGATGATCCTGGAGTCGAGTTTTCCTCCAGCCCACTGCTCAAAGGATAAAATATGGTCCTGGATGTGGACTGTTCGAGATTTTGCTGGCTCGCCGTGGGTGCAGTCCTAGTTGAACCATCGGGTTCTGCATTCCGAGATGAGTCGGGAACTTTTTGTATTTCTGCTTCTGGTGAAGTACGCAAGTGATTCTTCGATTTCAAATCCATAGCGGGAGGAGAATCCTGGTCTCCCCGAGTTTGTGAAACGGGAGAGGGAGGTATTTCCACCACATGATCCTCTTCGCCATTTGGACTGTTCCCAGTCATTGTTCGGAGCGCGTGAGAAGCTCAAATTTCCGACCGTAGACGCTTGGTTTGACGGCCCCAACACTTGTGGAGTGAGCGCGACTCTGCTGCGCAGGAGATGTAGAGAATTAGCTGCGTGTGATGTCGTACAGGCCACCTCTATTCGACGAAGATCCAAGGCACGTCGTTTGTAAAGTTGCAGATTACAGGGGTGGAGGAAACGTTTGTGGCCCACTCTGCATTGGCAAGTAGTAAGTGTCAAAATAAAATCCAGCAATGATATATTTCTGTAATTTTCTTTCAAAGGTACTGTAGGTTGCTCCCACATCTGCGAGCTAGCCATCCTTCCACTACTGTAACCGCGACGCTTTTGCATCGCTATCTGATCAAACAGGCCCCCGTTACCTTCCTTTCCAGCAATTTTGTGTATTGTCCGCATTCAGCGGGTGCTTCCTGCTCCCATTCGGACTCAACATTCCGCGCCACCGTCTCAGTAAAGATTCTTGTTCGCCCAGAAAAATCTCAACGGCGGGGCAAGTTCACATATAACAAGAACGTTTACTTCAAGCACGCCTCCCGAAACTCGGGAGGCAAATTTGTATGAGACATACTGACAAGTACAACTAGTACTTAATTAGCGGCAGTCCAAAAGCATCATACGCTTGACAAGACTCCTCAACATATAAAGTCTTCTATATGAAATACAAGTGAGGTTTCAGCAGAGGGTGTACAGTCGGTACTGCTGGAATATGAGAACCACTAGAGGCTTGTGAACAAGTATCAGACATATCATCCCCCATATACGCTCGACCACGGAAAGCCAAGAGATGCGCGTAGTATGCGCTGTGCACCATTGACACAGGGCGGTTGCACCTCGCGAAAGAGTGAGTTAGGCGATAGATGTACCCGTATAAAGCATCTGGTGCTATCTTGTTCTCATCAATAAGCACCGTGTACTTGGATGGTTTGTTTGTGCCCTGAATTCCTGCATGGGAGTTCAAATAAAAGTCGTAGTAATCATCGCTTGTTATACCCGTGTCGACAACAGTCCCAGGCACAATATTTCCAGACCTCCCGTCGGAACCATTATTCCCCATGGGAAAGAACCGAGTATGATGGCGCTTTGTCACTATGATGTACGTGATGCTTGGCCGCAGACCTTCGCCAATTTGTATACATGCTTCGCGAATTGAACTTAGTTCACTTTGCATTACTTCCTCGAATTGTCCTTCAGACACACCATCGCGAAACATTATAATCTTTCTAGCATGAAACTTCTTCCCAAAAAAATTGAACCACGCTCGATAGACTTCCTTGAACATTTCCCCAATTTCTGTAATCATTTCCTTCCGACCTGTTTGTGTCCGGAGCGATGAGGAGAATTGCGAAGAGTTGCGATCTCGGGAGCCAACTAGCGCAGCAATGCTCGGCCCTTTCCCTCCAGGCATGGGATGAGTAACATCAGCTCCCAAGATAATATGTGGCACATTGAGGAACTCCACATCCCGCACGCCAGAACCGCTCTGACTGCTGTATGTTCCCACAAAGCCATTCTGTCCTCCAAGTTTTGCGTTAATCTTGAGAACAACATTGTCGCAATACATTTCCCGACCTCTTGCTCTATTCCCACAGTGTTTCGCTAAACAAACTTGAGTGACAATGCCGAGGCTGAGATC
Organism: Gracilaria vermiculophylla; assembly: GCA_019155205.2. Classification (NCBI taxonomy): domain Eukaryota; phylum Rhodophyta; class Florideophyceae; order Gracilariales; family Gracilariaceae; genus Gracilaria; species Gracilaria vermiculophylla. Next base: position 1,366,953 of record JAHNZQ020003149.1, read on the forward strand.
TCCTTCCCTCTTTATAAGATTGTAAATCCTGGAGTCCTGTCTTTCCTTTATGATGATGAGAAGTTGAAGGCATGGGGTTCGCATCTTCAGGGTCTTGTCTCCCTTGAATTCAGTAGAAATGCGCTGCATCTCACGATCTATGTTCCTTTCATCACACGAGTAAACCTTGGGACGCGGCATATGAAGTGTTATCCCAGCTCTTTGCATTGCTTTCGTGAGGTCAAATATGTACTTCTCGACTTCTTCTCGGCTTACACGAGACATGTTGCAAACAGCCCATGAGAAAATATGTGCGGCCTTGCAAACACCATTTTTCGCTCTCCATTGCCCGTTCATAGGACGAACCGTTCCTTGAGCATAATGAATGGTGGGCGGGGGCAGAATGCGAGCATTAACCTTGACAAGATTAGGCTCAACTTTGATGCGGAAGTCCTTGCATATCTTGTGGTCATGGTACCTCAATTGTTGGATCTTCCTCGTCGCATTCCCCCTCTTCACGTGGGGTTTAGTGCTTGCAGTCCTCACCATTGTCTGGATTTCGTCCGGTGAAAGTAGCCCCGCCACGCGTTGGTTAGGAACAACAGTGAGAAACTCGATCGGTAAATATGTATCCTTCTTAGGATGTGTTTTGACGCATGGGGCATCGCCCCTCCTCACCCTCATATTATAAGTCAGCGTAAAGTACTCGCTGATCGATACTCTTCGGCCATCACACTCGAAAGAGATTTGATCAGCCCCTCGGTTCGAGAATCCGAAGACTCGGTACACAATCCCAGTGTGAGAAGCCTTGACCTTGAGAGCCCTTAGCTTGTGGCCTATTTCCTTTAATGCTCGTGAATCGCGACACTGCATCTCTCGGCCGTCATTGGCATCACGGATAAGGTCCGCGAGAGGTCTTCTGCCCTGATTCCAAAAGGCCGTGCATGACTCATCCATGTTGACCAATAAACCTAAGTTGCACAAGCGTACGCTTTGGTAGAACCCAGTCCAAGCACTGGTCGTGATGTTGCGTCTACCGAGTCTTACTGCACCATCTGAACTGTAGAAAGAACGTCCAACCTGCACATGGCCTACAGCGGCAACATGTGCCAGCACAACATCCAGACAAACGATGAACTCCGATGTAGCGGTTGTCTCCACCGCTCCCGAGAAGAGATCGTGGTACTTGAGGTACTTTGCGTGGTTCAACACGATCTCAACGTCCTCAGGCGTGTCGGTTTTGGAAGGTTTTTCCCCCTCCCTGTTAACTTGAAGGCGAAACCGAGTTCCCAGGGCGTTGCGGTTGATCTCAGTGGGTGCATACGCCACAGATCGACCATTGTACGCAATGACACATCCGAACTGCTTGCCATACTGCTGCAGCAGAAGTTGAAAACAGTTTCGATTGAATGAGATGAGTTCCGTGGCACTGACTTCCTTCTGAACGGTGCTGCCCTTCACTCTTTTGTTCCGGAAGAGTTGAACGGCATACTGAGAGGCCACAAGCTGCTGGGGAATAGCCAAACGGGCGAAGTTAGCCTCGATGTTGACCGCGGTGCCCACTGTACCGTACCCAGGTCTACGCATGGGTTTGTCATTGAAGACCATTTTCTTGACAGGCGCGCTCATAGTGGTCGATGTTGCAGCGTTGACTCGGAAAGTCTGTGTTGAACGCTTTGAAGCTGTCGACGGATCTTGCAGGCACGCAGCACAGGAGGGGCTCGTATTTAAAGGTTTGAAAGTGCGCGCTCCAGACTCGGCAAAGCTCCGAAAAGTACGTTTCAGTTCAAGCAGGCAGGGGTATTACAGTAGCGTCTAGAACACAGTCCGACATGGGCGTTGAAGCACACAAACGGACTAATGAGCATGAGAAGTTGGTTGCGGGCGAGGGAAGAAGAGCACAACTCTGTTCCCAATGCTCTTCACATCGAAACCGAGCGCGAATTTGTTGGCGCCGAGCATTCTGTACATTCGGAAGCTGTCAAGGTGACGCAGAAACAGTACAGCACATTTTCTGGGTCGGTAATTTTGGGGCAGAAGGGACTGCATCCAAAGCCTCGGAGGCCGCATGCGGGGGGAGGTGCTGTAAGGATTTGGCAAGAAGTCAGTGAGACGTCCAGAAAGACATTGAAATGGCACATATATAGATATATATCGCGTCGCGGACAGTGGAGCACGGTACGTTTGGTCCGGATCTCGTGAAGCGCACAATACTGGCCTGTTCTGCTGGCGGAGTTGGCGACATGTCTTGGCTAAGGCATGTCAAGGGTTAAGCCCCAGGGCTGTACGAACACAAGTGACGCGTCCACAGAGCTGCACTGTGATCCTTTGCACCCACCTCCACGAATGACAACTGTGTACATTACACCCAGGTCTTCAATTGGAATACGCGTCCGCCAATTTTCAAATTTTCACGAGATCCGTTCCACACAACTGTAATCTAACAACTGGCATCTTCAAGATGTTAAGCAGCATGCCAACGTCGCCAGCTTGCTTTGATCTGTGATTCAATCTTATCTTGTCTTTCTCACAGACATTCCATCTCCTGTTGAGAGATTCTGAACTTCCAACAAAAGAAACCCACGTGTTGCATCGTTGGGGGCTTAGGACCCACCCATTGGACAGCATTTCCCTGATCACATTTTCGAACATGCTGTCCCATTTAATTCTCTCACTACAAGCTCGAAAAAAAGACAAAAAAGTTTTTTGGCGGCATGGGCATATTCGGCTTGGCCACATACTTTTATCTATTAAAACCAGACATCCCTTCCACAGACTACGCTTCAAGCGCCTTAAACACATACATTCCAAACGTTTTGCTACCAGAAAGCGCCCACTTGCTACAGTTCTTCCTCTCAGAAATTCCCGAGTCCAGTTATTGCTGGGCGAGCAACTGCTCCAAAATACTACTAGCCAATCTATTTCGTAAACGATGTTAGACTTCCACCCAAGCGTAACTTCCGAGTACAAATGACTTTGATGCCAGACCATGCGTACTCATCTTCCGAGTGTGAGCAATAACGTTTACCACATGTTCGCCCCCGGTCAATTGGGAAACCGTGTTGCCCTACATCTCTCCATGCAAAGGTCCCCACATCGCTGGTCCTCTACCAACAAAACGTTACCGGCCGCAGGGGCAACATTTTGACTTCGCCTCGAGTTAAATTCGTTTTCCGCCAGCCCGGTGACCATCTGATCCTAAGCAACAGCAGAATTGGGTACCATGCGATGTTCACGGTGATTACCTCTGAACATCAACAAACAATGCCTCCCCAGCTCAGCATAAAAACTCCGATCTGCATCTACCTGCAACGCCGGCGGTTGACAATAACAACAACTTCGAACGAATCACCATGAAGATTATTAGTTTCATTGCTCTCTCATCATTTCTCCTTCACAATGCCATATCGCAAACTCCAGACCAGCCAACGGCCCCGGTCTCGCCACAAGCGCCCACCCCAACTGCAGAGGCGTCTGTGTCCGCTACTAATGGATTTGGTTTCGGATCCGGTTCTCCAGGGTCCGGTGGAGGCGGCGGTTTCGGCGCAAATGGAGGCGCCGGGTCTGGGGGAGGCTCTGGAACAGCTTTAGGTGGATCGGGAGGTGGTGTAGGTGTGTCCGGCGGTTCGTCTGCCGTGGGATCGGGCTGCACCTCTGGATCGTGTGGAGGTGGCTCAGCTATTGGAAGCATGTCCAACGGTCGTACAAACCAAACGCGGTCAGGGTCTAACGGATTTGGTTTCGGTTCTGGTGCCCCTGGGAGTGGCGGAGGAGGTGGTTTCGGAGCGAACGGAGGTGGCGGCTCGGGCGGTGGTGGAGGTGATAAACATGGTGGAACCGGGGGTGGAGGTGGTGCTTCGGATGGTTCCAAGGCCGTTGGTTCCGCTGCTACAAACACTTCAACCGGTGGGGGAGTCGTTACTGGAATCAATGTGACGCCATTGCCTTTGTTCGTCCCGACAGATGTTTCGGAGGGGACGCCCTCATCCGTTCCGGGCTCCAATACTACATCAACGACAACGGCCTTACCACCAAGGGCGACGGAGAATGAGGAAGATCCATTTGCTGTCACATCACAGGCAGATACGGGGGATCCACCTCGTCCTGTGGCTGCATCAGATGTGGACCCCTTTGAAGAGAGCGACTTTGAAGCACAGACAACTAAGGTCGATAAGGGTCCTAAACATGTCAAAGTGGTCACCGCAATTCCTCCTCGGAGAAAACCAAGTGCAAAACCGAGCTCAGCTGACTCTGACATTGGTCAAGGGATGGCTCCCGTCGCAATATGATCAGTATCCGTGAGCAGCTAGCTTCTAACATCTTGAGGATTCTGCGAACATAAGCGTACGGACGTCCGGTTTAACTTCCTGTACTTAGGCGTTATTACAAACACATGACTCTGACAAAGAAACGAAATTTAATTATTCTCACTTCCAGTAGCTGGAGGCTTTAGCCTACAGCATTCAATCTTTCTATATTCGCATACTTCCAGAGTCAAGAGCATCCCATCGATGTCCGAATACTTGGGTTGAGCATGCTGGCACGAATGCTAAATCCAGCACAGTGTTTGTGGGCTCTGGCAAAGTGTTCTCAAGCACAGTCCATAAGCTTTCGGATGTGTAACCGTGTGGACGGAGGAAAATCGCAAACGGTCGCTTCAATGTTGATAAGGATACGCACAAGACCGGCGCAACGCACTCGTATCGGTGTCGTCGGGCCCTGGGCGTCACTGCCAATAAAACCTACGATGCCATTCCTTCGTTTAATAAACAAGAATATACTTTCAGTGGACGAACTTAAAGTGTATTTCTCCTCGTAAAACGGGAAGTATACTGCCATTCAGGTACAACCAACGAGCATCCTGAAATTCACACTAAACCATGCGACCAGATGATGGTAAAGTTTTCGCAGAATAAAACTGACAATAAGTTAGGCTACTAAGTACCCGCGGGCTTCGATCTTTGCGACCGTTGTCGACGTTTTCTTATCGACTCTCTCGCCAGTTTAAGAGATGAACTAGCCAAATTTTTCACTTTCACATTCGTGGGACTTTGAAATGATAGTCCTTCTTCTTTGGACTGTGTAGTGGTTTTCGAACCTCTCGTACTCTGCTCATTGCCTCCTTGCTTACTCGGGCTTTTAACCAAAGCTGTAGCTTTCTCTTCTGCTTCTTTCGAGCCTGCGTTTTTGCAGGGCGTGCTTTGTCGAGCTCTCAGCCTCTTCCTGCGTGCTCTCTGGTGTGACTCGGGCAATTTTCCATTTGCTTTCAATCCAGTCACGGGCTTGGCTTGCATATTTCGAGAGCCCGTGCTGCCCTTGGTGCTCTTGACACCGCTGCGGTGATTTTTTCCGGAACTGATTTGCTTCGTCGCTTCATCTTGTGTAGCAGATTTTTCCTTATTTTTTTTCTCAACGGCATCGGGCCTGGCGCTGTGTGGCCCTTTCCGTTCCGACAGCTTCTTCAATTTACAAACGAAGAAGCCATCAAGGTTATGAATGTGTGGATATATTCTTTTCGAAAGCTTCATGTCTGGGTGAAACCTGTGTTGTCGCATGCAAGGAAATCCAGGGATTCCAATAGATAGACCCGAATCAACGACTTTTACGTCGCGATTCCGCAAGGCGTAATCGATGACCGCCTCATTTTCTTCGACGAGAACCGAGCATGTCGAGTAGACAATGTAGCCACCAGTGGAAGAATCTGAATTCACTGAATCGATTGCTGAAAGAATTAATTCCTTCTGTATTCGAGTTGTGTTTTCAATATCCTTGCGACGCCGATTCACCTTAACGGCCGGGTCGTGACTGATGATCCCCGTGCCGGAACACGGAGCATCCAAGAGCGCACGATCAAAGCATGATCCGAATACAGAGGGGATTTTCAGACCGTCGTAATTGCACACAACCGTGTTTCGCAGGCCAAGCCGATGCACGTTTGATACTAATGCTTTGATTCGATCCTTTCTCAGATCATTAGCAACTAGGACACCAGTATTGTTCATCAAAGCGCCTATGTACGTTGTTTTTCCGCCTGGGGCGGCGGCGAGGTCCACAATCTTTTCGTTCTCTTTCGGTGCGAGTGCCACGACTGGCAGAAAACTAGAAGCAGATTGAATCATATAAAGCCCTGCTAGGTATTCCGGGGTTGCACCCACGGGAACTTGAGATTCGTAGACAACTAAACCAACTTTGGACCATTTATCGATGGGGTCCACATTCATGCCGCGAGAGATCAAGGCCTGTGCGAGCTCTCTTCTTCTAGTCTTCAGTGTGTTACTTCGGATGGTCAAAGGTCTTGGTGACTCGGATGCCTCCATAAAATCGACAATCTCAGCATTAGGAAAAACGTCCATGAGTATTTCAACTAATTCCTCATTATATCCAAAACACTCACAGACAGAGTCGCGTAGGGCATCAATATATTCATGCCGTGACCGCTCAGGCTCCCTACGCGTTTTAAAGTCCGCTAGCACGTGCAGTATACCGCGAATTCTCTGAAGCATGTCCTCGCGAGTGGCGGTATCACGTTCTGCATCATCGCCCTGCAGACCCCCTCGTCCTAGGGGCCCCGATTCAAGCTTAAACTGCTCCAGTCCACTTCCCGCTCGAACTCGCTCATCATCGAGCTCTGCCTGAGCTTCAGCAGCTACCTGCTTTCTCTCTTCAAGAATTCTCTTAGAAGCAAGCTCCAATTTGTCAGGTGGTAGTTCATTGCTATCTGAGCTTTGATCACCGTCTGTCGATTGGTCATCTTCTTCAACTTCTGAATGCTCACCCGCGAAGGGTTGCTCCGGGTCATCTTCACCAGTCCCTTTTTTGTGCTGTGATGACGATGAATCTTGATGGAAGTTTCCAGCGTGACCATTCATCCCAGAAGGTAGTTCTGAATCAGGTGCAGAATCATCTGACGAATCGGATGCTAGCAAATCATTCGTGTGCTTCGAAGGCTCCGATGCAGAGGAGGGCACAGGCTTCGGCTTCAGCCACTTGGAGTTTTCGTCCGAGAACCCTGGGGTAGCAGTGTCTCCCTCATCGGGTTGGTGCTGCGCGCGTCGAGGCTTTCTTTGAGAGCTGGGCTTCTTCTTCTTACGGCTTTCCATAGCGGAAATCTGTGGTTCGTTTTGCTGGTCTTTTCCAGCCTTTTCAAGTTGATAAGCAAGGCGCCTGCGGCGAACTCTCTCCCTCTGGCCTGCGCCTGTGTCAAATTGGTTCAGCTGCTTGGCGTCTGTATGCTCCAACCCGGTACCATGCTCCAGCTGCCGCTTGCGGCGACGAGCCCTCCCAGTGCCTCCCATGTTCACAACTCGGAGGGTCCTGGAGAGTCGAGTGACGTAATAGCGGCGAAGTGAAATGCGTTGGGATGCGGTTGTTGCAACACGAAAGTCGCGATACGATCCGGATCAATGCGAAGACACCGCCGTCGACATGATAGATGCCTACACGTGGGCATGGTTGTGACGTGCAACGTGTATAACGTGTGAAAGAGAAGAGCCGTGATTGGCTGAGCTATAGTGTGGCGCGTGGCGCGTGACCAAGGTTCATGGCCTGAAATGGCCGCCGTCCAAGTCGCATTCGCTGTCCGCCACGCATCTGCTCTATGCCACGATTCCTACACGCTAGCTGGATGTCAGCCAGTTGAGCATGTCCGCCAGTTTGATGCGTAGGTCCAACATAACCGCTTCATAGCCGTCCACCAACAGCGACATAACTTAGCAGCCCAGCGTCGCACTGCGCGTGGGATTTGTAGAGGCTTGGAGGTTCATCCTTACATCCCCATCCGCAGCCCTCTCCATCTTGTCCCACACTTCCCCTGACAAGGCTATCTGTTACCAGCCTGCAAGCCTTTTGACCCTCTCTGACGCCCTGGCTTGTTGCCGTACTCCGTTGTTCATAACCTCTTATGACTACAAACGCCCTTGTCGTTAATGTGCTCTACGGCACCGTCACCGGAAATGCCGAAGAAATCGCTCGCCGAATCCACACACATTTGCCTTCAACATCCATGCAACAAGGTTTATTGAGAAGTCTCGCCGACTATGCCGATGTCCCCGCCTTTGTAAAGCCTGCCGCCCACCTGCATACATACAACATCATCGTCGTCTCAACCACTGGCGATGGCGACCCACCGGAGACCATTCGTCCGTTCATGCGTCTGCTCAGGAAGAAGGACCCGAACAAGCTAGACGGTCTGCGTTACGGTGTCCTCGCCCTCGGGGACACCAACTATGAGAACTTTTGCAACACTGGAAAACGCATCGACAATGCGCTTCCCAAGCTCGGTGCAGAGCGTTTTCTGAAGCGCGGCGAAGCCGACGATGGCGTCGGCCTAGAGATTGTTGTTGAGCCCTGGCTCCAAAAGATGTGGGCTATCCTTGAAGACATTGCAGCTGAGATACAAACCATCCCATCTGATATTTCTCTTGTTTCCGAAGAGACCAAGAGTATACCCGTCGAGGAACCCACGATCTCTGCACAGGTCGATGAGCTTGAATCTCTCATAAGAAAAATTTCCGTTGAAGAGCTCGGATTTGATGAAAGCAAACTGCCGAAAATGTTTCCTCCCAAGACCACCGTCGAGATAGTCAACAATCCTGATGCGCATCGCGCTGCAGTGTCTGTGAACCCATCCTATATTCCGGATGTCGTACGACACGCTTCTGTTACGGACGCCAAGTTGCTGACCGCTCCGGATTGCGAGAAAACAGTCTGGCACATGGAGGTCACATGCGAGGCTGACAATCAGATAAGAAAGAAGTATCGCCCTGGTGACGCTTTTGGCGTTATTGTAGAAAATCACCCTGCGGAAGTTGAACGATTCTTAAAAGCACTCAATCTCGATAGACATCAAGTGCTTCGCTTGTTCAAGGAGAATGGTGAAGAGGTTGCCATAGCCACCGCTCTGCAATTCGTGCAACAGCGAATTGATCTCCGGGCAATCCCAAAGAAAACATTGATTCGTGCGCTTTCCGACCACTGTCATGATATTGAAGAACGCAAGGCACTTTTGTACTTGTGTTCCAGAGAGGGGCGTAAGAAGTACACGGAGCAAGTCACGAAAAGTGAACTATCCATTCTTCGACTGATCGAAGAAATGGGTACATCGTGCCGAGCGCCTCTGTCGCTCTTTCTGGACCAATTGCCAAGTATTGCGCCAAGATGGTACAGTGCGACTTCTTCACCAGAATTAGATGGAGAGAATGTACTACAATTTGCTTTTAGTGTCGTGAAATCCGGACTGGCTACTAATTCGCTCTCTGAATGCTGCGAGCGCTACATTGCACAGAAGGATTCTGCCCGGATATTGCTTATTCCTCGTGAATCAGACAGTGTGAGCCATTTCCGACCGCCGTCGTCATTGCAGACAAGCTACATCATGATTGGACCCGGAACAGGGGTTGCTCCATTCAGAGGGTTTTTGAGAGAGCGCCTCCACGAAATGGAGCAGGCGGAAGAGCAAGATTTTGGAAAGACAATTCTCTTCTATGGTTGCAGACATCGATCGCAAGATTTCTTGTACGAAAAAGATCTTCTCGATCTTCAACAAAAGTCTGCCCTCACGAAGTTAGATGTTGCATTCTCCAGAGATTTTGCCGAAAAAGTATACGTTCAGGACCGTCTTAAGGCATGTGCCGAGGATGTGGCAGACATTGTGAAGAGCGGTGGTTCAATCTATGTGTGCGGTGACGGTGGAGGTATGGCGCAAGGAGTGCATCTGGCTCTTAGTGATATTCTCGCGGAGTTTTGTTGTGACGGGAATGCGGAGGATGGAAAGAGTATGTTGCGAGAGCTCGCTGAGGAACACCGTTATGTTCGCGATATCTGGTTCTACGGCTAAAAGTCTACACGTATGAATAATAGAATTCTGCTGCCGATGCGTCTAATGAATGCGTTTTACATCTCTGTGCTTGGGAATTATTTGGATGAGACCCCGCCATCCACAGTTGGTCACCATCTGCATAAATCATCAATATAGATAAGAAATATTCGCCCATACCATACAAACCTTGTTAGAACCCTTCTACACAGACGTCTACCGATCCGTCTAACATTATTACCCGATAACGTTAAACCCCTCGCACGTTGTCGTGTTATTCACCGTAAGGCAATCATATGCTAATACGTTACCAACGTTTGGGATTGCTCAATCCAACTCTGGAACGACTGGCCTTAGTTTCGAAAGAGTCCTCTGGCATTCAGTACAATATATGGTTTTAAGGAAGACATGCGAAGTTCTAACACGCTTGAATTGGTCGTGTTGACCTTTACCAGGCAATCCTACTCCATGATGATTCTTCACCTGTGGCAGATATAATTGCGTAAAAGAGGACTTACCGGCAATACTTTTATAAAGCTGTACACGAGCTGCTCAGCTTCATAGATGTACATGGGACAGAGGGTGTCAAGCCAAGTGCGTCAGATTTTCTTTTGGTCGGTCGCAATTTCATGAGCGTCGCCGTTGCTAAGTTTGATCCCTATCATGTAGCCAGTCGATTGGGACTATGGGAAGCAACTCAAGTGGCCAGCCAGAAGTGCGGAACTTGAAGATACTGAGGACAGGTGCAAGTAGATTTGCTGAAGATCAGAACTTGAGCAGCATTATGGTTAGTAGCGCCCCCACAGTCGAACAGACACCGCGCTTCTCGTTAATGGGCCATCTCTAAGCGGGATCATGTGATAGGAAGTTTACGTTGCAACAGGTCACCGTTCCCAGCTAAATCAAAACTTGACTTTGATTTTGACATCTGCGCCACCTCCTTTAGTAGTCTCTTCCAACAATCGATATGGAAGCAAATTTATGTCCAAAGTCTGAAGTATCTAGATTCCGTTCGAGGAAACTATGACACATCGTATGCGCTCGAGGAAAAAAAAACTCCAAGCGATCTTCGGACGCAGCATTCTACATGTGCGAAATAAACATATGGTCATCCGAAACTCGTGCTAAAGGTCTGCTACTGAGGCCCTGTAAGCTTGATAGTCGGCACTTCTTCTTTCTGCTTTCATGTTCTCAAGACGCACCTCAAAGCCATTTGATCGATCAACACCATCCCATCGAGGTCCGGGTAGAATGCCGTATCTGTTCGGAGGAGCTCTTTGCGCGAAAGGGCTTCGAAGGTGTGTAAACCGCGCAGCGGTCTGACGATGTCCCGTAAGTCGTTCTCGAGGTGAACTCGATGCCACTGGATTCGCGCCGGAGCGTACCGATGTTAAGTCGTCGTCAGTGGCTGAGCTATGAGACGTGCGTCTCGCTGTCCTATCCGTTGAAAACCTTCTACCCTCAATTGACCTTGATCTTTTTCGGGGCCTAGCTTCGGCTCCGCTCGGGTAGATAGCGGGGTCTCGACTTCGAACGCGACGACGTGGTGGGGATGCATCGCTTATTTCTCTTTCGTCTTGATTGTGTTTTGAAGATGCAATTCTTGTCTGACGGGCAGCGGATGCAGGTTGTGGACGAGGGCGACGAGGGGGTGATGCGTCGCTTACATTACCACTCTCGCGTGCGATGTGATGTTTTCGAGACGTATCGTCCAGCTTTTCCTTGCCGATCTCAGTGACGTTTTCGCTCTCAATATGCGTGGAAGAACAGCCTCTTGAATTCTTCTCGTCATTCGATGAAGGATACATTCAACCGATGACGAAGCGCTTTATACGCTATAAGCTGTCTGTGTCTTTCGCTCAGCGCGTGATTCTAAAGTACTGGAAACAACTCAGTTGTAGATGGAAAGCCAGCCATTGGCTACGTACGAAAGCGATAAAGAAAACCGGACTCTTCTGCTGTACAGATGCTTCGCAGTTTCTGTTTCTGGAGGCTGAATGTGCTTGATAAGGGTGTGACTTGAGTGAGACGCTGCTGTGAGCCCGCGCGATGCGACTACGAAAGATTTTGGAAAGGCTTAATGATACAAGTCCTGTCTGATTGTGCTGGGTATGTTTCCTTAGTGTCACAGTAGCAGATGTGTCTTCATGAGTCTTGCGAGCAAAATGACGGCGCAAAATGGGTGAGGTAAAAGGGTAGGTGATGGAACGAGTACAAGACCTCTGGCTGTGAAGGCAACCTCAATTACTATGTTTCGACTTTTGGGTTTTTTATGTGCCAAACTGGGAATTCGGGTGCTCCACGTCGTGTTGACGGGTTCGGCCAGACCTTTTTTACCACCGCTCCCGGACTTCATTGTTACCAGAAGCGTGATCTGATTTCCCTTCCACACCGCAATGCTTGTGGAACAGATGCAGGGAACATGCGCGCGGTGAAAGATTGTGCGCCGGGCTCGAAAAAACTGTTCCGCTCAACGAATGCACCGCATCTCGGTTGGCAAAACCGTCTGCAGGATGCAGTTTCGGACCTACGCTTGTGTTTTGGTTCTTTCGGCAAACCGCCTGGTATTTGGTTCCGGCCAGCTGAAAGAAGTTTCAATCATCAAAGCCAATTACTCATCCAGCAGGTGTGGGCGCAAATCATTTTCCACGGCTTGTCGAGGGTTTATGAAAGGCCGGCCTCTCCTGTTGTACGGTGACTTCTGGGGTTTTGGAACAGAGCTCTTTTTGCTGTTTCTTACAACAATCACGGCTTTCTCAGCGGTGCTTGTGCGTGGCGTAGTCCGCCTTCAGATGGAGTTGAGCCTGAGCCATGTGTGTCCTCAGAGGTGAAATTACCAATTTAGGAGCTGAGAAGCTGGAAACCAACGCATCGTCCGGAAAACGACGCTTTGTTTTATTGTTCTTTTTATACGACATCGATTCCAAGTCATGGATTTATTTGTACATCACCGTACGTCGTATTCAGTTTTTCAAACATACACGTACAAAGGGAACTTGTACGTGGTTGACACATTATTTTTGGCCGGCCTTCCGTCCATACACTACATTTTGGATCATCCTGAGCACTCAGAAGCACACTAACGTATCGTTTGAGAAACAACTTCAGTACCGTTTCTTAAACATGATTTACCATAGTTGTGTGCTCAATATCGCACGTAGACGGTGTTGATGCCACTGGTTTTGAACCACTACATGAATCGACATGGTGGTAATGTCATGTTTTCTCTGTACGTGTTCAACAGCAGCCGCCGAATCTACTTCATATCATACCAACTCCATACGCTGTTTTTACTTATTGACCTTCTTTCAGAAATTTCTGTTTGGGATGAACAAGATGTATTAGTGAATTGTTACTTGTTCTTTTCATTCTTCTGGAAATCGACGTATACAAACATATACGTTTCAGGCATCAAATTTTGCGTAGCAATCAAATTGGTTGCGTTATTGGCATGTGTGGCACGTTATCTCTCCCTTTCGATTCACTGCGTGGACATTATCATAGCCTATATGTTCTAGCGAATCCCCTTATCAACAAAGATGTTTCTGCTCTCTCTGACAAAGTGTGATCTGATTGTTTGTACAGTCGAAGTTGATACCTCACCTTGCTCAAATATTCATTACCAAAACTTCGACTCTATCATTGAAGGATCTTTGAACTGAAGTATCTCTTTGGAGTAATCAACTTGGTTCTTTACGGCGTCGCACAAACGATCTGCAGTTATTCAGGATGTTCAACACAGTGCCTCAGGCGGATCCCCAGAAAATAAGTAGTTCAATGGTTCCAAGTTTTCAAGATTTACTACGTCACATCGCAAACAGAAATGACGAGACCAGATCCAACAATCTTTCTCCATGCACGTTGAAAGCTGTCGATTCCACAAAACAATTTCTTGGATCCCCTGTTTCGAATACCTCCCCATCTTGTTCCAGTTCAACGAGTGTGAAACACATTTCCTCAGAGCGCGTTTCGGAGCAAAACGGTAACATGAATTCATCACGGCAAGATTTCTGGACCATAGTTTTGGGACCATCACGAAGTCTATCGTTGGAGGAATCCGAGAGCAAAAGCCAGCCATCAGATGCCATACAAAAGCCACACGCGTGTAGGAGATGCTCTCTGCGCTTCAAGAAGCGTTGTAATTTACAATCCCATGTGAGAAGTGTTCATGAGAAGATACGCCCATTTTCATGTGGTGTTTGCTTCCGTAGGTTCGGAAGGAAATCAAACTGCGCCAAACATGTAAGTTTTGCTTTTCACTAAACATTCAACAGTTTTAAGCCTACATGAGAACAGAATCAAAGTTGAAACATGTTTTTCCTAACTGTATTCCTTCTTTTGTCTTTTGCGTTGGATCGAAGATGAGACTTGTGCACAGAATGCGTGACTCAGAAGTTAAAGTATTACCAGCCGAAAATGTTCGCACCAACACGTTGTAATTCGCGTGATTAACTACATGTACTTCTCCAGCTTCATTCTGTGAACGTTGAAGGGTTTCTTCTACTGATTATTGTTGAGAACGTATTGATATGCTTCTCAGCGTGACTTTCCTGTTCAATATATGTGCCGGCTATGAAATTAACATCACGAAATAGAAGGCCACTATAACTTGAAACTGACCAAAGCATTTAAATGTTGACTGATTAAAGATTAACTCATCGGTCCTGAACCAACTAAACTTATCTAACCATTTGATGTATTTCCTTTTCTGTCCTCGAGACATTTCCGTAGACTGCAAGTAGTACAAATCCGTCATTGTGATCTCCGAAGAAGCATTCTGGGCGAAGTTCTTAGTACTAACATTATTCTGGTAGAATTATTTTCAGAGCTGAAGGGCTGGCTACTCCCTACAACTATTATCGAATGTGAAAAGCTCTTAAGAAAGTGATACTTCTAGAAATATTGAGGATGAAGAGCAGCGTTTTTTGTAGGAGGAAACGAATTATACCATAGCAAAGATGAGACATAAAGTGATTCAAACTTTCAGAGTCATTCATATCTCGACCTGAACTCCCAATTCTACGCGATGACATCGAAAATGGGACTGTCAATAAACTTGCTATGCTTTGGATACACGTGAACACGTCAGAACTGTATTTCCGAGCACATCTTGGTCTTCAGCTGCTTTGCGCTATACATCGCTATGGCATTTTTGAAACAAAGATATGGGAAGACTTGGATAATGAAACATATCTTTATCCTTAAAGAGCCAAGAATGAAAATGATTGTTGAGGTCTGGCCAAGATGTATTTTCATTATTCCAGATCGCTCTGAAATACAATATAGTCTTCAGCAAATTGTATAAACACCGGGATAACTTCATGCATCTTCGAGGATTTTGACGAGAAAGAATGAGGAACATCTGTTTGATGACGTTCAGATGTATTTCGAATACAAATGTGGCGACCATCATAAACGCCGTGTTGAAGACTGTAAATCCAGATTAGTCAGGAAACAGTACGATGGTAAAACGGAGACCAGCACATTTGAGGTTAATGAAGTATACTGGCGACAGGGAATGGAGTGAACACCGGAATTTTTCGGTTTGTGATATCCTCAGGAAGTGGCCTGAAAGAGTGCTGGTCTTTCTGGCGAGAGAGCGGACCTTTGAACTTTGAACAGAGACGCTCTGCGTGAAGTAGAAATTAGACTTACGTAACCTTAATTGGGAGATACAGAGAGAGAGAGAGAGAGAGAGAGAGAGAGAGAGAGAGAGAGAGATAAAGAAAGAGAGAGAAACGTGAACCAAACAATTAGAAGGACTGCATGTAATCTTTCATTGCTCTTCCATACGTGCTTTACGCCTGGAGGGGTTCCCTTTGCCAAAACCCATTGGGTACGTGAGTCTATTTTCTACTTAACGCAGAGTGCAGAGCTTTTAAAACGGCTTGAGAAAAGAAAGGCGCAACCAGCGATGATTTTTCATACGGAGAGGGAGTAGGTCTGTGACTCTAAACCCCTTTCAACTGTCCCTAGTCCCTTCTCGTTCTCCGCAGTGCCAGCTTCTTTCCCAGGGAATAGAACTGTAATACCAAAGCCGCAATAGTAGAATGGAGAACACAATCCGCAAAGAAAATAGAAATGAAGTTCATGCGCGGATACCACACACTTTGGCTTCATTAGTTCTTTGATTTACAATAACGTAGCCTAGCATTGCAACGCAGTAAGATAATTCGTCTTACTTTACTAAAAAGATGTCATATAGTTGACTTTGAGCGCTGCGTCTTTTGCGCTTTGAGGTTCGCGGAACATGGCATCGGGATGAAACTTCAGAATCTCATTCCACATGAGACGGCGTATTCCATCTCTTCCCAGCTTCTGCTCATTTGGAGGTTCCAAAGAGTTGTAGTCCAGATGGACAGCTACTTTCTCCGAAGGGACGTCTCTGTACTCGCGAACAAATGGGTGATTCAACGCTTCTTCCGCAGACAGCCTCTTTCTCGGATCAAACTGGACAAGCCTGTCCACAAGATCTATGACAGCTGGGCCAGCACCGGGGAGCAGATTTCGGAAGTCTTGACGGGTGCTCGGCGCTAAACGGGAGATGAATTCCCTGGCGTTGTGATTCTTGATGAAGTCAAATTCTTCTCCTTGCGGTTTTCCGACAACAGAGCATATAATCTCGATCTGATTCTTAACATCCCGCCCGGGAAAGATTGGTTTCCTGGAGTAAAGCTCAGCTATAACGCAGCCTACGCTCCACATATCGATTGCAGAATCATATTCGTCGCATGCGAGAAGCAACTCAGGAGCACGATACCATCTGGTGACCACGTATTCCGTCACTCCGTAAGCAGCCGCCTCGGCGGGGTCCAAATACCTAGCCAGCCCAAAGTCGCATATTTTGATGTCGCACTGCATGAAGTTCAGAAGAAGAGCGTTGAGATCGATGAGTCAGATACTCGCGACGTGCAGATTGAAGATGAAGGTATGGCAGACAAAAACGTACGCTTTCTGACACTAACACATTTGCTGGTTTCAGGTCTCGGTGCAAGATGCTTGCACTAGAATGATAGAGGCAGAAAAACACACAATGGTTAGCAATCGTTCTCGACCGCAACGAGTTGAACATGCGCGACTCATGACTGAATACCATACCTGTGAATGTATCGGAGAGCACGAAGCATCTGGTATGCGAAATATTTTCGTTGAGATTCCACCAATGGATGAGTAGACTGAAGCAGTTTGTGCAGGTCTGTATCCATAAGCTCTGTAATAATGTAGACATCCGCAAAGGTGTCGTAGTGCTCCGGTTCATCGATGTCGATGATGCGCAAAATGTTTTCATGGCTCAAACAACCGAGCAATCTAATTTCTCGAATGATACGCTTGGCGTCGGTGAGGTCATCGAAAACACCAGCGACTTTCTTCACTGCAACTTTTCGCTGAAGAACTGCATCGTTTGCGGCGCAAACAACTCCATAGGCCCCATGCCCAAGCGTTCGCACGTAGGAGTACCTAGGGCTAACGCGGAAGGGGTTTCCCTTCGCATGGAAGACTGTCTTACTGGGGACTGGTGGCGGATGCTGCGGAGAAGGAATATGCTCCGCAGTATCTGTGTCCATAGCAGATGGAGAGTCGTCCTCTGTGTTTGGGCGGCTGTTGCCAAATATATCTGTGATGCTCTTCCTCTTGTTAAAAACCCATTGCTTTATGTTCTTGTTCTTCATGGCCGACTGAGCAGGGGCAGCTTCTATAACTTGCGACAAACTTTTAGAGTACAACTGCGGCACACGAGAAGAAAGTGAGTTTGGGGGGTGAAAACACAAATGAGCACAGCTTACATGCCAAGAGTGTCCAGAAGTATGACGGAGGTCGGTAAGTAAAAAAAGGCAGAAGTCCGGAGAGTATCTGCGAGCAGGAACAAATGCTTCAGAACTACTGAAGAGTGAGTAGAAGGCAATGAAAGACGGAGGCGTGTGTGAAGAAGCTTAAAGAGAACAAATAGTTTAGAACACAGGGCTTGTCTGATGTGGTGGATATCAAATAGCATGAACGCCCATCTCTCGGGAGAGGAGCAGAATCAAGCGAAAAAAAAACAAAAAAGTGTTCAGTCACGGCACCGTGAACGTGAGAATGTCGTGTCAAGAAGAGAAGGCTGTGGGTTGGAGCGCCGACAGTGTGAGAACAAACAGTAGACGTGTGCGTTTGTGTACGGGTGTGTGCGAGTGTGTGCGGGTGTGTGCGTGCGGTTGCGTGTGTGTGTACGGGTGCGTGTGTGAGTGCAAGTGTGTGAAGTGAGCAAAGAAAGAAAATAAGGGTGCGTCATGGCGCACGGGGCGGCGAAGCGCGACGCGCGCACCGATGGCACGACAAACGGACGTGAGTCGGAGGCGGTTTGGACGCGGTGAAAAAACGATAACTCGATGGCAGCTTGACGAAATTGGCAACGAAGAGATATGAACAAAGTGCGGGAATAAGCATTTACGTATCCAAGTGGTACGTTGTCGGGTTGGGTTGGTTTTTATGTGCAGAATGAAACCAGGGAGCGGCGGCGCTGGAGTTGTTGGCATTGGCCAAGCCGTGTGGATACACCGGTGCGACGATGGTGTCACTGCTGGCAGACGAGGCATCGGACTCTCTTCTCGAAAATTGAGAGGCGGATGGGGCAGTGGGGCCGGGCATGTTTGCGTATATGTTGGAGTTGTCCGGGCGGTCACCGTGCGGGGTCGGGGACGACAAAGGCGCCACGCCGTCCGGAGCAGGTTCGGAGGCGGAGTTGCCAGGCGGTGAGGAAGGCTGCGAGGAGTCGGTCGGGGGCTGTGACGGCGGGGGTTGTGACGGTGGGGGCTGTGACGGCGGGGGCTGTTGCTGTTGGTCAACGAGGTCGGGATCCACAAAGCGGTAGTAAGAGTTATTCTTCGACGGCAGTCGACGGTATACGATGATGAGAGTGAGCGTGACAAGCACCAAGAGGGCGGCGCCACCACCGGCGCCAATGGCGATGATGGCGGTGGTAGAGAGCTTGGTCGGCTCGGACGAGGAATCAGGCGCAGCGGAATCGCCGGCAGCGGCGGAGTTATTGTTAGCGGCATCAGGCTCGGACGAGGCGAGGGCGGACGGGGATTGCGAGGGCGCAGAGTTGTTGGGCGGGGCAGGGTTTGCGGGGTTGTTGGCAGTGTTGGTCGCGGATGGATTGTTGGACGGCGCGAAGTTGTTGGCGGGCGGCGCAGAATTACCTGGGCTGGCAGTGGTTTGCGGCGGCGGCTGTTGCGTGGTGGGCGGATCAACGGCGGTAGACACTGAGGGGGGGGGAGAGCCTTGGGGGTCGGCGGTAGGCATCGGGGATTGGATGGCGTCGGCCGGTGACTGGGCGGGAGTCTCGGGGGCTACGGAGGGCGGAGGGGAGGATGTTGCGGGCGAGGGCGAAGGGTCCGAGGAAGTGGGAGCGGATGGGGCGGGGGATTGCTCGGAGGGGGGAGAAGGCGATGGCTGCGCGGAGGGGAGGGGGGACGTGGAGGGGGAGGAAGCGTCATCGATTTGGCGGACGGAGAGGGGGAGGGGGAGGGGTAGTTGTGGAAGGGGGGGCGGGGCGGCGAGGACGGCGCGGAGAAGGAGTGCCGCGAGCGCCATCGCGCGTACGCGACGGAGAACGAGGCGCATGGCGGGTGGGGAAGGGCGCGGGCGGGGGGCGCGGGCGGCGAGCGGAGAGGAGGGGGGTGCGCGGCTGTGGGCGGAGGGGGGGGAAGCGGCAGCGGCGCAGACGGCGCTTAAGCAGCGGCGGACCGAAGGCGCGCACGCGGCGCACGCGCGCGCGGCGGCGCCCTACGTGGCGCGCGGCAGTCGCGCGCGCGGCGCGCCAGCGCGTGCGCACACGTGGGCACGCGCCGCGCCGCCGCGCGCGCGCGACATGTCGTCCGAGCCGCGCCGCGCGCGCCCCCCCCGCCACCGCCGCGCCCCCCGCCGCCATGGCTGCCGCGCACGACGACCACCCCCCGCCCCCCGCGCGCATTCGCGGCGGCGCCGCCGCGCTGCGAGCCGTCGTGCGCCGCCTCTCGCAGCGCGCCGCGCCGCGCCACCCTCCCCCGCACACCCCCCCCGCCGCCGACCCACCCTCAGCCGCCGCCCTGGTGCGCATCGACGCCCACAGCCGCCAGCCCGACCACCAGCGCTCCGCAAAGGTCGCCGTCGCGCGCAGCGCCTTCGATGACGTTCCCCCCCCTCAGTTTTACGACCCCGCGTGGAACACGGCCCCACTCCGCGCCGAGGCCGGCCGCCTTGGCCACGGCTCCGACGGCCCCGTGTTGCCCCCCGCCTTCACCCTTCGCAGCTCCGACCTGGACGACTCCGACGACGATGACTCCGACGGCGCCCACTCCACCCTCTCCCTGCAGCGTTCCTCTCTCTCCCCCCCGTCGCACCTGTGCTTCACCCCCGACTCGGCGCTCGCTGCCGCCCACTTCGACAGCCACTCCCAGCTCCCCCCCTCGTCGTCTTCCAAAAACCACCCCCCCGCTCCGTCCCCAAACGCCGCCGCGTCCGCTGCCAACCCACCCCCGCCCCGCCCGTCGCTGTTGCCATCCGTCTTCGACTCGCCATTGTGCGCCAAGCTCACCGCCGCCGACATCCGCCTCCTCGTGGAGCACGACTACCACGGAGAGGTCATTGTGGAGCGCCCCACCGATATTCGCGCCCGTGTGCATGCCACCCTGGACAACGCCTCCACCGCGTGCACCGTCGTGTTCTCCTTGCATCAGCACAACGATTTTTGCCGCGTATCCATCAGACGCACTTTTGCCGACTCCTTCCGGATAACCAACCACCTTTTTGACAGCTTTTGTTCCGAGTTTGCTGCTCGCTTTCTCCAGCTGCGTCATGTGCCGCAGTAGCTGCTCAACTCGTCGCGCACTCTTATGCTTGTCTTGTTTGCTGTAATAATGTTTTCTATCCTTTTCCTTGTGCTCAGCTGTCTATTTCTGCGCCCACGGCTTGCCGTCCGCCGCACTTGTATTTACCTGTTCATACGCGGCGTCGGGATGCCTCTTGGCTCTGTAACACACGTCCTCACCCATCTCTACATGAATGCGCTCGTCAAACACGCTGAGTTACTACGCAACCTGCACCACCGCTCACCCGCCTCACATGCGTTTTGGCGACGCCCATGGACTGTCATTCGCTTCCCTAACCCTCGAGTAATGTCTTGTCTGCGACCCGCGGCAGAAAACCATCTCGCTGTGCTGCTCGGAACACTGGATCGCCTCCACGCGAAGCTCGCGGAGCCAATCTTGCGCACACGAACGTGTTGAGCAGCATGAGCCGTTCCTGCTGGTTTACTTTTTGTGTCTATCACCTATCCGTTGTGTGTGAGGTGCCAACCAGCAGGTTGCCAGGTCACAGAGCTGTGCGCTTCGTTCTCGACGAGATTGTGGCGGCTGTGGTTTCAGCTCGTGTCGACCGCGGCCAGCACACCGGTATGATGAGTTATCACGCCTCTCGAGAGAGGGACACGCACGACGGCTTCTATCATGTGTTTGTCCAATCATCTCTGCCGCTTGAACACTTGTTGCCACTGACGCGAGTAGTACTAATCAGTATTGTCCAAACGCTTTCAGGCTAGTTTCACTCGTACTATCATTATTGCCTTTTCTGCGCTGTGTGGTGCGCAGTGTTGCAGTTGCCGGTAAATGTGTTTGGCCCGTGAAGTGCGCGTTTCACGTGGCACAGCTCTGCCAGCCTTGTTGCGGGTACTCGTTTTTACCTCCTCACAAAAATATCATGATGCGTTCCCTCTGTGGTCCAGCATGTTGCTTCGGCAGGCGGTAGCGCGGTACCGTCATCGTGCGTGCAGAGTTTGGCGCGCTTCAACCATACACATTGCCGCCATGAGCCACTGCCTCTGAGCAGAGCAAACCTTGTACTGTAACGGGCCTCCGTTCGCAACCGCGCCGCGCGCGCGTCAAGTGTTTGCAACCGGCCGTCAGCACTGTCTTTCCCGAGTTGCGTCAGACACACACATGAGCCTGACTGGAATGCATTAGTTGCAACGGGACTGGCTGCAGCCACGCTTATCGAGACAATGCGCGTGACTCAGCACCAGACGTAGACGCTGCTCACGGTCATGTTACAGATAGATGTTAACAACGTCCTGCCCCATGCTTACAACTGAAACGATGATCACGAGATGTGATGTGATGAGCGATGAATTTTGACACGGTGAGTTCGACGTTGTGGAGAAACGCAGCGACATTTGAAGCCGAGCGTTCAGGTGACGCAGTCCATGACGCTCATGCCAACCGCGCTTGGTGGATGCAGAGAGTTTTATGTTTGAGTACGCGGCGCGTTGTGCGCCGTTCCGCGCACCGAAGCGCATCACATTTCAGTTCGCAGGCAAGAAACATTCGGACGCGATTTGGGTTGCGCAGTTTGGGTTTCTTTCGCGGCGCGCACGTTTCTCAAGGCGCTGAGTCGCTTCTGAGTTGCGTCAGCGTTCACTGCTCGGATGCGTCGGGGATGTGCGTGCACACCGCGCGATGAATGGCGCGCTGCGGCGCGGCAGCTCCCCTTCGCGGTGCGACCTCGAGGTGCGCTTGACAGTGCGCTGCTGAACTCGCCCGCTGCGGGCGAGCAAAATCGGTGCGGCAAGTCATGCTTCCATGTGCTGCGTTCAACGTACAGCAGCTGGCGGGTGTGGTGATCGCAAGTGCTCGCGTTGAGAATTTGAAGACTGAAGAAAGAGTTGCCTTGCGTTGAATCACGGTGATCGGCTGCAGTCACAACGATCGGCTTTTGAATGTTAATCATGGTGAAGCGCAGCTTGACCGGGACTAGAGTAGCCCCAGAAGGCTTGTTCTGCAGATAGATTGCGCACTTTTGTCTCAAGACTGGAAACCACCACAGCACGTAGGGTTATTCGAACGGCGACTATTTTTGGAGCAGATATGATCACACTTGCGAAATTATTCGACTGGCAAGTAACAAATCATTTTCCGTTGTGGGCTGCTAATACAGCGTACGCTCACCTTCGTACATCTTTTCCTTTACACCTCGGCTGAGAACAATGACAGTGAGTATGACTGTTCGCAAGCGAGTGTTGTGGGTCTTTGGAATATCATTTTCTGAAGAGGTCGCTAAGTGGTGAGGGCCATGTACAGTAAGGTAGAAGATACTTTGGGCTTGCGACATGGGAATTGTGAGTATGGCCCTCCAGTTTCGCGCTTCGTGCTTCCCCTGGCGACAAGGAAGCATCCCCAGCACACAAGCTCCCGCACTGCAATGAGCCCTGCCAGTGGCGGCAGCCGACACGCAGCAGTCAGCCTTGCCATGACTGAGCGTTTTCAATTCGTCTTCAAAAATGAAAAAATTTTCGTTTGCCAAAGTATGAGAACCTCGGTGTGCAGTACAAGCTCTTTTCTTTAACATTTCCATCAAATTCAATCAACGAAGCTTGGTCGCGGCGCATGTGACCTTTTACCGTGGGTATCAAGCCCCATCCGTGGACCCCCTTGTTCGTGCACTGCGCGCCCCGATCGCGTCTGCTGCTCTAACCCCGCCGCTTCCCGCCCGCCCCTGAGATACACACACCAAGCTTATCAGAGCTACGCTGTGTTCGGTAAACGACTTGTACCCGCTCTCTTGCCGGAAAAAAAACAGCCACAATGAGCAGAAGAACAACAACAGCGGCTCACGATGAATCAATTTCAACCGATGTCACAGACGCCGCTGAGCGCGTGCGACCCTCAACTTCCTCACCGTCAACATCGCAATCCAAGCCGAAGCCAAAACTGAACAAATCAGGCCTTTACGATTTGCAGCAAGTCAAGCGTCTACTCGATGACGAGATTATGGCGGTATGTTTCCAACCACGCCCACAGTCATCGCGTCCTACCAAGTTCGCCTTTGAACGGCTATTTTTACTGACTCGCACTATTCTTTTAAATCTGTCAAACACGCGTTTCTCTCTCACACTCCAGTTCATGGAAGACCAGGGTTATATAGAATCAACGACTGCGAGCAATATAAAGATTGTTGCTGGTACCATTGCGGTTACCGCCGCTCTATACTCTCACTTCGGGCCCGGTGAATTTCCTGCCAACAAAACGGTCGTTTTCGCATGCGTCGCCACGTACTTGGTCTGTGTTGGACTCATTAATATATCGTCTTTCTTCCTCGAAGGTTCCGCGGTGTATGTTGGAACTCTTTCAAAACGCGTCAAACATCTAAGCAAGAGCACTTTGTGTGAAAAAGTTTGGATCCACTCCACGATCGGAGGAAAGGGATCAAGCGCGTACAAAGTGGAAATACGACGGGCTCCGCGTTCCAAGATCGGATCCGTAACAAAGTCTACACCCTATGAAAAATACATCACGGAGGAAGGTAACTTCCTTTCTTCAGAATTCCGCATTGATATGAAAGCCCTACTATCCCAGCTTAGTCCAGGACCGAAGAAAAAGAATTGACGCTTCACTGTCGAACTCCAACATAAAACAAAAAATGCCGCCACTGCCTCACAAGCATCCTCGAATTTTCGCTTCTCAGGGCAGATTTTCAGTGCATTCTCGCAGTAGACTCATGATTCTGGGGTTCTCGAACGCAGCAGAAACGCGCTCTTTGTCCGCCAATTGTTTGTTTATATCCCTGGAGTTTGTGTGCGTGCCCTCGATGCAAGTGACTTTTAGCTTGTAGTACTGTTCACCCCTGGGCTCCAGAATTTTGCTCTCCTTCAGCTTGGAACAAATGCTAAGACCGATCATGGAAGCAAGAGAGCAATGAGGGACGGTGGGGTGGAACTGTACTGAAACTGACCCATAACCCGGACTGTCGCTTGGTGGTTTTCTGATATCGATGTATTCCAGCTTGACAACGTCTAGTTCTTCAAGGGAATGAGGGTATTCCGGATCACGAATATCGCGAATCACTTCGAACACATGCTCCTTAAGAGTAAGCGGTTTTCGCGGGTCACGAGCTTCGCGATCTAGTACTTTTACTTTAGGGTTCGGATTATCCGGGGTAATATTGTGCGAGATTGAAACATGTGCAGCGCTCATGGCTTTTCCAACGCTTCAAACTAGTCCCGTGCACAATTCGCTGAGCTGTTTTTCGTAGATCCTTCGTAAACTTTAATGAAGCCGGAGGCCACTGCAAGGCGATGTAGAAGTGTCGTTCGCCATCTTGCCAACTTTCTGCCTCTGGCTTGCGTCTCAATGCATTGAAAATGCATGCAGCTAATTGAGTATTTCGGTATTCAAGTACTTTCAAGATAAATTGATTTCTAGTTTCTCCCACATGTCCTGCACATATTATGCATCTTGTGTCCTGTGCAGACTCTACAGTACACGGGACACAAGGTGCAGTAACCTGAATAGTAACCTTTTAACTGTTCTGGGTGCGAGATCCGGATGCTAAATGTCCTCCCATCATTGACGTAGCGGATGGATGAGGCATGCGATAAAGATTTTAAGTCTGTCTGCTGAGGAAGATTATCTCTATTATTGGGAGAGCAGAATGTTATCACTGAACAGAGGACTAAGGAACGGCGCAACTCAATCTAATTTCGCGGGCTGCGAACTACAGTGCTTTCGTGAACAGGTATCAGTCTTGCGCTGAAGGACGAAGAAATCGTACATACATTTGAATCAATGAAGCATCCGGCACGTCCAGCGTTCGCATACTCTCCATTTAACAATGGATATGGACGGCCGCCATCAAATATTTTCGGGCGGCAGGTCGCCATAAAAGCCGTTCAACACCGACCTAAATGGATGATGGAATCTGAGGGGAAGAGCCCGAAGCGCGTTGCTGTTATTGGAGCCGGGTGGGCGGGTTTAGGTGCTGCCCATCACCTTGTACAGC
The DNA here is from genome assembly GCA_019155205.2 of Gracilaria vermiculophylla. NCBI lineage: Eukaryota > Rhodophyta > Florideophyceae > Gracilariales > Gracilariaceae > Gracilaria > Gracilaria vermiculophylla. The sequence continues at coordinate 1,392,535 of JAHNZQ020003149.1, forward strand.
AGCCTGGCACTGAGGTCACTCTCATTGACGCCGCCCCCTCTGTTGGAGGTTTGGTTGCCGGATGGAAGACAAAAAACGGCAAAGATGTGGAAGTAGGAATCCATGGTATGTGGCGCCCATATTTTAATCTCTTTCATTTGGTTAAACGCGAATTAAACCTGGATCCGTTTACCGATTGGACAAGGTCATCGCAAAGGTCTCCGAAAGGTAAAGTCGTTGAAAGCCCAATATTCAATGATTTACCAAGACTTCCAACTCCGTTGGGAACCTTTGTATACACAAAGTTTTTGGACCTCCCTTTGGCTGATAGGCTTTCAGCACTTCCTTTGCTTGAAGCTGTCATTCAATGGGATAATTCGGACGAAGTCTGGCGCAAGTTTGATAAAATGACAGCGAAAGAACTGTTCAAGTTTTATGGTTGCACAGAGCGTGTCTATAAAGAAGCTTTTGAACCAATGCTCCTCGTGGGTTTATTCGCTCCGGGGGAACAATGCAGCGCGGCTGGAGCGCTGGGCATGCTGTATTTCTTTATTTTGGCTCACCAGGCCGACTTTGACGTGGTTTGGCCTCGGGGTACTGTCGGAACAAAGATATTTACTCCTCTTGTGAATCGCATACGGTCTCATGGAGGAAGCATAAAAACATCTACCAGACTGAAAGACGTCGTAATCGAAAAGAACAAAGTAACAAAGATCATTACAACAAAAGACGGAAGCGAGGAAGAAATGGATGTTGATGCCGTTGTCTTTTCCGTTGGAATCAGCGGATTACAAGGCATTCTGCGCAGCAGCAAAACACTTGCCTCTCGAAAAGAATTTCGCAATACGAATAACCTTTCAAGCATCGACGTCATGGCCGTGCGTTTGTACTTTGATCGAAAGATTCGCATCGAATTTGACTCAAACGCCTGCTTTGGCTTTGATGAAGCAACGGGATGGACGTATTTTAATCTCAATGCGATTCACGACGAGTTTAAGGATGCGAATAAGACTGTCATAGAAGCCGACTTTTATCACAGTAATCAGCTCATGCCCATGGATGATGCTGAAATTGCTAAAGAGGTACTCAGAAGACTCTGCGTAGCTGAAAATACATTCAATGGGGCGGAAATTGAGGATTATGTTGTTGTTCGAGTCCCCCGCGGTGTCACGCGTAAGTTATAATGTCTGACACAGGCGTTTTCTTGATTCCGGTTCTTAATTCTTGACTAACGAACGTTTTGTAATCGTCAACGTCGCTTGCATGTACCATGAAAGACTTTCGACCTGGTTCATATCAAGATTTCATGGACGTGAGAACATCGATCAACAATGTGTTCATGTCTGGAGGTAAGTCATGGATGTCGCGTTCATCTTTCCTGCTGAGCGGGGTTTGCATTTTTTTTTGATGAAGCTTGAAATACTCATTATGTTTTTTTCTTACTTCCCTGCTTCGGTGCGTGCCTGCGAAATGTGTCATTCGCACACCCAAACACATATTTTTACCCAACTGCACTGTTAGACTGGTACGTGAAGCTTTCGGAATACTCTGTGGGTACAGAGCTGTCTTATGCTAACATCGTGTTGTGACTATTATTCATTTCTTTGCAAACAGGATACGTACGTCACATGGGAGCTTTAGTCAGGAGAAGGCCCTTGTCACAGGGTACGAAGCTGCAAATGCTACCCTAGAGTACTTGGGGTACGGAATGTCAACCCAGAAGAGGATTATCCCAGTTGAAGAGGACGAGCCCCATATCATTGTTGTTAGACGTGTCTACAAAGCTTTAGAAAGAGTCCGCCGCCAACTGAATCCATTCTCAGATATTTTCATTGTTTAAAGTTTTGAAGTGGTCGACCTTGTCGTTCATTGACCCATCTAAAGGAAAGATCATGTTTCACGACCATGGATCAAGTCGCAGATTTGAGATCTTTCAAGAGTTGTTCGTATTTCTCGATTGTATCCGTCAATGCCTGTTTCCCTTGTTTGACCAGGCTAACCTTGCTTTCAGTGAGTTCTGTGAAACTCACTGAATACAATTGAAAGTCAACTGATGAAATACCATCGAGAACGTCATTCCATTCCGATTCTATTCTTTCAATAAGATCATTGTCTGAGCTAGTGTCGGCTACTATCTGCCACGATTTCAAAAATGATTTGCGGATATTGAACAAGGGTGATTTAACGCCTACAGTCCCAAGCACCCGACGGACAACATCTCCGTCAAAATCTTTGGTCTTAGCCTCCCAGTTCTTTTCCAGATCCACGAGGGCTTGATATCCCGCCTCAATCTGAGGCAAATATCTGCATGAAGTGTCAAGGAAATGTTCCAGTGAAGACCACTATGTCAGACATGCATGTAAACGGGAGGGAATGAAATTGTATTGCTCCTACGCACGTTTCAAGTTTCTTTGGATCTCCAGTTGTTGTAAACTCCGACTTTGTGTCTGAAGAGTACATAGTTGCTGCTGCAACCATAGGTTGCATAGCTACACCCAATACCACTGCAGAAACTCCTTTTAGACATGTTCTTCGGTCGATGATTGAATTGCTATCCTTCATGGCTGTAACGGGTTTTCGGCCGGAAACAGAAAGGTATGGGCTCTTGAGCAGGGGTAAACTGGTGTGTATGAAAGCCATTTGTCGTCTACCCTTATGTCAAGAGTTGGTAGACAAGTGTATTGTAATAGATAGATAGACCTTCTATGAGTCCTATGTTGAGAATGCGGATCAGGCCGTTGAGCGAGATGAAAGCATGATCAAGTATTGCAAGTATCACTCCCCCGTGGCCATCCGTACCTCTTGAATTCCGGTCTGTAATTATAATCACCTTCGTAACAGGGCTAAATTTGTGTAACCTGAACCAAAAACCTCGTAATCACGCTACACAAAAATGTCGGGAGATCAAGAGATGGCTGGGGAATAATTCTACAGTATAATGCACTGTACTTTACTTCATCTGCAAATATCTGTGGAAATATATTCTTGAGGTTTGTACAGTACCTAATCATTGCTCAACTAATATCCCATATTTATTCGTCGTATGGGCGAGATGTTGCGAGCACTGGGGCTGGCGGAAGGGATACGAATCGTTTGTGAGACCATACACTCGCATGTAATTGATATACTTAATGCATGCGCAGTACGCTCTCCCTATTCAGATTTGCCACAAGAGGAACTTCGCTGAGGTCAAGCTTCTACAAATTCTCGCCCACATCGTTACTCGAAGTCGACTGAGGTGCTTTTCGATTGTGGAAGTATGCAGTGAGCGTCGTTGACCTCAAATATTGTTGTACATGAAGAACGGCATAGAGGCCACCAAGCTTCTGAAAAGAGAGCTTAGAACCCGAATTCGATCCATGTTGCGATTACTCCCACAATCTGGCGTGGATGAAGAAAGCTTACGCGTTATTAAGAAATTCACCGATTCGGCTGTGTACCGAAATGCTACCACCATCGCTCTGTATGCTTCAATGCCACATGAATTTAACACCATCTCTCTTCTAGCGCAAGCCTTTGATGACTCAAAGCAAGTGTATTTACCGAGAGTGGTTTCAAAAGAAGACCATACCATGACGATGTTGAAATGTGCAAGTATGGCCGAATTGAACTCTTGGGATGCGAACTCATGGGGAATTCGTGAACCACCTTTAGAGGAAGGACGACTTCAAGCCCCAAGAGATGTTCACCTCGACATTGTTGTTGTTCCCGGGGTAGCTTTCGATGTTATGGGTCGTCGCTGCGGACAGGGAATGGGGTTTTACGATATGTTTCTGTCTTCGTACTCCAAGTGTTCGAGACGTATGCCGCATCTTGTATCTCTTGCTCTATCAGTGCAAATGGTAGATATGGTTCCTACTGATGAGTTCGATTGGGTCATAGACGAAGTACTGTTCGAGGACAAGGGGAATGGATAATTTCGGTAATGCTTTATCGAGTCATTCGTGACAGATGGATCCCTAATGATTATTGCACAGGATGGGTGTTATCTCCGATCTAATATTCTCCATGGGGGTTCGATAGTAATCGCCATTCTTTTATGTGCAGGCGCAGGCTGTTTGCAGCGTCGCGAACTTTTGAGCAAAGTGAACTCAAAAATGATTATGTGCAAGTTTGCGACTGTTATGAACCCATGGTCATTCAAGTAGCTTTCCTTCACAATTCAGTGAGCAAATTATCGTCCTTTGCTGTTAGCATTCGGCCTTTAGAGCTTTCGGTCCCGAACAGGTCGACCTCACTGAGTTGCATCGCGTTCTGACGTTCCGATAACCATTTAACACTTTCTCTTGTCTCCTTTGCTGCACTGGATGACTCTTGCGGTTTATGGCGCATTTGGAGGGGTGAATATTGTTCAACGTTTTCCTTTTGTTTTGCTGCAGAATCAATTTGTTGAGACAGGTGGTTCGAAACAGGTGGCTTATGGCTACTCTCACTGTGAGCTTGGAGGCCAATGTCGTGAGAGACCATTCGTTGCCAGACAATACTTGCGTCCTCCTCAAACCCGTTCTGAAAAAGTCGAGCACAAATCCCCATTTGAATCGCCACGTCACTGGTGCCGCTAGCACCAGCAAAAGGAAAAACTTCACCGCCTTCAAAGTCGTAGAAGAGACGAGCCATGTGTTTCCACTCGGCCGATTTCCTTGTGGCGGCGGTTTTGCTGTTGGACATTGCGAGCGAACGGGGAGTTTAACCGAGATCGATGGCAATTGGTTTTAGGTTCTTAAGTGCGCAGAACACGTGAGCAGGAGGTGACCTATGCACATGACTTTGGCTTTCGTTTGGTTTTTATGATAGATCAAGCGCACTAGGGTTTTGGGTGTGAAAGGAAAGCAAAGGGCCGCTTGCTGACGTCCGACTTGTCCGTCCCGTGTAGGGCTGCTCGGAGACGATACCAGCTGGCGAAACTCGCGACGCCGCGTTGGTTGTTTTCAACCTTTTGGCCAACGAGTTTCTTCAGTTTACCTCCCTGGTTTTTTGACACTCGCGCAAACATAAAACAACCGGGTCGCTTCGACTTGTACGCACATTTGCATTATGATCGAAAACGAACGCTCATAACAGCTGTCTCTGCGTTGCCAGTAGGGTTCGTGCTGTCAGCGAGTCGCGACCCATACAATGACAACGTTTCCTGCATCCGCCCCATAATTGACCTCGGGGCCCCGTCAAAATGTCCGCGCCTTTCTCCGAGACAGCGCAGCACGTCATCGAGGAAAACCCGGTGGCAACCACAAATAGCATCATTGCCATGCCCTAGATCTCAAAACTCCGAGGACGCTCTTCTCACCTGATTCAACGGGTCTGGTACAACAAACAGAGGCCTTGAAACCCTTCGTCAGTCTCGCTCCAACGATTTGACGGCCGTTTTGTGGGACCATGCCAACGAAAACTTCGTCGTACCACCTCCGCCTTGGGACATGCCGCGGCCCGCTGGGACAAATTGCGACAGGAACAACTGTTTGGCATATTTGCACATGAGCGAGATTACGATTCGTGTCGTCATTCAATGAGTCCGCACGATGATTAACGTCGGCACATGCAATCGCCGCATAAATATTCTACGTAACGCCGCACCATCTGTCGTTCATTGGATCATCAACACAGTCCCTGCGTGCTATGGGTATGGTGCGGATACCATGCGGGAAATGCTCACTGCTCGTCCCTTAATCATCGATGAAAAAAGTTAACTGATCTTCGCCTCGGAGACGATTATCCAGAACATACTTGATTGAGACTGCGTTGTTTCATTGAAAGAACAAGTCCGGACATCACAGCGTCGTGATGTCCCAGCCCCTTCCATCACATCCGTGCGAGTTGTCCGGAGAGGAATGCCTGAATTGTACGTTTTCTGCAAGAGTGTCACGTGTAGCTGGATGGCTTTGATAACAGAGATTTCTCTCGTGTTTTTAGCTTTTTTTCACGAGGATGCTTTCGAAACAGAGATATGATACACTGAATACATCACAAGTAATGAGGAAAAATGAAGATTAAGTACTAAGTAACACAAGGAAAAACTGCAAACAAGGCAAAAGAGTCCTTGATTTACTTCTTTGTACAGAGCATTCACACTCATTTAAAATAAGACTGGCAAGCAAACAAAAAAACAACATCCATAGGGCACGTGAACGACATAAGGTGTTAAATGAAAGCATTAAAAGAAACAAGCAACTTTGATCAACGCCCCGCCCCCAGGATTTTAAGCGGATGTGCGTCCATGTCGAATAGCGTACATGGACTGCAGCAACATCGCATTACGACGCCAGCGCATCGGCCTGCTTAGCCGCCCATGCGTTGCCGACGCAAACGGCAGCAAACGCTGCAGAATGCAACTGCGCTGCATCCCGATCACGTTGTCTAACGTCGTAAAAAGACAGAACAAAGGGAACTTCACCAGCGACCGGAACAGGAACGGAAAATCCACAATCCAGTCGAGCAGCCGCCATGAGCTGCGCCCTACTCACCACGTGACACAGCTGCGAAGGCGCGGAAGTCCAGAACGGGGCGCGAGTTTCAAACGAACGTCCAGCAAAGTCCGATGCAACAGGGAGTGGCTGCTGCTCTGCGGTACAGCGCGCAAGCGTGCTAAGAGCTGGATACTGCATTGGGGTTCCGCGCAACCGGGTATGTATCAACGTCATATTCGGTGGATCTATTTGCCAAGCTTCCGCGTACGGCCACGATCCAGTTTGGCTGATCAGATCCATAAGAGGACTGAGGGCAGCTTGAGCGCAAGTGGCTGTGCTCACATACGAATCGACCCAGGCAACAAGCCTATGTTTTGAGCGCACGGCAAGGAAGAGTTCGAGGTTTGCGTTTTCCTGATGCATGTGCTGCAAGGCTGCGATAGCATGGTCTAAAATTTGTACCTTGTGCTTTACTTCCACGGTGGGTGAGCGAGGTAGCATGTTATTCAAAGTGTCAAAGCGGCCATTGAGTCGAGCTCGACATCGTCTGGTGTGCGTGTTGTGGTGGTTTCGACGCTGTTGAGTCGGGGAGGCGTGGCCAGAAGTGACGGATTGATTTTCGAGGGGCGCTCTTGGTTGAGGTGGAACAGCTGAGGAACGTTGGGGATGCGACTGCGAGGGTCGTACAGAAGATTCAACATTCGGAAATTCGGAATTGTGGGATTCATCGTCTGTGGGATCGTAGTCGTTCTGCTCGGGAAGTGAGGCGTCGTCGTCATCTTCGTCAAAGGCGGGAGGTGGAGTGTGAGGCGAGGAGGGTGCTCGAGCGTTTGACATGGTCGTGTGCTGCGATCGCGAAATAAGAGAGGGAGTAGACAGCGAAAGCGACATACGAAAAGGAGAGAGCAGGCAGCAAACACAAATTACAAATGGTCTCACGACGTCGGCTCTCTCCACAATCGATAGCGTGCAGAGCGCAACCACCGAAAGTAAATCCGGTCGAGGAAGCGCGCGAAACGACGCACCGGTTGTGAACCTCAACCCGGAGAGCGAATTCGTTAGGCTCAGGCTGCGACTAGGCCTCCCATATCGAAATAAAAAACGCGCCGACTTTAAAAAAAAAAAGGGGCCTTCTAGGCAACGGCGACACGACGGGACCTCTTGTCGTCACTCACGCAAGCAGGCCAAATGCGCGCTTCTCGCTCGCGTGCGCGCATCTATGCCATGCGACGGCAACAAAACGAAGCACGCAACGCATGAGGCCAGCAATTCAGTCAGTACGCACGCCAACAGATCGGGCCACAAATTATTGGAGACCCAATGGCGTCGGTCAGACGCTCACGGTTACGTTCGGCTTTTTCTACAACGTATGCCAAGTAAGGTGAATGGCTATCGGATACCGTCGAACAGTCATCATTCCACTGCGGGCGAGAGTGTGCGCGACGCTTTGCTTACCTCTCTCCGCTACGGGATGCCGGGGCGTTGGCGCGTTCTGCGCAGCAAAACTGCAGGCAGAGTGAAGACGAAGAACGCTTGGTCTTCGTGGCTGTGCCACCTGCGCACCAGCCCATCGCCGAAGGGGGATGCCCGTCGTCGATGAGCCGCCGCCGTTCTCTTCGCGTCGGCTCTTCCAACGGCGGCGCCGAGCATCATGATTAGATCCGCTCCCACTGCTTTGGATCCCAAACTCCACACGTACAGTAGATCAACATGCTTACAGTTACTGACAGACTCAAGCAGCCTCCCACCAAAAGCTCCAATTCATGCCACCATGCCGACGCAACTCTGTGGGAGCAGAATTCAACGCTGCGCCGTGGGGAGAGAACATCCTCGTTGTTCTGCCTTGCATCGCGACTGTCTCCGTCCGCGCCGCTTGTGACACCACCGCAGAGCGCAACGATGGAAGCATCCTCGCAGACAATATGGCCGCAACTGCTCATTGTGGCTACTGTTGCTGCGACGCACATGTCCATGCCGAACCACTGGCTTCCATATTCCCTGGTGGCCCGCGCACATTCCTGGAGCGTGCGCAAGGCTTTACTTTTAAGTACGGTCTGCAACTCAGCTTCGATCCATCGCAAAATTAACTTTCATTTAGCGTGTCACTGACTTGTGTGTTTTCGTTGCTTGTTGCCACGCAAAGCTGCGCTGGGAGCTGCGGGGCACGTCGCAGCAACCATAGCCATCTCGCTGCTCATTTCTGAGATTGGCGCTGCGTTCATTTCTCACCAGCAGTATCGCGTTCTGTCCAGCGCGCTTCTCTTTGTATGGGGATTGTATTACTTGTATTCTTACAGCGCGAATCGAAGGAACTTATGTTGCGAATCTTCCGAGAAACTCCCCACGCTGTCAAAGCCGCAATCTATGTCAAAGAGTGATTCTGCCGCTGTGCAGAGAACAGCAGCGATATCCCTCGTCATGTTGACTACATTATCACCTTGCGTGGGATCGATGCCGGTGCTTGTCACGTTGATGGCACCGCCTGTAGCACCGTCAACAGTACTGCTTGCAGCCGCTGTGTTGTTCATAACTTCCATGAGTGTTTGCTGTGCCTTGGTTGCAGTTTCTCTCCTGGGCGCCTCAACGATGGAATTCACGGCCGTTAGAAAACATGAGCGTCTTATTCTAGCAGCCGGCCTCATCCTGCTTGCTGCGCTCACTTTCTTTGTTTTTGCCGACGATCACGAGCACCATCATCACCAGCCTCTGCACCAGTCGCACACTCATGAACACCGTGCACATCATCACACGTGACCCGCAATCGTAAACTGTGGACATTTGAAATGCAAATTAAAACTTCCCACTTATAATTACTCCCAATTCTTAAGCGACAGTCCCATTCCTCTCTCTCGCCCATGGAACGTGCAACCGCACATGTAACGTGTAACCCTGTTGTGCGCCGTAGCAAATCTGGACCGGGCCAACAGGGGCCACAAACTGGCTCTACGGCTGGTCTCCAGTGACTGGACTTAGTCCAGTCAGACAAGTCCTAGGCGATGAGCAGCTGACCCCCATGATGTGACACCATTGGAGCAGACACTGACTGTCACGTTCTCCTCTTGTTACACGTTTGCTTTCCAAGTTCGTAACCCAAGTTTCAAGTCCGGTATGGTTGCTGTGAAACCTCAATCCAGCTTCAAAGCCGCATTCTTCATGTATCCTTTCTCGCGAGCCCGATCCATCGTATTGCTATAGCATCCCACTCGCGACCTCCACATCTCTATTCTGCTTCGAAAACCATGCCTAAACTTCCAAAACCCATTCACCAACCTCCGGATATTTACCGACATGGTTTTCGACCATTACAGCCACAGGCCCGTTTCAAACCCATATGCCGACCGCTGCACGTTCCCGAAACGCAGTCAGCGCACATTTCGAATCGTATCTTTATCGCTTCATTCTCATTGCGACCGACAATTTACATATTTCTCCCGTATGTATCAGCAGGTCGCTGATCTTTCGTTCGGGGCAGCACTAACTTTCAACAGGCCGAAGAAAATGTTTTACTTACAATTTTACAACATGGAGAGAATATGATTTGTATCTTGAGAGGGCAAATCGGAAAAAAAATCCAAACCATGAATTGCTACCGTCAGAAGCACACCCTTGCGCTCTTTGAAGGCCATATCACAATCGAGCTTTCTTCCGGCAGATCTGCCGCATTTTAGCTTTTCTGACTGTTCCTTGTGTACAATACTGACATGCGAGATCATTGGCACCTTGAATTATGCCCTTCGTGCCACGATTGATTACTTTTGTATCCATGAAGTTTGTGGATTCAAAAATATTCAATCGCAAATCTGCAGCTTGCTCGTGCTATATATTGTACCATACTGGCATCCTTCTGTAAACTTCTCTCCACTTTCAACGCGTCTGAATCAGGCTTCAATTGTTGTTTGAGTTCAAAAAGATACTGATGTTGCGTTCCATTCAACGCACCAAAGAAGCAATTATTGAGTGCGAATAGATTCTGTAGAACCCAATTCAACGGAGTCTATCGAGCACGTTTGAACCACAAAAAACACTTATCAAGGCAAATCCATCTGTGTGTGATCAAACCACTTCACCATTTCATTTTTGGTCGAATTTCATCAGAGCGCATTAACCACAACAGGAAAAAAGCTTTTTTTGGCTATGTAACAGGTTTATATTTGTTTCAAAGCATTAATAACATACATCCTTTGCTCTTCTTTCTTTTTTCTACGATGAGAAAACAATGCGTATCTATTCATTTCTAGATCCCATGTTCTGATCGAGGGGGTGGAAGCAGCTAGGGAATCAAACACCGGCTGTCGTTTTGATCTTTCCGCCGGTATAAATGTTCGATATATGTGAAGACGTGGAACAGTCTGTATCTGTCGCTTTGGAAATGCATCACGTCTCCAATACCACATAACATGGCTTTCAGGCCAGGCGTTGCGCAGGGCAAATATTTTGTTAGTGTAGAACTCTGAATTTGTGCGCTGAAATGAGATCAATAAATCACTTAGAAAAAAACTGATTTATTTCGAGTTTTGGATTGCTGTCCTATGTTGCTCTTTAACGTTAGCTTCTACTTGTAACAGAAATGGGCCTTGGAATCACAATGTCAGCCATCTGAGACTATGAGCAGATCTCTTGGCGTAAAAACGAATGACCAGCGTTTCTTGTTGTACCATGCTGGGTGCTCTTTCACTAGCAATGGTTGATATTCAATAGTTAATTTAAGGTTTCGATGGTATTTCCGTATCTTGCTCTCGTTGAACACAATTCTCTGATATTGATAGAAAAAATGCCTGCAAAAGTGTCGATTTTCCATAAACACCGATAAATATGGCCCGTACTAAAAAATTGGCTTGTCTAGCCGGAGCAACCAGCGAAGAAAAAGGAAAGAAAGCATACAAAATGTAATCCGGCTTGAACCGTATGAGCTGCTGGTCTTCCCAGAGAAAAAAAGCGTCGCCTGAAAGCTTGCCTGCAGTTCGCTTTTCGAATGTCGACGAGGATAGAAAAGAAGCGCTCTTTTGACCATTGGACCATTCATATGAAAGTATGGCGACTCGTACAGCGAACCAGCATAGGAGCGCCGGAGTTCCTCAACTGCTTTTTCTTAATTCAGGCATCGATCAAGAGCAAAACCAAACATGGACAGTATTTTGGGTTTTCTTGTTGTGAGTTGTATCTGAATTGTACAGGTCGTAGCCAATGACAAGATTTGTCGTGGTCCGTACAAGTTTGGATGTTTGCGGCGAATATCACCTTTCCCGATATAGAAAATCTCAGAAGTAATCATCTCCCGAAGTAAAGATGATGTAACGCCAGCCAACGGAACGAGTCAAAACAACTAACACGCTCTCTATCGGAACTTTTGACGAGATCAAGAAGAGAAACATTCATTATGACATACGACAGACATTTTTCGTTCTTGCCGAAAGAGCGCGTTTTTTTTCATAAGCATGGCAACCCCGAGGCTTGTTTCCTTCTACCTTTAAGAGAAAAGCTGTTCTCCGATGAGCCGGTAGATTCCTCGGTTCGATGAGATCGTGCAAATGACAGCTGGTTGATTTATTTTCTCAATGATTCGGGAAAGGAACATGAGCATACCTCATAGCTGCCGCAACGAAGTATATATCCGCAGGGTCATGAGCGGATTCCCGTTACACACTCAATTGAAAGTTGAAACGGTTTTGAATTGCAGTCATATGAGCTCGAGCTCCACATCGCATGATCCATCGCCGTTTTAATTCCATTGCATTGCTTCTGGGACCAATTTGTCGCAAGAAATCGAGGTTTGTTAGAAAAGGCGATTGAAACCAAGCAGGAAACTGCGCCCCGAACGTAGATGCAGATTGCCTGTCTCGGTAAAGGAAGTTCTGGAAGGAGGAGCTCAAACATCAGACGATCTCGACGGGAATTTTGCAACACTTGCGCAAACGCCTTCCAGTATTTTCGATCCAGAAGTTGGAGCACGCTTTATCGATAGGAACGACAGATTCGTTAATATATCGCGTGGCGCCGGTGATGTTAGCTTCCTAAACCGCACATCGAAGTACGGTTACCACATCGTAACGACAACGGTCATGACGATAGCCTTACTGTAGATAGAGCTTCCTAAACGAACATCTCATTTCCTGGAAATAATTTTGAAAAGCACGCGTTTCACGACCACATTCACATCAGGTTTCCCTTCAGAGATCAGACTACGTGCCGAGTACTGATTGTATCGCCGACAGGTGCACATTTTGCAAAAATGTTGAAAATTTGAGCCGCTGATGCCAACCTCGTACTCATGTTTGCTCGTAAACGGTTCTCGCTTTCCGACTGCGGATTTTGTGCCGATTTTGTTCCGGCCCCCCAGGCTGCAGCCATTCCTTCCCATCTTGAATTCTTTTGCCCCGCCAAGGCGGCAATAAGCGCAAGAAAGCGCCAAACAGTCGTCTCGGACATTTTCGCAATGTTTGACATACACATCTCCTTCGCTCTCATCAAAGCCAAAACCAATTCGGTTCCGACATCAGCCGAAAATTAGATGGAAAGCACTTCCAGGGCCCTCATCAGAAATATTCAGATAAGCTCCAAATAAAAGGGCTGAGCGGCAGTGGAAAACTGAACGTAACCTCCTATTAACACCATATGGATCCAGCAACACATCGCATCCAGTCCTGGGAAAATGGCGAGACATGCCTGTGCTCTGAGGGGGGTTCCCGGTTTATATCTTTCTTCTCACATCATTTGCAGAAGGTCAAGCAATTTTTCTGTTGGTCAGAACGGGACTTCGAGGGCTGTGAACAAGCGTGCAAAATTTGAGACACACTCGGGGATGAAGGAGATTGGAGAAGAGACCAGAGCACTGAACTTGTTCAAGAACCGCTAGTGAATGGATCCAAAGCAAAGGGGATCGAAATCGGTGGTTGCGATCCAGAGGAATGGGCTTCCAGACAGTAGGACAGAAAAAGGACAAACATGATGTTTCTCACACACCGTAAGGTCGACTTCTGACGAAAAAGGAATGCACGAGAGAGGCTTGTATATCCGATTAAGCATTGTGTACATTCTGCGCACCTTTCTTATGTTTCTTGAAAGAAGTTCTTCAGAATCGTGGAGACGAACCTCTCAACTATGTGTCTTCCACCCGTCCTGCGGAAGAATGTGTTCCGCAAGAAGCAAAGCGGAGCAGGCTGGCCAAAATAACATGCTGCAATGAGAAAACTGCGGTGTTTAAGCATTATGGCATTGTGCGGACAGTAGTGTATCGGAGAGGTTTTGTGTTCCGGGAATCAACTGCCTTCTTCTTCTTCTTCTTCTTCTTGATATGGTCTGGTGTAACTTATTGCTTGTGCACCAGGAGAGCAATCCTACAGATAATTCTCTCTTCTATAGAAGGTCAAAAAAGTTGACGGCCATGTTCTTATCGATTCTAACAACGATTTTTCTTTCCGCTCTCGCTTAGACGGTTTCTCATCGCTTCGGACCAAAATTTTAAGCGTGCATCGAAAGAGTACGGTGTCATCATCTTTTTTACCTTCCATGCCGCACTCACATCTTACAACATTGTTTTTCATGTATGAACTTACGGGATGCAGTATTGGCGCATGACAGGTAGCAAATTGCTCTGGTGTTACTTCACACCGTCTTATTTCTTGTGCACTTTCTCCGTTCTCTTGATTGACGCAAAAAACGTTTTTTTTCTTTGATTGTGATCTCACGCAAGCCACACTTTCGATATAGTCTACATGAACGAGAAATTTTTCTGCTATTGCAATCTTCAATCTCGATTTCGCATGTATGAAATGCCGTCTGAAGTTTGAATGCGACGAAGAAAAGTAGAGGGGGAAAAGACTCTGATTTCCGAGCAGATCAGAAGAACGGCTGGTACTGACTCAAGTAGAGCGAGCAAGACTGGGGGAAGCAGGTAGAATAAGGTAAGATGGAGAATAGGTTGCACACAAAAAGCAGTACTGGAACATTCGGACGTTGTTACAGATCAGGTGCATCGGGGATGTAGTGTTGTAGTTGGCGCTCACAACGGGCGGCAGAACTGGAAGCTTGGGATTGATTTACTGCAAGGAAGGGATAGCTGCAAGGGTCGTGTACGTGGATTAGATGCCGAATCGGAGAAGAAGGCTGTGTGCATCGGAGGACGCAGATGGCGGGCGAGATGAGCATTTGCATGCATGGACGGACGTCAGGAGAGAGCTCGGAGTCATGGGCAACCAGACGCAGGTGTACCGCAGGAATGGGAAGAGAGAGGGTCGGTGGAAGATGAGATGGCTCTCGCGTAGGTACTGATGACGAGGAAAATGAGCCCGTTTGGACAAGAGTTGTAAGTGGAGAGGGATGTGGATGGCATGGGTGCCCCAGCGGACCGCGCCGTTGTTGGTTGGAATTTGGGCACAGTCGGCATTCATATGGGCCAAAGATATGAAACCGTGGCTGTGTGCTCTTACACTTGATTTACACGATGCTGGCGCGCTGGCGCGCACGTGCCGGTGCCGCCGACGGTACTGTAGCGGCGCTGCGCAGGGCGCGCCAACGCGCAAATGCGCATGCGCGGCGCGTGCGCGGCGCGTGCGCGGCGCGTGCCGCTTGGTGGCCAAAAGCGCTGCAAAAAATCAAAAGCGACGAAGAAAAGTTGTGCCTCGTTAGAAGGATCTCTGCGACAGAAGCGATGTGGGAGAGGGGCGGCGGCTTGGGAAGCGTGTTCGGGGCGGAGCAGCAGCGCGGACTGCTCTGCTTCGCAGTTTTTGTCGCTTGGCGAGGGGGGAGTGGGCGCTTCTTCGCCGCATGCAAACGTGTGGGGCGCGATCGTGAGGCTAGTGGCTACGTTGCGTTGTGCGCGCTCGCGATTGTTCGCGCATGCTTGCCGTCGCGGCACTTTCCAGCCTTCTGGTGGTAGCTCCACTCGCGCTACCGCCGTCACGCTTGCAGTGTTCCACCTCCAGTTCCCTTTCTCCCGCCGCAATCGCTCCTCCACCTCCGTTCTCTACTCTTCTCGAAAGCTCCGCGAGAACCCCCCCCCCTTCGGCTGTGCCACACATTCGCCGCCCTTTCTTTCCAAACATCGCGTCTCGCACGCCATGCTTGCTGCTTTGTCGTGCCACCGTTCTCTCCGCCGCGGCGCGCGCCGCAGAGCATCCCCTGCGTGGCATGGCGCAGCAGCGAGGAAATGGAATGGTCTTTCGGCTACTGTGCTTGCGCCTTGCACCTCTACCACTTCCTGCTTTGTTCCGCGCAGCCCCCGTCGCGCCTCTACGCGCAAGTATTCGCCTGTGCAGCGTATATATGTCTTTGTCATTGAGCGCAGCAAGTTTTTGAGTTGCGCTTCCCGCTCGATCCCTGTTCTTTAGGGCACCATTTGTCCTTTCGCATCCCCTGTGGATCCACCCAAGGCGCCGGGTACATGGTTCCACTCCTTGCGAGCCGATTCGAGCGCATGCGATTCATGCTGTCGGTCGCAGTTTTCCTATGTAGGAAACAATGGCAACAAAACTTATTCCTGTCGGCCAAAGACACTGTTTCGATGCGCTTTGGTTCTACTTGCGGCGACTTGCCGCTCGAGGAAGACACTTTTCACCTATAGCCATTTTTTTCGGCATGGTGAGAAGCTGTGCATCAAGAAGCACTGTGTGAAAGCCATGTGTTTGGCATGGTGAGAAGCTGTGCATCAAAAAGCGCTGTGTGAAAGCCATGTGTTCTTGTTCGGAGAGAAAATAGTGACCAACTGTGATGAAACCAAACTAAAACGGTTTTGTTACGAGCTTCAATCCATGCGAGAGAGACACGCTTACGCACATTTCCATTTGGGCAAGGCTTGAAATTATGCAGCAGACGGGGCTCTCAGCGAGTAGTGGGTGCCTGTTCCAGGCGGAAAGAAGTACGAAGCGCAAAAAACGCGCAGCAAGATGGTTTTGGGCTGAGCACCAAGGTGAGCCGGAGAGCCAGGCTTATCCACGTTTCCATTCTACCAGTGAGAGAGAAAACTGTGCAGCAGAAAGCGCTGTCGGCAAGCCGTGCGCGCCCGTTCCAAGTGGAAGGAGCGCCAAACATGCAAGGAAATCGCTGCTACATAGGTTTGCCATACGCGTCAAATTGAGTTAGACAAGTTTTTTTTTTTTTTTCCGTGAAGAGAAGCACTGTACCAGACAGCACTGTTGGTGAACCGTAGGTTTTTGAGTGGAATCAGTGACGAGCATGGAGGAAAGCTCAGCAGGGCGGGTTGCTGCCGGTGAACACCACACTGGGCGGCGCTTGCTATTGGCGCCTGTGGGGGGCAAGCGGACGGGACGCGATCCGCGATCGTCATGAAGATAATGGCAGCATGCGCAAGACGCGCGTGGCGCGCAGGGCTTTTTTGATTCAGCTTGTGGTGCCCACTTGTGCTGTGCTGTTGTACGAGGACTTGTCTGCCAGCGCAAAATGACGCTCTTGAGCTCGGAGCCATACCTTAGGAACGAGTGAGGGCGTGCACAAATTGACGCAACGCCTGTACTTGACACGTGCCTACTGTGTACAGGCTGTTCAAGGACACGAGTTTTTGCGTCGCAACAACGCCGGTACTCCAAAAGCGGCTATGGCGAGACATGTGGTGAAAAACACTGTACATTTACGAAACAAGAGCGCAACAGTTCCCAAGGTGTTAGATATTTGTGTGTGGCGACTTGTTGATTGGTTGTGTTCCGTTCGTCGCAGGATATGAAAGAGTGAAGTGGAGCTAGCGGCAGTGCGCTAAGCTCGCTGTGAGTGGGAAGGGGGTGTTGGGGAGGACGCCGACATGTTCTCGAAAACAAACGCAGTCGAGCGGGAATTCGTAGAGCTGCGCAGCCGGGAGCGGCGAGTGGGCCTCAGAACGCGGGCCCATGCTTGTGACTGCGACGCGCCGGCAAATGCGCACATCAAAATGGCTTGCAAAGTGCGCACACGCGCCTGCCGCGCCCTGCCGCAAAGCCAAAGCTCGTCACAGCGGAAACTGTAGCAGCTCGTCCTCAAGTCCATCCTCGTCGAGGTCCTCCGGCAGCGCCCAGTGTTGCGCGCCTTCTTCCACCAGCGGGAAGTCGACGACAGGCTCGCCTAGCATATTCTTCAAGTCATAAGGCCGCGAAAAGTCGTTGCTGATAACTACCCACTCCGGCTTGGCCTTGATGCTCTCTCCGTTGTGGTTGTGACCTTTCGTGACTCTGTTCTTTGTACAGATACTGGCATCGTTGTCCGTGCTCTGGGCGCACGGTGGTCGGCGGTAACCGTCGCGGTTGCAGTCGTCGCCGCCGCCGCCGTTGGCGTTGGCGTTGTCGTCGGCATCGGTGTCCACGTCGGCGTCCACGATGCCGTCGTTGTTGGCGTTATCGTCGTCATTGGCGTTGCCGTTTGTGTGGCCGAGGGCACTGCCGTTGGGTTCGGCGTTGCCGTCGGCTTCTGCGTTGCCGTCGGCTGCGCCGTTGCCTTCGGCTGCGCCGTTGCCTTCGGCTGCGCCGTTGCCTTCGGCTTCGACGGTGTCATCGGCTTTGGCATCGCTATCCCGTACGGCGTCAGAGGGGCCATCGCCGTCACTTTCAGCTTCTGCGTGGTCCTTATAGTCGACCAGGACGTCGTTGTCGTCGTCGGCGTCAACGTCGGCATCGACGCCCATATTCATGTCCATGTCCACGTCCCTATCCACGTCCATGTCGCCGTCGCCGCTGTCGCTCAGCGTGCACGACGTGCCGTCGAGCGGCGGTGAAGTAGGGGCCATCGGCAGGCCACAAGGCGTGTGGCACAGCGGCTCCGAGCGTAGGTGCAGAGGCGGCGGAGCCGGGCGAAAATCGGCCGGCATGATCGGCGCCAAACGAGGCTCGGTCTTCTCAGCGTTGCTGGGCCGTAGGTTGCTGATGACGGTGCTGTACGGGCGCCTGGCGGCGGCGGCGGCGGCAGCAGCGGCTGCGGCGGCGGCGTTGAGCTGGGCGGCGGCGTAGGCGTGAACGGCCTCCTGCTGCGCTCTCTCGGCGAGCTTCCTTCTGCGGCGGTAGCGGGCGGCGAACGCCTTGACCTGCTTTTCGGAGCGGGTGCCGACGGATTTGATGATGTGCTCCCAGGCGAAGGGGCCGTAGCGATGCAGCGCGGCCTCAAAGCGCGCCTTCTCGGCGAAGCTCCAGTGCGAGCCGCGCGCAGCCATGTCGCGACGGCTGCGCTTGACGTAATCTATGCAGCGCGGGGAGGAAGTGACGGGGGTGGCGGGGGCGGTGGATGTGGGGGTGGTGGATCTGGCGCGGTAGGACTCCTCTTTGAGCAGGTGGGCCAGCTCGCGGCGCTTGACATGAAGAACGCTTTCCAGCTGGCGGATGCGAAAGGCGTTGGCGGCGGCGCTGGCGCAAAGGTCTGGCGAGGCGGCGAGCGCAATCGGATTGGCGAGCACTCGGTTGTGCTGTGCAACATCCATGGGTGGGCGGTAGGGTGGGGGGGGGGAAGTGTTTGGGGGTGGGCAGCGGTGGGCAGCGGTGGGCAGGTTGGTGACGAAGCGGAAATGGAACGTGGGGGGGCGGGGGGGATGGGAAAGAGCGGCGGGTGTTAAGTAATGTTATGGCGGAACGGTGTTCGGGAGGCGCGCCCTCTCTCGCTGAGCAGTCGAGCAGTGGGTGAGGTGCGGGCGGTGGGCACAGGCCGGCACGTGTTCCGTGCGCGCCGCGCGCACGAAATCCGCCGGCGCACCCCTTGTGCGTACGTGTCACGCGTTGGCAGCCAAAGTGATGGGCAGGCGGCGCCGAGGTTGCCGCTGGGCGACCGCGGGGCGGCCGCGGGGCGGCATGCGTGCGCAGCGCGCACGTAAAGGGGGGGAGTGTGTCTGGCGCGTGGCTCGTGTTGCGTGGCGCGTGCGGCGAGCCATGCGGTGCCATGGGGTGAGGGGGCGAAGCGGCACCGTATCGGCGCCAAATCGGCTACAAATCTACGCCACTCTGCGGCGCGCGTCCAATGCGCGAGCCTCACGCCGTATCTCACAAACATCTCGCGGCGGCGCCCATGCACCGCGCCGTGGGCGATGCATGTAAGCGACGTGCAATCGCGGCCGCCGACGCTTCGCGCGTGAATCTGCGCCGTGCCGCTTCGGCCACCAATGACCACCGCGTCCGTATCTGCGCCGTATCTCGCCGTTCCTGCCATCCCACGCGCCGCAGTCTTGCGCAGCCCACGCCAGACAGACGGCGCACTTTCACCGCCATGCTGCGTGAGCGCATGTGGCCACGTGCGTCGCGCGTGTGTAACGGCGACTGACTGCCACCTGCTGCCCTACGCGTCTGCGCGCCGCTGAGCGCCGCTGCTGCGTCCGCGCCGCCGTGCCCACGTGTGCCACGCATGCGCGCACCGCTGCCGGGTGCCACAGCTCGCCGCGCCTCCCCACAGCGCCGCGTCCATCGCCCGCGTGGCCACGTGCCGTCCGCTTGCGCTGCGCTCCACAGCCCCGCGCAGTACGCCGCCACTGCCAACCAACTCATCCCCCTCCCCGCCCTGCTCTCCCCACCCCATCCATCCTTCGCGTCCCTTCCGCGCCGCCGCGCCGCCGCGCCGCCCACCCGCCCCGCCATGTCTGACACCGTAGTGTCCCCTCCCGGCGACGAAGATTCCGCTCGCCCCAGCCCGCCGTCCATGCTGCCGCCGCCGCCGCCGCCGCCGCCGCAACCGAAAGAGATGCCGCTGCCGCCCAAGTTTCCGTCTATCCATGACGAGCCGGCGTGGACCAGCCCGCACCCCGCTCAAACTTCGCCTGCCGTCGAAGCCCGCGACTCCGCCCCGGACGCTGCCGCCACCGCCGACGCCGCGTCCGCCGCCGCCGCCGCCGCCACCGCCGCCGCCCCGAGCTCGGAGCCGTCCCCAAAGCAGCCGGCGCAACCCGTTTCGTGGAACCGCGACAGCTCGGACAACCTGTCGCCGTCGCTGTCGCAGCAGCCGCTTCAACCGGACCACGCCTCCGCGCCGCACCAGCAGCCGGGAATGCTGCACGCGCTCCTGGCGCTGTTCAAACCCAAGGCGCAGCAGCCCGCTGCCGACGCGGCGCAGCCGCCCCCCCCGTCACAGCCGCCGCTGCAGAAAGTGAAGCACGTGGTGTGCAAGCTGCCGGACCCCACGCTGATCTTTGTGTTGCAGGCGTCGCTCATCCTGCTGCTGCACTCGCTTGTGCCGCACGTGTTGCGCTCGTGGCCTGCCAGGATTGTCGTGCCGCTGCTGCTGGTGCCCACCGTGGGCGCCGCCGCCCTGTGGAGGCGCACCGTCGTCATTGCCAAGCCGGGCAGGAGTGTGCTGTCCGTTGTCAAGCCCATCCCCAACGCCGGCAAAGTGGTCAGCATGGGGCAGACGCTGCGCGCGAGAGAGGCCGCAGTCATTACCGCCGAGCAAACCGTCCGAGATGGTCAGGTGCGATTGGAGATGTTGCGGAAGGAGATTGAAGCGCGTCTGCCCCCGCAGGACTCCATCACCACTCTTCTGGCGAGCGACAACAGGGCGCAACAAACCTCGTAATCCGTTTGCACAACCGCTGATTTTATCCGTGCCGCAGATATTGTTGCACATATCTGCGCGGCGTCCAACGCCGATGACCGCCGCCATCGCGCGCTGCCACGTGCCGAGCGTCCACATGGATGCATGTGTCCATACTGCTGTACACGCTCACTGCATATCTGTGCGGGACCGCGACCCTTCCTGCGGCTGTGAGTACAACACAATACCACCAAAGCTGTTTTTGGTCGCCGCAAAGATTGCGCGCGCTTGCTCGTGTACTTGTGCACTTGTGCACAATCATCGCAGTTTTGACCATGTGTTACAATAAAGAAAGCCGCACAGCACCAAAGTGCGTGACGGGCCCATTTGAGTAAAACGCACGCATGTACAACACTACTGGATTTACACCGATTGAATAACTTTTAATCTCGCCCTCCGTCCGGCGTAGCGTCACAACCGCAGCGCACGCTGGATGCAGCTCCGTCATTGGAAGACTGCCACCTTTCGGCACAAGCAGAGGCCAACGAAAATGCACATGATGGCTTCAAGTTCGACGACGTGCGCGCATACAGCGCGCAAGCGTGGCTTTCATAGTTTACCTGCGCGCACTCTCACGTCAGCCGCCGTGCGACGACAGCGTTCAAACCAAGTGAAGCGCTCTTTGAAGCTTCTCGGGGCGATGCAATCCTGCCGCCAACTGCGCAACCACTCGCTGCCAACTGCGCAGCCGAACGGCACCCACGGCGCGGTCAAACGGCGCCAACTGCGCAGTGCAACGGCGCCAACTGCGCAGTGCAACGGCGCCAACTGCGCAGCCGAAATCACCAAAAACAGCCAGAGGCGGCGTGGAACAGATGCGCCACAGAGCCTCAGTGGATTGCGGCGTGCCTTTTCCAGTAGTCTACGCTCTTCATGTATGCTTGGCGATTGATCGGCACGCCACTCCCTCCCTGCGAGATGAGCTCGTTCCTCATGATTGTTATGGGGTTCCTTTCGTGGCGCCCACGCATCGCTGTTCGTCAGTAGTCTGTGCGCGAAGCGCGCAAGGTTTCGGGCGTGCACAGTCGCAACTCACATTGGAATCTCGTGCGGTTCAGCCTGACCCTTGATGCTGATGAGACGCCACGGCGCGTCGTCCAGAGCTTCGGTCTTTCCCATGGCTTGATTTTCCTTTTGTATCTGCTCGCGACTGTACACTGCACGTGGGCGTCGCAAGATGCGGAGCGGGTTGCAGTGTGGTTAGTGCGCGTCGCGGGTGCGGTGTGTTGGCGGCTGTGCGGCAACTCACAAATGAGGTCGAGATAGTTGGAAACCGGCGGTGAAACCTGGTGCGCAGGGAAGAAGCGCACGAGAACCGGAAGTTCTTTGTCATTGCGCGCCTCGTACGCAGTCTTGAGCAAGTGCTCGTTGTCAGCGGTGATTTGCATGGCTCCGTCGCAGATGGAGCTGTCGAAATTGGGCATGAAAATGTGCTTGCAGAACGGGGCGTAGCCGTCCACCAGCACGGGTCGGTCCTTGAACTCGTGTTGCATGGCTTTGCGCTCGTCGTAGTACGAGATGACTGCTTTCATGAACTGCTGCTTGGGGATCTTGATCTTTGTGCCGCCGTATGTGGGGTCATCAAACTGGCGATGGGCGAACGAATCCAGCGAAATGTCAGCCATGGCGCGGCGAAGCGAGGGGCGCAGTGTTGCTCCAGCGCGTCGCATTCAGCGTGCGCTTGTTGCGCGAGAGGTGGCGCCGGCGCGGACGCTCTGCACTGCTCTCATCAGCTTTGGACGAGAGCAGCAAGACGGCTGCAGCGCGGGCGCGCGGACGGAGCGCGTGCGCGGCGCATGCAACATGCGGCGGCCGAGCGACGCTCAAAATGACAAAAAGAAAGCAAAAACGTGCGGCAAATTTGGTGCATTTTCGGTGAGCATCGCGTTGGTTTTTTTTGTTTTACCTGCGGCATCGCCTCTCCGGCGGCGCTAATCCCCGGGGCGGCACCAGGGGCGCGACAAGAGCGGCGGGCGGCTCCGTTTCTGCCGGCGCACGATACCGAGCGGCGCACGCGCAAGGGAGCACGGTTGGGCAACCAGCCGCAATGTGCATGGTCGCCGCCGGGGGCCGCAACTGGACTGGTCGACTGCAGGCGCGCGCACCACTTGTCGCAAGCACGCACTCATGACGCCGTTCTGCGCCGCCGCAAGCAGCACGCAGCTCTGACGCAATGCAGAACAGCAAGAGGGCGGCGAGGGCGCGGTCGCGCAAGACGCTCACGCCGTCGTGGTCCAAAAAGATGGGCGGCGCTGCGCCCTTTCTCGGCGTGGTGGTGCTGCTGTTGCTGACCGGCGCGTACTACGCGGCGATCCGCTCCCACGACGTGGAGCTTTCGTTCGATCAGCTGTCGGCGTTTGAGAGACAGTTGGCGACGATCGGCAACCGGTCGATATACTTTGCGGATGGCGCGCACGCGGATGACATGCTCAACGCGCTTCAGCGCCACGAGTGGGCCAAAGTGGCGTCCAAGGTCGACTATGTGGCGTTTGTGTACGACGACACGTATCGAATGATGAGTGAAGCGTGGTTGCAGCAAGTCGAAAAACTGCTCGAGCAAAGCAAGGTGAAGGGCTACGGCATAGTTCTGTTCTCGTGCGGATGTATAATACCAAACATTATCTTGATGGAAACAGGCATGCGATTCGGAGGGTACGAGTGCCTCATGCTACCTGGGTTCGTGATGAGTCATGAATTTGTGCATTTCAGCCAAATGTCGGGCAGGAACAAACGATGTCTCAACCGCGACGCAGTCCTCAAGTCAACATGGTACGAGGACAACGGATGGAAGGTGGAAGAAGCGCGACGGGAGCACGAAGAACTGCGAATGAAAATAGTGATGCACAACGCACAGAACGTTGCGTAGCTCGAAACAAACCGTCCGCAGAAACTGGCGAAATGAGCACGTGCGCGCGCCCCGCCCAAGTGTTCTGTCGGCGACGACGGCTCGTGAAAGGGAGCAGCTTGGCATGCAAACGCTTGGAAGAAGCGGCGACCACGGCACAGCGCGTGCCGATATCTGCCGCGCGCGGCCGCGCGAAAAGCGCCTCTCGCAGCGCGTGCTGGGCGCCCAGTGGCGGAGAACGGACGCGGGCGCGCGAACGGGCGCGCGACAAGCGCGACAAGCGCGACAAGCGCGACAAGCGCGACTACGACGTGCGCGTTGCCCGTCGCAGTGAAGGAGGAGGGGGGAGCCGCGACGGCGTGCGACGCAGCCATGCGGGTGCACGGCGCGCTTGTCTGCGCGTGCCAACTTGCCTGCGAGTGCGCGTCCGGCGCGAACGGCCTTGGCGCCAACGCCCCGCGCGCGAATGGCGTCGTGTCAACGGCGCGTGGGCGCCCAGGCGGAGCGCGCGCGCTCGGCGGCGGCGCCAGCGCGGCCGCGCTGCTGCTCGCCTCGCTGCTGCTCGCCTCGCTGGAGCGCAGGCTACGCGCCACATCCGGCTCGCGGCGTGGAGGTGCGCGCGGCGCACGTGCCAACCAACGCCCCGCGCGTGGCCGTGCCGCTGCGAGTGTCGCGCAACAGACGCCCATCGCTTTACCGTTCCTGACATACGTCATTTCTCTCCCTGCGCAGCTTTGCCGCGCTCCGCGCCGCTTTTCTACCGTGCTCCGAAGCGTTGGCGCGCTGCCCGTTGACGTCTCGTCCACATTAAAGCTGCGCCAGCGGCACACCGCCCTCTGCCCCCCGCGTCCCGCTCTCTGCTGCGCCCTTTTCGCCGTCGCTGCTTCGCGCTCCGTGCTCCTCGTCCCCATTTCCCCTTTCCCCCTCCCCCGTTCCCCCTGGTAGACCGATTTTTGCAAATGCCATGTTTGCGCAACGCTTGCTTTCATTCGCCTGCTTGTCTCTGCTGCTGGCCCTCTGTGCCGCGCAGGATCGGGTTCGGATCGGAGAGTTGTCCACGGAAGAGCATGACGTAAGCGGAACTGTGTACGCCCTCAACTCGCGAACACTGGAGATTGACAATTTTATCTATGACGGCTTGGGACCAGCCGCAGTGTTCTGGGTGGACATCGCTGAGCAACCCACAAGAGAAGGAATTCTCGCACCGGACGCAGACACCTGCGAGCTCATCCAAAAACTACCGCCGTTCAGCGGTGAAACAGTGCGCGTTGAGCTCCCCAACGATCTCACTCTCTCCGACATCGGCTACTTTTCCATCTGGTGCGAGGCGGTTGGCGTCTCGTTTGGCGGCGCACGAATTGATGCCGGTGCTCTTCCCAGCGCCCCAACAGATGCTGAACCGCAGTGTGGGTCGGGTGGCGAGCAGCCGGCACAACGCATTCTCGTGGGTGATCTTTCCACGGAACAGCATGGCGTGAGCGGCACTGTGTACGCCCTCAACTCGCGAACACTGGAGATCGACAATTTTAGCTACGACGGCATGGGACCAGCCGCAGTGTTCTGGGTGGACATCGCTGAGCAACCCACAAGAGAAGGAATTCGCGCACCAGACGCAGACACCTGCGAGCTTATCGAAGAACTACCGGCTTTCAGCGGTGACACAGTGCGCGTTGAGCTCCCCAACGGTCTTACTCTCTCCGACATCGGGTACTTTTCCATCTGGTGCGAGGCGGTTGGCGTCTCGTTCGGCGGCATACGTATTGATGTCGATGCCTTGCCAGAAACTCCTTCCTCAGCTAACCCAGCGTGCGGAGCCCAATCTGCGTTTCCGGTGAGACAGGGATACAGCTGCAAATCGCTTTCTTCAAATTATCAGGTTCGCTGGCAGCTTGACTCAGAAAATGAGGCAGTTAACATTGAGCTTGTTGCTGTTCTCGGTGAAAACATGTATATGGGCTTTGGTGTGAGTGGTTCGGACCAGGGAACCGATATGGTTGGGAGGTAAGTGTTTGCATCTCGCTCCATTTGCATCCATGACGGATGTTCCGCCGCCCGATATCTAACATCTCTTTTTTGCGTATTCAGTGATGTTGCCATTGCATTCAAGCAAAACGAGACGTACTCTGCCATCGACTACCACATGAGTGCTCGATCCTCATGTTCCGGTGGGGAAGGCGTCTGCCCGGATGTTGACCGAAATGGAAACGGAGCGGACCATATCACCAACGTTGAAGGTGCGTCAGAGGGAAGGGTCCTTCGCATTTCGTACACTCGACCTATTGCTGCGATTGATTCCGATCTGGATCGACCAATTAGAACTGATGGTCCTACGTTTATATCTTGGGCGACTGGTCCATTGGAAACTGCAACGCAGCTTCCAAGGTTTCATGGTAGCATGAGAAGCATCACGTTTCCTGGCGAAGATGTGCAGATAGATTTCAATCTTGAAGCGGAAGATAGTTGCACCGCTTTTGAAAATGAAACCGTCGAGGAAGAAGAGCCAAGGGCCGAGCCGTTTGAACGACCTGTTTTCTCTGACATTACTAATTTTACAGCACGCATTGGACCGTCCGGTGGGGCACGAGGAGTCACTGCTCTTAAAGGAATATCGTGGGGAATTGCATGGTATATGTCTCCAGAGGGATCTGAAGGTGGGGATGTTCTCATTCCTGCTATCGGCGTCGAACGTGGGAAGACGTATCGATTCAAAGTGAACGGGGGCAATACTGGCCGCTCAAGTTTCCATCCCCTGTACATCACCTCCAACCCCAAGGGAGGATATGAGAATGTAGCGCCGGAGGACCGATTGACAGAATCAGTGTATGCTGGTATCAATGTGACAGCCCGAAACGAGTCCGGAATCTTCGAGTACGTTCCAACCGCACTTGGCGCGCTCTGTGAATTCAAGACGGACATTGAAGACACTGCTGATATAGAGACGTATGAAGAATTCTACCAGAGCCTCGATACTTCTTGCACACAAGACGAAAACATTACAAGAAATGCTGGTGAGCTAATATGGACCGTTCAACCGAACACACCAGATGTTGTCTACTATCAGTGTGTGACCCATGAATTTCTGGGCTTTGAGATCCGTGTCTTTGACGAAGGCGAAGTTGATGTTTCTGTTCTGCGACAAGCCAGTGCGGGTATCAACGATACTGAGACCATGAGTTGTACTGTGACTGTGAATAACGAAGAGTTGACCTACGAAGCTTGCACAGAAATTGACGCATCATCAGAGTACAATGTGTTTTGGAACATCAATGGGGATGAAATTGAAACCTTGATCCGGGCACGCACCGCTGGTTACGCCGGCTTTGGCTGGGGCTACGACAGCATGGTTCCCGGAAACGCTGTGATTGTGTACAGGGATGGAGACAATTCTGCCGATATCGATGATTATCAGCTGAGTCAGCGAAGGACATCGGGTGTGCAGCCTAACACAAATCAGGAACTAACTGATGTTGCCGCCTTTGTGGACGGAGACTTCGTTATTGGTCAGTTCACGAGGAAGTTGAGCGTTGCTGATCTGCCAGTTATTTCAGCCAGCGGTGAAACCACCGCAATATGGTCGATTGGTCCTCGTTCGAATTCTAGTACAACCTTAGAGCAACATAGCGAAGAGGGAACGGCTACTATTAATCTTTCTCAAGGATCATCGACCGCTAGCAACGCTGGTCCATCTGCCTTCTTTATTGTACATGGCGCATTCATGGGGATGTCGTGGTTGGTGTTCGTGCCGACTGCAATCATTGTCATGAGGTACTTCAAAAAGTATAACCCGATATCCTTCCAAATTCATCGTGCATTGAATGGTACATCAGTGACTCTTGTGATTGTGGCGTACTTCATGGGTATTGCTCGCGGAAACCGGGTTGAAAGAGCACATTTGATAATCGGTTCAATTCTGTTCTGCTTTACTGTCATACAAGGACTTGGTGGATTGCTAAGACCTCACAGGGACGCGCCGGCTCGTAAGCCCTGGTATTTTGCTCACGCTCTCTCTGGCAGTGCGGCATGGGGGTTGGGTATTGCAAACGTGTTTTTAGGGATTGCTGCAATTACAAATCGTGATGATGGGGCGAGAGCGTGGTATGCCGTCGCGGGCGTAGCCGTAGCAGTCGCTGTGTTAATCCATGTTTGTTTGAGCGCTTTTCCGACGCAATTCCCAGTACGGTATGATGAGAATGCTGAAGACAATGAAGGAACAGGAAACGGCGTGCCTGACGAGGAGACTGCAGGGGCTGAGGACTCACGATTATAGACCAGATACGTTAATTGCGACTAGTAGTCTGTTTTTTTTTTTTTCGAGTGACTCGTGACGGGGCAGGGAGGTGGGGACTTATCAAAGCCGGTTCCCCGTGTGAGAAACGGAGAAGATGTTCCATTTCGATGGGAACAGGAGAGTCTCGAGGAAGTCGGCCAACTGCTCGCATATCACTGGCCAGGTGGCACAGCTGATAGCAAAAAGCACGTGACGATTTCTGGCGGCGGAATCCCAAACAATCTCACCGAGCGCGCCAATTTTTGCGCAGATCTTGCCTCTAAAACATGCCCGATAAACTACATTGGCGGATCCGCCTGAAAACCTTCGCATCGCCGCGCCACAACTTAGGGCCGTCCCGCACGCCTCCGTCCCGCCGCGCCTGCATTGCGGATCCTCCTTCCCAAAGCCCCCTCTACAGGATCGGCCCCGTTCGTCATGGCCACTCGTCTCCTCGTAGCGCGCCTCGCCGCGCGCGCGCTCTCCACTGCCGTCGCCTCGACGCCAACCTCCAGGATTTCCCGCGTTGCCACCTCGCGCACTTTTGAGGCCGCTGCTGCTGCCACGCGCTCCACCACTGCGCTTAGCTGCGTCGCGGCCGTGGGTTTGGGGGCGTCGGTTGTGTACGCTGCGTCGCCCGTCGACGGCCAGGTGAGCAAGGAGGAAATTGCCGCTGCAGCCGCTGCGATTCACGATATGCTCGACAACGATGATGAAGATCTTGGGCCGACGCTTGTTCGTCTTGCGTGGCATGCGAGTGGTACATATGATAAAGACTCTGGTACGGGTGGCAGTGAGGGTGCTACTATGCGCTTCAAACCGGAGAGTGAACATGGGGCAAATGCTGGATTGCATGTCGCCCGGAACGCTCTAGAGCCCATTAAGATTCTCTTTCCGAACTTCACGTGAGTTTTCACTAATCAAATTCAGTGCTGTCTATCCTGAACCAACGAACGCTGACTTTGTTGTGACTCATCCTGTGTCTCACGTTGCTCAACCTTCCCGCTGTATGTTTCTGTGATGCAAACCACTTCATCTGGAAAGATATGCGGATCTTTGGACGGTACGTTACTGTTGGAATGTGTGAGCAATGGGTACAAGTGATGCGAAGCGCGGCAGACAACTGACTAAAACAGCATTATGATCGGTGATGCAGTTGGCGGGAGCTGTAGCAATTGAACACATGGGGGGGCCCAAGATTGTATGGAGACCTGGCAGGCGCGACGCGACTGATGGAAGCGAGTGTACTCCAGACGGTCGTCTTCCCGACGCCGACAAGGGAAAGGTCGGAGCAACCATTCGACATGTTCGTGATATATTCACGCGGCAAGGATTCAACGATCGCGAAATGGTTGCGCTTATTGGCGCTCACGCGCTTGGAAGATGTCACACTGATCGCAGCGGATACACCGGCCCGTGGACGCGAGCGCCCACAACTTTTTCAAACCTCTATTACAAGGAACTTTTGGAAAACACATGGACCCTGAAGCAGTGGGAAGGTCCCGATCAGTTTGAGGGTAAGTTTGACAATTGGAGCCGCGATTGAAGGGTTTGTAAAGCGATGAGAGGGAGCTTCTGACTAATGCTTTTTGCTACTGAATGTGTTTGTGTGCGAGGTGAACCAGATCCTACCGGAGATCTGATGATGCTTCCTTCCGATATGGCTCTTCTTTGGGACAAGAACTTCAGGAAATACGTACTGGAATTTGCAGACAACGAGGATGAATTTTTCAAGGCGTTTGCTTCTGCGTTTCAGAAGCTGGAAGAGAATGGGGTGCAGGCGTTCCGGGGATTGGGTGGTTCAGACAAACCATGGTACAAGTTTTGGTAGTTGAACAGAGTAGAAGTGAGGCCCGACACGAAACCGGCATAGTACTATGTCGCAGAGATACTACGAAACACATGAGCACCTAGTGCGGGGCGCGTGCTGATCCCATTGACATGAAAGTAAGTTGGTCGTTTAAAAAGAAGCCACAGCAGCTGGTGACAGCGTTGATGCGCATGCAATTTAAGAATGTTTGCGGGGGCTGTCAGTGACGCAGAGCGCTTGAGGAAGGGCAGCCATAACCTATTCCAAGTTAGGCTGCGTGGTTGGAGGGAAGAAGCGACACACAGGACAGCATCCGAGTGAGGCCCTCCGAGCGCCGATGCTCGCCTTCTCGACAATAGCTCAGCGATGAATGGGTGCCGGAATGGCGAACGCCTTGACAGCGTCGACCTCCGGGGCCGGGGCTGCGACCAGCGCGAGAAGCGGACGGAGCGCGGGCGACGGGGCACGACTGGCGCTGCTACGGTGCTGCGCGGCGGCCAGAGGAGCAATGAAGCGCTGCCACGGGTGCAGCCAGTGGCACGGCGCCAAGTGGCTGCGGCGATGGGGTGTGCTGACTGCGCGCTGCCATCGAAGGCGGCACGTCGGCGTTACACCGCCACACGCCTGTGCGTCCGCGCCCGAGTCAGAGTCAGCGCGTTGCTGCTGTAGCGCTGCCGTCCCCGCCGCCCCCGGCCGCCGTGTTGGTCATAACTTTTGTGCTGCCTCGGCGCCCACCCCTTTCCCCTCCTCCCCGTGCTTCCCCGCCGTCATGGCACCCCCGATAGCCTCGGAAATCGCCCACGATTCCAAGATTGTGCTCCGGCGCCTTTGCACCCGCCTCGACAACAAGACCTGCTTCGACTGCTCCGCAAAGAACCCGACATGGGCCTCCACGCGTTTCGGAGTCTTCATCTGCCTCGACTGCTCCGGCAGCCATCGCAATCTGGGCACCCACATTACCTTCGTGCGCTCTGCCTCCATGGACACCTGGTCTAAGCAGGACCTGTCCAGAATGGTCAACGGCGGAAACTCGAAGGCCAGAGACTTTTGGAAGGACCACGGTTGGCATGATTTTTCCGCCTTTCATGCCGATAAGTACACCGGTCGAATTGCCAACTCTTATAAGTCCACTCTGGAGCGACTCGTGGCTAACGCTTCCTCCGACGCTGACGCTTCGCAGCTCTCAAACGGTCTGGCAGCCGTCTCCGTGACAGAACTTCCGCCCACCGATTCCACCACGCTCCAAATCAACCCGGACGCCGTTAAAACGCCGCAAGCAGCACCCGCAGCCGAAGCGCCCACGAAACCGAAGCGCCCCTCATCTATAACCGTTTCCGCCCCCGTCGCCGCCGACGCGTCCATCACTTCCGCTCGGAGGCCAGCCAGAAAATCGGGTGGGCTAGGTGCCAGACGAAAAGGCGCCGCCGCCAAGGCCAAATCCACCACCATCGACTGGACAAAAGTTGGATCCGATGTGCCGCCCGGACCGCCACTTCCAAAGCTTCCGCCGAAGCCCAAGGTCCAGCCACAGCCGAGCGCGCCCAACACAACTTCCATGAGTTCGGAACAATTTGCGGAAAGATTCCGCGGAAAGAATTCTATTTCGTCCGATGACTTTGCACCTCAGAACGCCCACAATCCGAGCCACGACTTTTCTCAGCGTCACTTGAGCGCTCCGGCTCTCTCCTCCACAGAGCTTTTCCAGACACCCGCAACTTATCGCTCTGGCAGTCAGCCCACCGTCGAAGATGGCATTGCAGGAATTGCTGATGATTTCATTAGAGCGGCTTCCGAGGGAGTTGCCCAAGCTGCTGATGAAGTTTCCACCGCTTTTTCTGACTTTCTTAACAAAGGATATGCATGAGCAATCCATTCATAGTGTCCGTGTGTCTCGGTCATCGCCCTGGATTGCCGTTGCTCACGTATAGAAATGAATCGTTGGACCCCATCGCGATAGGGGAAACTTATTCGTCACAGCTCGTGTCAAGAATAACTGGTCGCCATGTCGTGATGCTTACGGCGTTGCTGCCTTGGTAAACGCTATAGCTAAGAGGAATTTTTTCTGTTGATGAAGTTTTCTAAAATTTCCAACCCCCCCCCCCTTCCCCTCTCCATTTTGTTTGGTTGACTCACCCTTGTTCATCAGTTCATCGTCTAAGGATGCTTGAATTGTTTTACCTTCCTACAGCCAGATAGATGAATTCGTGCTCAAAGTCTGTTCTGGTGCAGCTCTCGATGTGCAATGCGTTTCAAAAACATATTACCCTTAAAAAGTGCGTCAAAACTGTACTGTTGTAAGACCTTAGACGCGCAAAGTCTAATTGGAAGACAGCAGACGCAATTCGAGTTAAGCGGTAATGTCGCATGTAGCAATATAGGGATTACGCCATAGCGAAATTCTGCATCAAAACTGCAAAGATACTGTAATGTTAAAAGTCGTTGTACTTGCAGTCGCAATCCTCACATACGTTACAAAATTAGTTTACGCTTTAGACTACAGGAGCATGTCAGGAGTATTACATCCCTTGATGCCTCACCCTATGCCTATTGTTCTATACCCTCACCCATTTGCATCATGTCCCGAGGTAGACAGCGCGACTACGCGCA
>JAHNZQ020003149.1:1449680-1462544 GCA_019155205.2 Gracilaria vermiculophylla
CGGCTTGCTTGTCCGGTTCTTACCCTCTGACTGCACGCCCAGTACGGGGTCGCCCGGATTTACACCCGGCTCGTGTCGACCCTATCAGAGGGCTCTCTCGCTGTGCCACCTCTCACTGAGAGCAAGCTTGAACACCTTGGTGGTGCTTCCGCGACGCGGCTCGTGTCTGTGCCACGTTCGTAGTTTGCACTACAGTATACGCGACGGTTCTCCCGTTTCTTGTCAAGAATCGCAAACACTTTCTGCTCTACAGTTCCATCTGCGCCGATAACTACTGACAATGGCCCCTTGCGTCCAAGCGGTTTCTTGTACTTGCGTAGTTTCGAAACATGAAAAACGATGTGAGCCTTTTTCATCGAAGGTGGAAGCTCGACGCAGTACGTGACCATTCCCATGACTGAGCTTATTTTAAGAGGACCAAGATACTTGGTTCTCCACTTCGCAGGTAGATCAGCTCTGCTGAAGGCACTCAAATCTTCGCTTCGCAACAAAACCAAATCCCCTTCATTAAATGTGATCTCATTTCGCTTGAGATTTGCATAATGTTGCTGCCTTGCCTGCACGAAAGCTAGATTTTCCAGTGCTAAAGCACGAAAAGCATTTCTCTTATCCACGAACTCCGCAGCGCTTTGACATTTCACACCACATGCTTTGAGTTTTCTTGTCACTGAGCTGTGTGGGATCCTTGCCAGATCAACCTCGAACGGAGTAAGTCCCGTACTCGCATTTTTCGAAGAGTTGTACTCAAACTCCACCGTGGAAAGTATCTCATGCCAGCTTTCCATTTCTTCTTGGATGGTCTTTTGGATCATGTTACTGAAAACTTTGATCATCACTTCAGATTTCCCGTCTATGTGAGAGTGATCGCTAGTAGATACGTTGCGTTTGACGTTTAAAAGCTGAGCCAAGCTTTTCCAGAAGTTTGACTTAAACTTTGGGTCTCGGTCGGATATCATCTTGTCAGGTATTCCGTGCTTGCTGAAAACCTCGTCCTTCAGTAATTGAGCGGCTCCAGCGGCTGTCACTTCCTACGTCGTAGGAATAAATATCGCCCGCTTCGAAAGAGTCTCAACTATGACGAACACAGAGTCGAATCCAGCACTACAACGTGGTAGTTCAGTCAGAAAGTCCATGGTTATGACATCCCATACCGTTGCTGGTATCTCATAAGACTGCAGCTTCCCTTGAGGTCCTGTGTTCGGAACCTTGTTCACTTAACAATCATGACATGCGGAACAGAACTTCTCCGTATCGTTGTACATTCCAGGCTAGTAGACGTGTCCCGCCATCCTTGCGTAAGTTTTTTTAGTTCCAAAGTGAGCGGGGACATGGAATTGCTCAATCATGTCAATATGCAGTGTCTGATTGTCGGGAACATACAGTCTAGTACTGCCAGTACCCTTCCACAGTAGGTATTCGTCTTCGAATTCAAAGTTCGACGCTTGATGTGTACCCCTGTTGCTCTTATCAAATTGTTTGTCCGGAGAATGAATCATCTGCGTAGCAAAATCGTCGTGGTCATAACCTGTCTTGATTTGTTGTAGCAATTTGTCGTTCATCACCTCCATTTGCCGCAAAGCAGGCTGCTGATCCGGTCTCCTGCTTAGGGCGTCAGGGACGATGTGTTGCGTACCGGGTACGTGTTCGGTCTCATACGTGTATGGCTTCAAGACGTCAAGCCATCGAGCTTGTCGGCCGAAGAGTCAGGCCTTTGTCTGCAAGTACCTGAATGGTTCGTGGTCTGTCTTAAAAGTAAACTTCCTTCCCTTCAAGTAAATGTCCCATTCGCGAAGTGCGATCATGAAAGCCAGTAATTCTTGATCGCCTGTGTCCCAGTGTTTCCACTATGGACAGTCTGTGTGAGAGGTATGCGATTGGTCGGCCGCCTTGCTCAAGCGTAGCACCAACGGCAAACTTCGATACGTCAGTAGATAATACAAATTCCTTCTCTGACGATGGGTTAGCCAATACGGGTGTGGATGTGAGGGCAGTCTTCAGGTTGTTAAATGCCTTCTGTTGTTCATCCATCCATTCAAACTGTTTTCCTCGAACGATGTCGCTCACTGGCCACAGTATTCTGGCATAGTCCTTAATAAACTTCCTGTAGTAATTTACCAAGCCTATAAACTGATACACCTCTCGTACGGATACAGGTGTTGGCCATTCCAGAATTGCATGCCTCAAACGATCCTGCATGACAATGCCGTCTGCTGATACAGTATAGCCAAGAACGTCGACTTCGCTAACACCAATAACACACTTCGAGTGTTTTGTGTACAGTCTGTTTGCTCTAAGAATTTCAAAGAGCCGCCTCAGGTGCTTTTTATGTTCCTCCTTTGACCTAATGTAGACCAATACGTCATCCACAAATAAGACCAAACAATTTTCGTTTAAGTCTCGCAGTAGTGTGGAAAATAGTCTCGAGAAACGTGCTGGGGTGTTAATCAATCCAAAGCAAAGAACCCTCCATTCAAATGATCCATACCGGGTTCGAATCGCTGTCTTCTGTATGTACGCTTCTCTGATCCGCATCTGATGATAGGCCCCCAATAGGTCTATCTTAGAAAAGATCGTTGCTTCACAAACGTGATCAATCGCTTCAGAAATCAGTGGTATTTGGTTTGAGTCTGATATAGTTATCTTGTTTAACGCCCGGTAGTCACGAACCATTCGAAGGTCACCCTCCTTCTTCTTCACAAAAAATAATGGGGCTCCATACGGCGAGCTAAACGGGCGGATAAGTCCTTTAGATAGAAGCATCTGCAACTGTCGTTTGAGTTCCAATAACTCATCTTGAGAAAGTCGGATCACTGGCCTTACAGGAGAGGCCTCGTCATTCTTCAAGTTGATCTCAAAGTCAATGCCACGCTCTGGTGGCAGCGTGTCTGGTCGTTCATCCAGAAAAACGTCCTGGAATTCTGTCATAAAGCCTGAAACGTCCGGGACACAGTCATACTGTTTTTTGTGGGCTGAATCCTGACTGAAAATAGCTCTGACTTCCGTTCCGCACGAGCTTTTTCATTGTCTTGATCGAAATCTTTTTAAACGTGATCGCGTTCTTGCTTGGTTCCGCATTCCGAGGGCGCAGAATCTTCGTTGAACCATCAACTTCCTTGATTCGGACGCAAACTGTGCGCCAGTCAATATCCGGGATGTGTGTCCGCAACCAGTTTCTTCCAATAACAAACTTTATGTCCCCCTTCATTAGTAAAACATAAACTTCTTCCGTGCTTGTGACGTTGTCAAACGTCAGTGTGGCCATTGTCTTCCACTGCGCTGTGGTCAGTGATCCGTTGCCGAGCTCAACGTCATTGTGTACGCGCATCATCGTAAGATCAAGTCGTTTAGCCACACTTGGTTCTATAAAACAGTGAGTTGCACCTGGGCCGAGGTCTCCGATTCCTCTCTGTTCATTCTTGGTGCATTCATAAAACATGTTGCACTCGTCCGTGGCTGTGTTCAGTGATGACAGCCCTAATGACACTTCGGGAGATGTGTCATCTTCATTCGCCGTTTCGAGGGACGGCATTACTCGTTTGGGGAATCGTGAGTGTCGGTTGTCTTTCCGTTTCCAGAGTCATCAGGACACGTCTGGGACGGCGTGTAATTCCCACCGCAATCGTAGCAGCGTGCGTTCTTGTGATTCAAACTCCTCTCTCCATCCTCAGCCGGTCCCCAATATAGTGCATCCTTTTCTCGGTTCTTTGTCTTGGTTTTAGTCGCACCCTCCTTCTTGTTTTCTCGTTTCTTCGATGGTGCACGATCCTTGTTGGTCTTTCTAGAGCGGGCAGTACCACGTTTTGTGGATTTGCTGTTCCATTGCATTGCTATTTCCAGCGTTCTTGCGTGCTCATACACGTCCTGTAAGCTCTTAGGCTCTCCAACTGGGTATTTATTCGTGAATTCTTCCTTGAACTCATCAGTCAATCCATTAAAGAAAAACAAATATACTTCCGATGAAGGTGTATCACAGATCTCCACCAAGTCGCGAAACGTCGATGCATACCAATCTCCTGTCTTCGTCAGTCTGTGCTTCATGAGCCTTGTCATGGCTCTAGCATTCTCATAAGCTGGCACAAATTCCTTAAACATAGCTTCTTGTAAGTCTGACACGGTCTTCGGCTTACGATCGTTTGCTTCTAAGTTCATCATCCATGTCGCAGCTCGGTCTCTTAGGTAACAGTCTGCAAGGTCCAGCATGCTGGAATCTGTCATCTTTCCCAGCTTTCCCACCTTCTTCACATTGTAGATGAAAGCTCTCACTTTGATCGAGTTTTGCTCATCGCGGGATCCCGTGAAGGAACTGATTTGAGGTATCTTCGTCGGTGCGATTGGTGGGGTGTTCACCGCCGTACCTTGCTGACGAAACTCAGCTGAAACGGCACCTTGTACCACAGTTCGAGCTGGCGGAACTTCGCTAGTGAGCTGTGCAATCTGGGCGTGTTGCGCTTCGATCAGCCCACGCATGCTCTGCAACTGTTCTTGCATTGCTTGTATCGTGGCAGCTGTTCCAATAGATTTGCCCTGATCCATTTCCTGGACATTCTACGGTACTGAAGATGTGTTCTTCGGCATCTCGGGCAGTGCGGAACTTTGCGAAGGACGAAATGCAATCCTTGCAGCCGAACGTGTCCTCGGTCTCGGTATCTGTGACGGTCTGTCCGGCATTCGTTCGTCGATCGGTTCGTGGCGATGCTATGAAGTGGAACAGAGTGTCGATGGGTTCTCTATCCTCCTCTGTCGGTCGAGTCGTTCGTCTTTACTCCCCTCCCAGGTCCGGGTTTCCGTCCTCCCTCTTGCCAGCTGCAGAGCAGCGACGGCCTTAAATACTAGAGAAGGTTCTAATTCCTATCTACTTACTTCAACGATTTAATTGATACGATGTCCATAATTGGCGGTCACTTGTCATTATGTGCCTTGGGTCAAGTCATCAGGGTTTGCGAGGTACTTTGTTACATCAGGAGAGCTTGGTTTACATCCCCAGAGGTGGAGCTCCACCAGCAGATTAAGTATCCAGCCGGGAGCCTGCTTAGGCAGGTCTCATTACTGTTGAAAGTATCTGCGCAAAATTAACTAAAAAGAATATAATTTTCTGGACAAGTCTCCCTCCTGTTGCAATTACTCGCACAAATTAAGAAAAATAAATATAAATTTCACCATCCCTTTTAGGATGCTCTAACGCATAAAGGCCGAAATATGCACCACGTGGCTCAGTCAATAAAATAAGAGACGTCCTAAGGAATATCACGCCATAAAGGCACACCACCATATTTCCTTAAGAGCGACTGTACTACAGAGGGCTTGGAACGATTGGATTCCGGAATTCCTGCCTTGTGGGCGGCTGTCTGCGTGTCGTCCACTTTAGCCCTGATGTATTCGTGCTGGTCCGAGTCGATAGGATCCAGCAGGGAAGATTCGGGCATCGGGTCCTCTTCTGCGCGTGCGCGGAAGTAGTTGACCTTCGGTCGGTCGAGGTACCACATAGGCGGGCCCTCCACATGGTCGTGGCCCCCACGGTTGAAGCGAGCTACCTTGATGCGGCTGACTCGCCCACATTTGGTCGTAGGAAGGGATTCGGGGCTGTACTCGGTACCGTCGAGGGTCACCGTCCGATCGTCGAGTAGAGTTTACGTGTCCACATGGAGGGGAACAAAGACCGGACCGCCAATACGTGTGTCCTCACAAGGCACCGCGTCGTTCGCTACAAGGAAACGTATATTCTGGTGCGCGAGACGTCTTTGGTAAAGGTGTCGTACCGTGGACGGCACGTATCACGCCCTTGAAAACTTTTACAATTTCGGCGTCTCGTCCGTTTTGGTCAGTGGGACTCCAAGACTGACGGCGTCGATGGCTTCGATTTTGCCGGTGCCCTTGAGGACCGCCCTCTCAGCCAAGGCTGTCGACGCGAGACTTTCGTCGCTGCCGTCATCGCCACGGCTAGTTATGTCGAGGCTCGCCTTTTTGTCCGAAACGATCATGATGCACGACGGTGAACCCCCGTCCATTTTGGCTGTACCTACGTCTTAAAGAAGGAGGCCGACGCTCTTGGACGAAGAGAAGGCTGCGTTACCGGCCGAAGAGACTTGACTCCTTGTAGACCGTGCCGGGCCATCGCTTGCTCGAGCGGCAGCCAGCTTGTCTTTGTACTCTTTTTTCTCCTTTGCCTACGAGTGTTCGCAGTCGTCGATCCAATGCATACGCTTCTTTACCTCGCACGACGTAAGTGGGCATGGCGAAGGCGGGGTTCTCTTCTTGCCGCGGTCCTTTGAGGTCTTGCTTGAGTACTTGTTTTCCGGCTTTGTCTTTGTGCCGTTGTTTATTGAACCGCCGCCCGCATTGAAATGACGGCCACGAGGGCTCCCGTTGTCGAGTTTTTCGAATGCCAATAAAAGATCGAGTGCATGTCTCATAAAGCCTTTGAAGTCATCCTTGAGATTCCTCTTCGAGAATGACAGGTCTGGTTTAAGTCGGATCTTAAGTTTTGCCAGCTTGACGACCGATAGGATATGGCATACAGCCCAATTTTTGTTGTTGTCGACCACCCAGGCCCTGCTGTGCTAACAGAGCAATGCCTTATGAGCCATGTAGAGTAACTTCATGCGGCCCGATGCGGACTTGACGCTCATGTCCATGCGAATGTGCTTTTGCACCATGGTGCTGATGTCTGTCTCGGTCATGGCTGTAGCCGAGTCGACAGCTTCCTCCTCTAGAAAACCACGAAGCTGGTTGTCCTCCAGATATTTCCCGTCTTTGCAGCCTTCAGTCATCCCGAGATCCACGATGGACTCGAGCTGTTCGGCTCCAACACACTAGACAAGACCAAGAGAACGGGTAGACTCAATAGTAGTTGAGCCTTCTTGAACGAGCTCCGATTTGCAGGCCTTAAGCTCGCGACAGTACGTGTCAAATTTGTGCAGGAACATGCAGATTGACTCAGAGTCAAAGCGTGCAAAAGATGGCTATTCAGTAGCCATCATGACTGGCTGACTTCCGCCGATCCACTTACACCCGTGCCGGTACGTGCAGATGAAGACGATGAGCATGTATCTTCCATAGTTGGCCTTCAGGACTGCGGGCTTGTCCTTTAAGGTCTATGTGGTGAAAACCTCTCAGGTGTGTAGCCGAAGTGATCACTGTGGCACAAGCAGTAGGTCGGGTGTGGGGCCTAGACTCTAGAGACTCCGAGAGTCTACAAAGTCGGAAGTATAAGGGTTTATTGAAAGGCTCGGTGAGTCGTCCTTAGTGTGGTACTTTCAGCCCTCAAACCACCCTATTTCCTCAGGAGACACTGTACTACACTTAGTGAGGTTCTCGGGTATGTTCGATGCCCCTCAGGGACGGGAGGCATCGAGAGACTGCGAGCCGAGGTCTAAAAACTAAAGCTGAAGCCCTGTCTCCGGCAAAGACGGGTCGGCTGGAAAATCACGAGACTAAAAGACGTCCAATGGCGTCGCTGTACGTAGAATAAAATCCAGGCCGGTACGGATTTGGTAGC
Source organism: Gracilaria vermiculophylla (assembly GCA_019155205.2). NCBI lineage: Eukaryota > Rhodophyta > Florideophyceae > Gracilariales > Gracilariaceae > Gracilaria > Gracilaria vermiculophylla. The sequence continues at coordinate 1,457,176 of JAHNZQ020003149.1, forward strand.
TGTGCACAGAAAAGACTCAGTGCCACACCATTGAAAACTTGGTTTTCCACGAGTAAAAGGGTTTGTGAAATGCATTATCGTTGGCTCCCTTTCGCTTGTCATAGTCTTCTAGAGCGGGACAGACAATAAAGGTACAGTGCACAAAACCTGAATAAAGCAACTGGCCTCTTTCTTATTCTCGCAATCTGTGGTAGAGAAAGACGCTTTACACGATAGTCTGTTTCTTCAACTAAACAACAGTTGTAGACGTGCATCTTTGTAAAACGCCAACTCTTTCCGTTTTGCGTGTAGCGATAGAAAACATAAAAGAGACGACGAAATCTAATTAAAATCCAAAACAAGAAAAACTTTTACTTAACTCAATACTTCGTCAATTCTCCCTTTTTTTCACCACTTTAATACAACGCTCTTGTAGAGAGTTGTACAGCGTTTCTAAATATTCAACTGTCAGCTTGTTCCAATAATCAATCACCACTTCAAGCAAAGTTCCAATGTCCTTGAATTAGCGCTGATTGGCGTACAATCGGCGCGCCAATAGCCCCCAAATATTCTCCATAATATTGAAATCTGGCGATTTAGCCGGCCATGAAAGCAAACCGACATTGTGGTCTTCAAAACACTTTTATGTGTACATGGACCGATGTATAGAGGCACCATCGTGTTGAAACCTGAACGATTCTCAGAATGTGTCAGTTGCAAACGGTAACATTTCTTTCTGTAATATTTTGCAGAACTTTTTCGAATCCATAATTTCTTTGGAAAGCACTAGCTTGCTTAGACCATAAAACGAACATGCTGCCCATGATATGATAGAATACTCGCCATTTTGTCTTTTTGAAAAAACAACTTCTTTCTTCCGTATGTTATGCCAATAGTAAGCAAAATCATCTGTACCATCAAGATTAAACTTCTTTTCATCAGAGAAAATAATTTTTTCCGCTGTTCTAATGAATACGTCATTTAAAGACGAGCCCAAATATGCCTTTGCTTCTTGTGGCGTTCCGTCATCAATGATACGGACTTCATTTTCTTATATATCAAATTCGGGTCTTTCTTAAGGATCTGCTGCACTCTACGGACAGAAACGGGTAAAGAAAGAGAGTTTCAAAGCTCCTTAGCAGACTGATTTGAATTTGATGCTGCACAAAGCAAAGCTTTTTTGGCTGTCGGTCACAAAGTTTTGTTGTTTGATCCTTTGAAACGCATGTTGTACTTCCCTTGATTCTTTAAAAAGATCTGTGTAACAGTTCGAGAGCGATTGAGAGTGTCAGCGATTTCTCTGCGAGCAACAGTGAGCCTTTGCAGCCAATATCATTTCTTTCCCTTTATCAGAAAGGGGACTACCAGGTCCCATTTTTTCTAAACTTGTTTTTGGAGACGTTAGAAAAACTGAGATGGAACGATCGTGGTATTTAAAGTACTGCATATTGCACGCTTTTTTGAAAGAGATTGAGAAAACATAAGTGGACCCTATGATATCGTGAAGCAATGCCCGGGGACCGAGGCGTCGCAGGAGGCTTCGGCGCTGGGATTTATTGTGAAATAATGGGTGGGAGTCAACCCTTGGTACGTGATCCCAGTGTGTGATGACAAAGGTTTGCCGCCGTTGCCGAGGTGAGGGGCTCGTAAGTCGGGTGTGTGTGTGTGATGATAGCCTTGGGGACTTAAGCGGGTACTTGCGGAGGCGGAGGGGGGATCAGGTGAAGTTTGCAGGTGAGGTGTATAAAAGCCGCGAGCTTGAAGGTCTTGGTACAAATGTCGGCTGTGTTGTCTGCAGATGGAATGTGGTGAAGCACGATGTTGCCGCAGTGGAGATGTTCTCGAAGGAAGTGGTGTTTGACGTCGATGAATTTCCTTCTGCGCGTTGTTCCCGTGTTTAACGCTACTGCAATTGCAGTTTGGTTGTTAATTATGAATGGGGTGGGTGGTAAGAGGAAGCGGTACAGAAATTCGATTAGGAGGCGGAGGAAGAGAGTGTTCTGGACGGCTGTTGTGGCAGAGATGTATTCGGCTTCGCACGTCGACAGGGTTTGGGTATGCTGGAGTTTAAACGACCAGTCAACGGGATTTCCGGCGAGGCAGAAGATGATCCCTGTGGTAGTTTTGCGGGTAGCCGGGTCGCCCGCATAGTCTGCGTCGGCGAATGTGCGGAGGTTTTCTCTTTTGGATTTTGTATACAGGATGCCGTGATGAGCAGTGCGCTTGTATTATCAGCCGACAGCTTTGAGGTAGGTGAAGTGTCGGGCTGACGGAAGTTGTGAGGCGCGCGTAAGATTGCTGACAATGAATGCCAGGTCGGGGCGTGTTCCGTCTACAAGCAACCTCATTTCTCCGACGATTTCGCGATAGCGTGCGGCCTCCTTGGAATTCAATTGTGTATCATTCTGATCAGGTGGATGCATGCTGAGACCTGTTGTGTAAGGGTTTTTTCTGCCGTTTGCATGTTGGAGCCCCAGTTTGGTCAGGATGCTGTGTACTGCCTCTGGGTGTGCCAGATATATTGAGCCGTCGTTGGTGTGAGTGAGGGTCCAACCGGTATATCTAGAGGGACGGCCAAGTCGTTTGATGTTGTATTTTCGCTGAAGTTGGGAGTAGAGGGTGTCTGTCAGGGAGGTGTGGGTGGTTGCTACTAGGAAGTCGGCAAAGTTGAGGCATATGATAAGGTACGATGATGGAGAGATGCGTTGGATAAAGAGTGCGGGGTCGTCCTCTCAATGTTGGTGGCCAATTGCCTTGAAGTATTGCCAGGCTTTTGTGAGGTACGTGAAACCGGCAGATGGGGAGCCGTATATGTTTTTGATCAAAAGTCCAGCGGTTGAATTATGTTTAAAGAAGCCGTAGAATTGTGGGTGTTGTCTTATGTACACCGGTTTTGAGTGGTCATAGGTTTCGTGTGGGAAGGCGGAGCTGATGTCGAAGTGTTCGAGGTGAAGGTTGTGTTGAACGCTGAGAGCGATGACAAGACGTGTCGTGGACTTGTGTAAAAGGTGGGCCGCGGTTTTTGCGGAGTCGAAGTGTGTGAATGGTTTCATGAGGTCGCCGCGAATGGTGCATTGGGCTTTGTGTTCTATTATGTTGCCATGTGAGTCACGTTTGTATCGGTACGTCATTTTTAGTGAAACGAGTTTTGCGTTGGGGGGTATGGAGGAAGCTGGGAGCCAATGGACTGCCTTCATCTTGTCTAACTTGGAGAGTTCCAGGTTGTGTGCATTTTCCCAATGTGCAGCGTCGGTATATGTGAGAGCTTGCTTCCAAGAGAGGGGAGGTGGTGTTTTCGTCGTGATTGTGGTGGGAGTGTCGTGCCACTTGAAGGCCTTGAAGGCTTTTGCGTATGTGAGAGCGGGGTCACAGCTTGGGTCATATGGGTGGAAGTCGGAGATACGGACTCGGCGGTACTGGCCAGATCAGAGGATGAAAACCATGATGTTGTTGGTATCGATGCCATGCATGTAGCGGCAGGGTGTTCCGTGGTTATCGAGTTTCGTTTGTTTCGTGTGGTTCTTGTGGAAGAATGCGTAACCGAGTTGACCGAATGGTTAGAGAAGCTGGTGCAGTGGCGGTCGTTTGTGCCAGGCTTCGTAAGGCGTTTGTCGAATTGAGTGTTGATATATGAGATTTTATTTAAAGGCGGCGTCCCGAACTGCGTCTTCCCAATATTCCGCTGAATGGCGACTGTGCAGGAGAGATGAGCGCGCAGCTTGGAGAAGACTGCGGTTGATTCTTTCAGCTATGGAGTTTTGTTGTGGAAGTTACGGGAGGGAAGTGACGTGCAATGTGCCCAGGCTTCTCCAGAGGTGAGAATTTTCGCTGCTGAGGTATTGCTTGGCGTTATCCGTGACGTATATTGTGGGGTACCTTCCTGTTCGGTTGTGCACGTGGTTGGCGATGAACTCGACGTGGGCGGGCACTGCCTTGCGATCTTTGCCGAAATATACGTGTAGGAATCTGCTGAACATGTCGATGAATGTGATCATGTATAGGTTGCCATGCGCATATGGTTGGGGGAGTGGACCGCATATGTCCGATGATAGTGCTTCGCCACGGGAGTGTTGGTGATTGATGGGAGGATGTTGGCGTGTAATGAGCTTACCTTGAAGACAGGGGCTGTATATGAGGGGTTTGGGATGCGATGCCAAAGAGGGAGGCATATTAAGGAGCTTCTGCTTTGCCATTCTGGCAATAGTGCGGGGGGAGATGTGGTTGAGGATTAGATGCCATCGGTGAAAGTCCCGCGTAGTTCCACGAGGCGATGGTTGGGGAGAGTGCGGCATGTGTGCAGCGGTCAAAGGTGAGGGGGTTCTGCTGTCCGTTTCGGGCGGAGGGTGTGGTCTAATGTTTCGTCACTCTCGTGGAGGGTCGCATTGCGGGATGGTGGGGGGGGGGGCGGGTTCGGCGAAGGGATGCGTTGACGTCTCTGACGTATCCAGAAGAGCTTGGGATTTAATGGATGAGGTATCCACTACGTAGGCGCCAGTACGCCAGGTGGCGGTTCCGAGACTTGAGGTGGTGTGGTTCTGCTGAACAAGTGGGCTCGGCATGGGAGGAGGAATATGGGTCCCAACGCGGAGACTAAGGCTTGTACGGAGATAAGATTCGCTTGCACTGTGGGGTTGTAGAGGGCTGGGATTTGGATGATGTGATTCGATTTTATTCGAATATGAAGAGTTCCTTGCTGCTTCGTCTGTAGTGGTGTTGTGCTTGCGGTGGTGGAGATAATGGTGGATTATTGTGAGTTGCGAACCCTCCCGACGGGTTTTCAGCAACGTCAGTTTCATCGTCAGTTTCAATTTTTCTGACTTGGAATTGCAGACTTCCGGCTACCCAACGTTGTTGAAACGGAGAAAATTTGGTAGGGTTTTTGTAGTACAGTGGCTCCTACGGAAATATGGTGGTTTGGCCTTAGGGCATAATATTCCTAAGGAGGGTTCGTAATTTATTAGCTGGGCCACGTGGTGCATAATATTGCCCGCGTGCGCTACAGTATCCTTAAGGTACGGTAGAATTTATTCTTTATTTTAGATATTTTATGCAGGTAATTAGCACAGTAGTGCTACCTGCCGAGGCGGGCTCCCGGCTAGATATTTAAGCTGCCGGTTGAGCTCCACCTCTGGGGAAGTAAAGACAAGCACCCTGGAGTCTCCTTCTACATTTTCCGGTTGGAGTCTCTTGTCTACTCACGCAGGTTTCTAAGCCGCCGATCCCCAGGTCGCATCATAGCAGCGCCTGTAGCAGCATTGTCCGTCCAGTGAACCTTCCCCTCCGCTTGGTGTTTGCGGATCCCTTTCAGAATTCCCCCGGCTCGCGACAGCGGATACCGGAGACCACCTTTAGGAATACGCGCCTTTGGAGTCACTAAAAACTCCTAACGG
>JAHNZQ020003149.1:1462644-1493273 GCA_019155205.2 Gracilaria vermiculophylla
TATTATAAAGAAGACGGTGTACATATCTTTTTGAAACGATTCTACATAGACTATGTGCAAAATCTAGTCTACAGTACAGTTTTGGCGCACTTTTGAGGGGTAATATGTTTTTGAAACGCACTGTACCAAGGGTACATGTCATTGTGTTTCAAGAAAGAAATGGAGGCCACAGGGATCAACTGTCGCAAGAATTTACGAGGAGGAACAGGTTTCTGTAAAGAACAAAACAATGAATTGGGTGCACAAGGTATTACATTTGGCTGCTCAACCAATAATTCACCAAGACGTTCTGGCCCACTCTACAGTCAAACTCTGCTTGCCTCCATTCAAATAAACTGTTATCGAATTCTTGACTTAGACGTGGATTACACCTACTGATAGTGTGAGAGAAATGATTTCTCATCCAAACTCATTCATTAATGTCTGAAGAAAAAAACACACACGATACAGACTATGATGATGTTCTGACACTAGCGGTTGCGATCTCTTCCAAGAGTTCTATTACCCGGGCTGGGGACTCCAGGAAATATGACGCAGATGTGATTGGCGTTCCAACGCGGCATGTGAAAACGCGATTCATTGCTCTGATTCCCATAGACTCGAGTCGCGCGGAATCTTTGAACATATCAAACATTCCTTCATCCGCCTTATCATCTCCAACACATAAAACGAAATCAATGTATAGAGGTTCCTGCCAGCTATGATGTTCATCCGCATTTGTCTTATTTGTACCCATGATGTGCGCCACAGTTCTGCTCACAGCAGTGATCTTGGTGCCAGATTTCGGGCGTACTTTCAACCAACGGCGATGAGGGTCATTAAGAACAACTAGGTTCAGTCTTTGAAGAAGAAATGACTCTAAATGCTTGAACAAGTCACGGGCTTGCCACCGTCCAAAATCTGTGTCGGAATCGATGTAATGCCAGGTTACAGTTACGTCACCATCCTCAATGATGACACCAGGGGTGCGCTCTGCAAAGTGTTGCATAGCCGGCATTACCAGAGCCTTCCAAGACCTCTTTGTGTTGAGATCCCCATTTTGTCCACTTTCAGAGCTTGAAACGGAGGTGAACGAATTTGACGTACCCCGATGGTGCCCTTCTTGCAATGGCACAATTTTCTTTTCCTTCCGGGGATCGCTGATATCCCACGAGGTTTCGGAAGAATCGAGAGGTGGCAGGGATGAACGCTTTTTTCGCAGATCTTCTTCATTCGTTTGCTGCGGAGGTCGCTTATCGTCGATTTCAGCCAGATTTGCTCCCATAGTTAACAAATCAGAAGAACCTTGTTGAGAGCCAACAGAATTCCTAGAGGACTGGAAGTCATGTACAGATGATTCTCGAAAAAGTGCCGTCCAGCCCGTGTCACCGGGAGCTCGAAAGAAAGCCCCATCTTCAGCGGCAAGATACACATCAAGATCACCCAGCCATCGCATTACCGTACTTGGATCCCGACTGGAGGTGATGAGAACATGATTAAGCGGGCTGGCACGGCGTACACGTTGAATGACATCTATCACACTTTGTGGAGGAGTGCCAAGTTTGGTAATTGCCTGGAAAGGTACAAGAGTGCCGTCAAGATCCACGACAAAAAGAGCGACTCTGCTGTTCAACTTCGACACAGACCCCTCTGGAGACGCACGAGGATCGCTCTTTCCCGGGGGTGACGAAAGATTGTTTCTACAAATTCCGTCCATAGAAGGAGACTTTTGGTCTGATTGAAAAGCAGGAATACGGACCGCGGGTCCAAACGTGTTCAGAAGCACATTAGAAAAGTCGGACGGAGAATGAGGAAGAACACTGGAAGCTTGCACCGATCCCATAGAAGATAAGACATTAGCAGAAGGGACCGGAGATGACATGGCCCCTAAGCCCAGATACGCATGAACAATGGTAGGAATGTCAAGCACTGGAGTAGCGGCAACGCTGACCGTAACACCCTCGCATTGCTGCAAATCTTCCAGAAAGTTGAGACCCCACAACTTGGCAGTCTGTGTGCTGACATACTTGAACGCAGCGTCATTCCGCAACGTGCGTTCTTTTTCATCCATGAATAGTGCTTTCTTTATCTGCTCGCACATCATATCTACATTCCATGGATTCACAAGCAACGCAGTGGAGAAAGAGTGCGCGGCGCCAGCAAACTCGCTAAGAACAAGTGGACCCTTGTACGAAGCTTGTTGACACACAGTCCATTCATGTGGAACCAAGCTCATTCCGTCACGAACTGAGCTAACGATGCAAACATGACCGACGCTCATTAATGCAAACAGATCCAAGGGGTCCAATTCCGAGTTAATGTAATGTACAGGGGTGAACGAAAAGGAACCATACATAGAATTAATGCGACCAATCAATTCATTAACCTGCATCTGCTGTTGTCGGAAGGCTGTAGCACACTGCGCCGGGCGCGGAATCGTAGCGATTTGAATGAACACAACCTTGTCCCTCAGCGCCGCGTTCTTAAGCAAGAGCTGTTCAAAGGCCAGCAGTTTGAGGGGAATGCCGCAGAAACTGTCATCAAGTCTATCGACGCCAACCAATATCCTGAGACCTTCAAAACGCGCGCGCAGCTCAGCAACACGAGATTTGACGGGTTTAGAAGATACATAATTCCTCAGCGCACGAACGTCAATTCCAGCAGGGTAAATTCCCAGCTCACATCTACGACCAGTGGACGGGTCGGCCTCAATGTAACTCGGAGTTCCGTCAATACCCAAGACTCGGGAGCACGACGCCACAAATTGCTTTGAGAAATTGTACGAGTAAAAGCCGATGAGATCAGCACCAACGACGCCGCGCAGAATCTCGGTCCTACACGGTAGAATTCGGAATATTTCAGCAGATGGGAACGGCGTGTAAAGGAAGAAGCCTATTTTCGCATACCAGATACTCTCGCGCAGCATACTGGGTAAAAGCATGAGATGATAGCCGTGCACCCAAATAACATCTCCGTCCTCGTAAACCTCACTGATGGTCTCGACAAAGCGCTGGATGACAATGCGATAGGCAGAAAAGTACTCGTCCAGCTCTGGGCCCTGTCCCACGCTTTTGTAATCGTAGTGGAATAATCGCCACAGAATGCGTTCGCAAAAAGTGTTGTAGCGTTCCATTATCTCGGGTTCGTCCGGCAGCGACACGGCAACACTGCGCGACTCGGTGTGCGCATGGTGACGATCGCGGTTGGAGGGGTACCGCGAGTGGCGTCGCTTGCGGTACGTCTGCTCGACGAAAGGCTCGTCAAAGGCGACGGAGCGATCCGAGGGAGGTTGAAACGATGGGGCCGAGGGCGTAGTGGGAGAAGGAGGAGAGGTGGGATTGACGGCACCAACCCACACAAAAGGGATGTTGACCGCATTCTGGAGCGTGAACATGGCTTTCGGCGGCAGGGCATGGTCAAAAGACTGGTGCGGGGCCGAGGATCGATCCCGAGCGCTGGGAAGACGTAAACTAACACTTATGACGCGGTGGCGCAGTGGCTTCTCCGAAGCAGAGGGCAGCTTGCTGAGAGGCGCGGGCGCGAGCTCGGCAGCAAAGTCGTCGCCCAAGGATGAGATGCGGCGCAAACGGCGGTTGCGGCGCAATGCCAGGCGCTGACGGGCGAGACGCAGCTGGTTGCGCACGGTTTGAATCTCATCGAGGAGCTCGGACTCGGCGGAGCGCAGGTATGCGCGGTCGGCATCAAGACCGCCGGCAGGGCGGAGCAACGGCTGCGATGGGAAAGGGGCGGTGAGCAACGGAGACGTCGGGGCGGTGAGGGCCTCCAGCAGGGCAGACTGAGAGGGGGTGGGGGGGGTGGACGGCGCTGAGGACGGGCTGGAGGGCGACAGGCGCGGGTGCGCGGCCGAGTACGGCAGCCGCGGCGACGAGGAGCGCGCGGCGGACATGACGGCGCGGCGAGACCGCCGCGCACAGGCGCGATTTCGCTCGGGCAGTGCTCGTGGCGGCGCTTATGTGAGGTGGCGCCCCGCGCAGCAACGCCGCAGCTGCGGCCAATATCGAGGCGCCACGCCACGGTTGGCACGAAGACGCGTGGCCACGTGACGCACACGGCGCACGATGCAATCTGAGCGTGTCCTGCGGATCTTCCAGCGTGGCAGCATAGGAGCGTGCGCCGCGCCATGATGGCGCGCTTTAAGAGCGCTACCGAGGTGGTGGCGGTAGTCGCCCCGCGCCATCGTCAGCATTCGTCGCGGACCGGCGCTGACGGCTGTCGCCGCCCCGCTTCCATTGCCCTCCATTGCCCTCCATCGCCGTGGACGGTCGCCGCGGGCCGCCGCCGCCCACTCACACACGCCACCACCATCGCCGTCAGCGGCGCCATGGCCACCGATGCGTTCGTGCCCTCCGCGCCGCTGCGCGCGCCGCGCCGCTGGCGCGCGCGGCCGGCGCTGAGCGCGCGCTCGGCACCGCGGCTGTCGGCCGCGCCGGCCGACTTGCCCACGCCGTCCGAGACGCCGTCCACGCCCGACTGGCGCGCCTTCCGCGCGCTGCTCGCCGTGCGCCACCGCCTCAACCGCGCGCCCACGCACCACGCCGACGCCGCGCTGCCGCTGTGGGCGCAGCGGCAGCCGCACGTGGAGCGCGGCGCCGTGCTGGTGGCCGCGCGCCACTACCGCTGGCAGCCGGCGTTCAGCCATCTGTCGCGCGCCGTCATCCTGCTCACCGACGTGTCGCACACGCGCGTGTGCGGGCTGCTGCTGAACCGGCCCACCAACTACACGGTGCGCCATCACCGCTCCGTGCTGGCGCGCGTGGGGCCGCACTTTGGCGACAACGTGGTGCACCTGGGCGGCGACTGCTCCACGGGCTCGCTGGAGGTGCTGCACGCGCTGCCGCCCGGTGTGTGCGCCGGCGCGTCGCAGGTAGTGCCCGGTGTTTTCCGCGGCGGCTTCAACGCCAGTCGCCAGCTGGTCAGCAGCGGGGTGCAACCGGCGGACGCGTTTCGCTTTTTGGTGGCGTACTCGCAGTGGACGAGTGACACGCTGCGCGCCGAGATGGACCGTGGGGCGTGGATCACGGTGAGCTGCTCACCGTCGCTGCTGCTGCAGCGTGACACGCACAACCTGTGGGATACCATCATGCGCATGATCTCGTAGACACTCGGCGTTAAAATCTGTAACACTAGTTGAGCAAGCAAGGAGCGCTGCACCAAGGTGCAGTGCAGTAGCGCCAAGATGTGGGCAGCGACACGCTCGGCAGCGGCCGCACACTTGTACATGATTCACTTTTTCAAAGTACGCAGGGTAGGAGCCGCAGGACAAAGACCGAGAAAAACGCGTGTCCCTGCGGAGGTACAGATAACGGTAATTGGGCCACGCGCGCGTTTACAGTGCGCGCCACAGGCGCACGCATGTGCCAGCAGCCTCAAAGTCGTCGGGCAGCTCATACAACGGACATGACGCCATCCGGTGCACCTCCGCGGTGGACGGTGGCCAATGTCAGCCTGCGCGGCGCGCACATGTGGCAGCTTTATTCAGTTTGACGCAAAAGGTGCTGTCGGTCGGAAAGTAAGGGTCAGACAGAGTAAGGGCGGCGGGCGACGGCCTCATGGCCGCACGCTCCCCAGCTTGTTTGGCGAGGAGCGTACGTGCGGCATCGCCGCACACGACGCGCGCGAGCGCGCCAGGCCATGCGCGTCCAGCGACGTTGCGGACGCGCTTGGTTGCATGGCGCGCTTGTGCGAGGCAGATCGACGCATCCACGCGGCCGCCGCCGGCATGGGGCGCGCAGCGCCGCGCGCGGGCGCGGCGACGGGCACGTCGGCGGCCAGCTGGCGCACCACGAGCTTGTCCGGCACGGCGCACACGCCGAGGTAATGCGACAGCAACACAAACACGTCCTGCGCGTCGCTGATGGACGTGGAGCGCACCATGGCGTGGATGCGCCCCTGTTTGAGCAAGCGCTCAATTTCGTGCAGCGTGCGGCGCTGCCAGTCGGACGACGCGGCCTTGGCCATCTTGTGCCAGTCGCCGGTCAGGCGTCTGGTGGCGACGAGGGCGTTCTTGTACGCGTGGCGGCTGAGTATGCGCATGGGAGAAGTCTCAAAGGCGACCACGCGCGCGGCGGCAACGTTGTGGCGCAGCAAAGCGTTGAGGTTGTCGGGCGTCACATCGGGGGCGAAGCAAAGCGGCGAGCGCGCGCGGCGCACGCGGACCGACTCGGAGCGCAGCGCGTACATGCCGGCCGAGCGCGGGCGTCGGTGGCGTCGGCAGCGTCGGTGGCGTCGGCAGTGCCGGTGGCGTCGGTGGCGTCGGTGGCGCGGGCAACGCGAGTGGTCGCACGCGAGAGAGACGGCGAGCTTTAAGTAGCAGCCGGTGGAGAGCGGCGGGCAGCGCGCGTAGCGCGAGTTCAATTCAAGATGGCGCCAGGTGCACTTGTCCAATGAGCGGCCGCGCACCGCCGCATCGTGGCGCCTCCGCGTGCCACCGCCGGCCGGCCGGCCGTCCCATGCAGCCCGCTCGCTGCGCACGCGCCGCGCATCCGCCGCGAGCGCCCTCCGCGTGGCGTCTTCGCATCGTGGCCGCGTGGCCGCGTGGCCCCGTGGCATCTGCGAGCACACCGTCGATACTTAAGCGCCGACGCGCCGCGACGCCTCCGGCGCGTGATCATCTCTGATCTTCACGTTCTTGCGCAAAGGAAATTGCCTGCTCCATGACGCTTTGCGGAGAGTCGGCATTGCCAGTTGCAATCTACCTATCGAACGTGTCTGTCCTTTGCGACGGCAATTTTTGTTTCCCCCAATCGTCTCCCCACTTACGTCTTCTGTGTCTCTTGTTCCGCAGGTCAACTCGTCAAAACGTCAGAGTCCTCGCCGCCTTGGCCCTGACGGCTCTTTTAGTTTAGATAATTTGTTCCAGTTCTCGCGCGTACTGCAAGCACCTCGTAATAAAGTCTTCCGACCGAACCTGGTCGATTGCCGCGCTCACCTCCTCCTGATCCGCAAAACTGATCATTCCGCCCTTCACGCTCCACCCCTTCTGTGTGCAGAACTGCACCAGCTCCTCCTCGCTGCCGATCGACAACATCCGCTGCGCCGACGCGCAGCTCAGCTGCGTGTAGGCCCGCTCACAGCACGCCGCAATCTCCTCGCGAACCGTGATCATCAGCATGTCCACGAACAGGTTGAACGACGCGTCCGGCGCCGCGATCTTCTCCTCGCGGAGCTTGGAATACGAGCCTTCCATCAGGTAGTTCTCAAGCCGCAGTGGGTAGCTGATGTTCTTGTCGCTGCGCGCCGACGGCGGGATCACCTCCAGTTCCGTGTGGAATTCCGCAATGCGGTTCTGCGCCATCAGCCGCAACAGGTTCAGCCCGAGGATCAGGTTCTGCCGGCTCGACTGCGGGATCACCCCGGCATAGTCCACGTAGTACGTCTTCACCTGCGCCACATGCCGCTCGAACGATACGTCGTCTTCCTGCTTCACGCTCAGCAAAGTGGCCAGCTCGTACACATCTCGCGCCAGCGTAATGTCTCTGCGCCATCCTTTTGCGGTCAGTACTTGTCTTGCGTCCGGGCGCCACGCTCGCCTGGCACGCCGCTGCGTTCGCGTGCGCCAACTTACGGAATCGCCGATGCCGTCACCTGTGTCGCTGGCGCCAGGCCGGGGAGCGTTGTCAACGCAATCTTCCCACGAACGTCACCGTCAGTACCGCGCCTGAGACGCTGCCGTCGGGCGCTCAATGCCGGCGCACGCCTGACGTACCTTCAGTTCGGTCAGGAGCGCAGCGCTTGACTGCAGGTCGCTGCCGCCTTGCAGCTGCTTCTCCAGCATTTCAATCTTCGCCCTGATATTCCCGGCCATTGCGAAAGGCGCTGCGAGCAGCTGATTCTCACCCTGCGCACGCTGAGATGGAGCTGAGGTGCCCCACGATATGTACACGACTTGTGCTGCGGCAGTTGTAGGGCTCTGTCCCGCCGTTGTAGGGATAGGCGTCGAGGCAGCACAAGGCGTGGAGGACAGCATTTCCGCCCCCAAAACGTCGAGCTTTTTTTTCGATTTGAAATGCGCCATTCAACGGTGCAAATCTGAAGCGGATCCGGTCCATCGTCAACAGCGCTGCATCGATCGATCGACGCGCACCGCCGGACTGGCCGCACCTTCTCTGCGTCATCTCGGAACCGCGGAACGCTCGCCCTTCTGTTCGTGCTCCCACAACACCTCTGGCGTTTTTTTGCAACGTCGACGATACGAATCAGTGCCAGTTGAAGAGGTTACGGTTGAAACAAGCGTTTTATTTCACATCACCGTGCCCATCAAGCCAGTATAGAAAACCAATGTGAAGCAAAATGCCGATACGATTATGGCGACGCGCGCTATCAGCGGCAACACAACCAACTGCCATGCATTCTTTACGAAACCTTATTATCATCGCCCACATCGATTCTGGAAAGGTAAGCAACAACCGCCGTCTTCTCACACCCCACTATACCATTCAAACGCACTATCATTTCATTTAGAGAAGTAAAACGCTGTGTCGCTGACCTGCTTTCGGTCTATCTCATAAAGTAGAGTACGCTGAGCGACCGCTTGCTACAGACCACGGGCACTGTTCCCGCCGAAAAACTACAGGAGCGCTCGCAGTTTCTGGATTCCAATCCAATTGAACGGCAGCGTCAGATCACTATTAAAGCAAGAGCAGCTCGCATGTCGTGGCGGGACCACAAAGTTACGCTCATTGACTGTCCCGGTCATCACGACTTTTCGCGTCAAGTCTCACAGTCGGCTGGTGCCGTGGAGGGTGCTCTGCTGGTTGTGGATGCTACAAAAGGCGTGCAGGCCCAGACTCTCAGCAGCGTCGAACTTGCACTTGAAGCCGGGTTGGAACTTTTACCTGTCATCAACAAGATTGATCTGCCGACGGCCGATGTGGAAAACACCCGAAGTCAGATTGAAAACCTTGTCGGAATCGATGCTTCTGAAGCCATAATGACGTCGGCGAAGCAGGGGATTGGTATAGAACAGCTCCTTGACGCCGTCATTGAACGCCTTCCAGCCCCGCAGGGCTCTTTGGAAAACCCATTGCAGGCTCTGGTCTTTGATTCTTACTACGATTCATACCGTGGTGTCGTGTTGTTCGTCCGCGTTGTCAATGGAGTCGTGCGAAAGGGAGACCGAATCTCCCCGTTTTCATTTCGCAACTCGACAGAGCATGGAAGCAAACCCATGGAATATATTGTCGATACCATTGGGTTTCTTGAGCCTCACGAAGTGCCATCGGACCAGCTTCAACCTGGGGAGATCGGATACCTGACCGCAGCTATAAAAAGAGTCGGTGACATTCCGCATGGTGATACGCTCACGCATTGTGGTCCAGAAGCGGCGGAGACTGCTCTGCCAGGTTACGAACCCATTAAATCGGTTGTCTTCTGTGGGCTATTTCCATCTGACTCTGGTGATATCCATACCCTGCGTGCAGCTTTGCAAAAGCTCCAGTTGCAGGACGGAAGCGTTGTATTCGAGCCGGACATATCTGCAGCTATGGGAACCGGATTCCGGTGCGGGTTTTTGGGACTGTTACATATGGCAGTCACACAGGAGAGATTGGAAACAGAGTTTGGGCTGGATCTCATCGCATCTACTCCGTCCGTTTCTTACATGGTAAGTCTCACACAATTGCAAGCTGCAGAAACTATGGCCGAAGCTAACATGAATATTTCGCACTTGTTTGTTGTCCTCACAGATTCAACCTTCTGGTTCTGAGGAGTGGCACTTAGTCTCGAACCCGGCTGCTATTCCATCCGGCCATGTAAGGATCAAGGAGCCATACGCGAAGGTTGAAATTATATGCAATCAGGATCACGTTGGCCCTCTCATGGACCTGGCTCAGTCAAGAAGGGGTGAGATGAGAGATCAGCGCTACATGGGCCTTGATCGAGTAAAGCTGGTGTATTCGGTGCCCCTTGCGGAGCTTGTCACCGATTTTCATGACGTTTTGAAGTCGAGAAGCGCGGGGTTTGCTTCCATGAACTATGAGATGGAAGAAATGAGGCAAAACAAGCTGAAAAGAATGGACATTCATGTTGCGGGGGAGCCCGTGGATGGGTAAGTGTTTCTTTATGTTCCTAGTCATGAAGCCAGTTGCGATTTCTTTCTTGCTAACTCATTTATCGGCAATGGGTTTCTAGTCTTTCATCGGTTGTCCACGAAGACAAGGCATACAGCCATGCTCGGTGGATGGTCGAAAAATTGAAAGACGTGATACCGAGACAGATGTTCAAAGTGAGTATTCAAGCTGTAGTTGGTGGTAATATCATGGCCAGCCAACATATCAATCCGTTTCGAAAGGGTAAGATGACGCACTTTACTCAATGCTCCCAAGCCACCTTCTGACATGTGTGTTTGTTCTCCTTAGATGTGACTGCCAAATGTTATGGTGGAGATGCGAGTCGAAAAAAGAAACTGTAGGTTTTGCCCGTGACATCCTCTTCATAGAGAAACACTGCTAACCTGATCAAATCTATGACTTTTCATCGCGCAGTTTGAAAAAGCAAGTCGAAGGGAAGAAAAGAATGAAGACCGTCGGGAGAGTTTCAATTCCTCAAGAGGCATTCTTGGCTATTCTATCAGGAAGGGATTAAAATGCTCTTGCACAGGTGGAAGAAATGGAATTCCTCGCCACATGATGTGGGGATCCCTTTCATTTTAATTCCGATGGAAGTCGTATGCCCTTCACGATCGCCCATGATGGGCATCGTAGTCGCAAACTGGAGACTTGATTGTGTGTGCTTTTATGCTCTTCATAGAATGCCCTTTTTTGCGGAATGTTCTTACGCCGTCTGAAGATCGAGTATGATTTTCCTCCAAATCATTCGGAAGATGTTCAGTAAAAGTGTCGAGCTAGTATCGACCAGTGCAAACTAACGTAAATAACTGCGGAGGTGGACTTTGTTACCTGAAAAGAGAATCTTCTAATGTCCTTTCTCATCAGGTTTAGCGAGGCTGAACATCCCACGCAAGTGTGACACTTAAACATCTAGTTCTTCAAAAGAAAGATGCCAACACGGTTTTCTCTTTCGTGCTATTTTGGGTCGCTATTCTTTGTAGATATTCACGGAACGGCACGTACTTTGATACGGCAATCTCATCCCAATCTTCTCGAATGTACCACACACCATTATTCTCAGCATTCGCTCTTTTGTCCCAACCTTTGCAATGAAACAGCGAAACCTTCTCCATGTCAAACTTGCGGATGCCGTAATTTTTCAACCTGTCTTGTTTAAACTTAGTACAGTTTCTCACGTAGAGTGCAGCCGGAAGCATAAGCAATCTTAGCGGTGGGTCGAGAAATCGTATGACCGTATTTTGCGTCCAAGACCATGAGTATTGGTGTTTAACCGACTCTCCGGCGTAACGCAATGCGCAAGCTAGACCTATCTGATCGTCGGCGTACTTGATGACCTTCGGGAGGAAGAGTTCTGAAAAGAAGCTCATCATCTTTGCGCTAGATCTAAAAAAGATCCAGCCCATGCAGGGCTGATGTCGCCAATAAGATTTTGAAAGCGTAAGGCATTCTTTGGGAAGCTCCCCACGCAACGGATTGGGGAAGTTAGAAGGTGAGGCGATGATATCAAAACTTGAAAGAGAAGAGTTAAAGACGCGATCAGAGAATGGAGATCGCATAGCAATGGCGTCCGCATCGCTAATGAGAACGTTAAAGCCATTTTGAAGAAGGATTTGCGCCAGCGCTGATCGACGTATCCAGACATCGGAACGTGTAAATGGAGGATATGTCTTTGAGATCGCGACAACCGGTGCTTGAATAGAGGCCAGGAAGCTGTGAGACGCCAAATCGAGAGCTACAAGTATGTAGTTGTGAATATGAACTCTGTGATTAGAAATACACCAATTGAGAGCAAGTTCCAGACTTTCATTTGATACAATGAGCAGTATTATGTTTCGTCGTCGGTGCCGGTGTTCTGCTAAAGATAACAATGAGGATTTGGAATACTCCAATGACCCGCCAGTGATCAGAGGGTATGAACGTAATTCTCGAGACATAATAGTTCCACTGTGACAAGTTGTAACGGTTATGATAATGAACACAAATAGGAGACCTGCTGCCACTAGAGAGTGAAGAGTCTTTTGCACAGATCTCTTATGAGAAACAAAATGAGTAAAGCACATCGTGGCAAAGAATTGGACTGAAGCCGACATTCGCGAAAAGTGATCAAACTGAGTCACTACAGCTGTTACTTCGGCTCGAATTACTTCCGATTTTGGCCTAATCGGGACATCGGTAGGTTCTAGGACCCTTTTTGCAACAAGAGTAGTGAAACAAGTAAATGAGATGTGGAGGCTTTATTCTCTGACTGGTCGACGATGTTTCCTCTCTCCGCGTCTCTCTTTCCTCCGGACTTTTATACCGCTCATTGAGCGCACACTGTCTCCAGGTCAACGCCAATCATAACTACCTACATCGGAATGTGCCCAATTAGCAGTTACCGCTTCTTCCGATTTCAACCCGAGTACAACTGCCTACATCTTAATGTGCCCGATTCCACTGTTCCGATTTCAACCTTTTGTTTCATTACTGTTGCACTTTTCTTTTGTTGCTGACCGTTTTCACTGTACACTTACGCTTCTGATTTCCACTAAAGAGTTGTCTCTTACTCTTAAAGGTGCTGAAAGACTTCAGTGGCTATTCTCTATTCATAGCCGAAAGTGAGTAGTCACCTTTTTTTCAAAGCTGTTTTTCAGCTGTTGATGACTTTCTCCCATTGAATTGAGTCAAGAAGATTATTCGCGTCTTTTCTACAAAAAGATTGACAAGACAAGGAGCGGGGCATGGGTGAAAATAGACTGCTTAAATGGTGATGGACGCTACCTTCTAAACGGGCATGGCAGCAGTTTTCATTAAGATATATACATATCTTTCTCTATACAGGACTTTGCTTGATCACCACTTTCGTACTACTGCAGACGAGTCCCTTTATAATTGATGTGTTATGATCTTTTTCTTCTTCTTCTGTCTTAGTAGTCTGCCATCTCTGATTTCTGTAAGACAGCAGAAATATCTCTGGATATTATTTTCTCTCCATAGAATGGCAAAGTAGGATAAAATCGATTGGGTTCACATTGAACCTAATCTACTTTACCCTACTTGGAAAAGTAATTCGATGGTAAAACGTTCACCAGTTCAGTGCAAAAACGCTGTCTCGCGCTCTATTTCTACATACAGCCTCAATACCCGCTATCGTTCCCCTCATGTATCGTGCCATCTAAGTCAGCTCTGCTCGCTGCGTTGCCACATCGTTTTCAAGATTGGGGTCAGCCGCATGTTGTACAAAAAGCACATCCATCAGTGGTGCTGTATCTCGTAAAAAAAAGTACTGTAGCGTCAGAAACTAGTTAAGAATAAAGCGAATCACAAATTCTCACGATGATGGGTCATATTTTTATTCCGTGACAATGGCGTGTCTGTAGTATGAAACATATTCGTGGCATTCATGTACATCTTGAACCAGTCTGATGGGGATGGGAATATAGTTCATGATGGTTTCATCAAGGATTGATGAAGGTCGGTAGCTGGTTTGATTGTTTGTTCAGAGTAGTTCGTTAACTTGTGGTCTTGCCGTCGTTTGCAAGACGAACCGGATCACACGAAGTTGAAGCTTGTGTGAATAAAGCAAGTGTCGATATTGGCAGGTTGTTGCGCTCTTGTCGATGCAGTCTGCGGCGCATGATAAATATCAAACTGTGTCTGCGCCTCTCGATAATTATGAACTCTTTACGGCAACTTCTTTATCGCAAGGGCAGTGCCAGTTGAAATCGCAGTCTCTCGTTGTCTGGAACGTTCTCGATTGCAATCATTGTCTGTGCGTGTTCAACTTCAGACAGTGGCATTTTCCTCGAGACGGACACGTAAAGTGCTTTGAGGTGAAGACTATCATACTCGCCATATGGTGATAGATTTCTAAGGCTCACAGTAAATTACACTCTTCGTAAAGAAGTGCAATCTTTGCTTGCAATATGCTGAATGGAATTAATTGAATTGAAATCGATTGCAATCAACATCGTCTTGGATCCATTTCAAAAAGTATTGGTATTGTGACTGTTGTGTTTTCCCTCGAGATTTCAACGTACGTTTTGTAATATATCGAGATAATCAACATGTTCCACTACTATTTAATTTTAAACATTTAGTTGTAATCTTTAGAATGTGACAGTGGTAGTGTACATGGTAAAGGCCTGCCCAATTGCGATATTCAGAGAGAATCGCTATCCTATTAACGTGGATGCATCCTTGGAGCAGTGTTGTCCATCACCAGAAAGCAATATTTCGTATTTTGAGAAAAACGGAGTATCTTAACGATGGGGCTCTATTGAGCTAAAATTTTGAGCGTAGCGCCTACGGAAAAGAAAGAAACGAGGAACTAGAAATTTCATGAAAGTCAGCAACTGCACATACGAAGGCTGGTTGCGACACTGGTTGCATTCAGGAAGAGCGCATGAGATTTCAATGCCTTGGAGAAAAAAAAAACTCAGATTCGGTAATATATGACTGAATGCTAATAGAGCATGTCATTTCTGAATAGTTCTTCTGTTTTTCGTTTATATGAACGCTTTCTCTATAACATGTAGTATAACAGAAATCAATCTCACAGATATTTTCTTTCCTCTTGAAAGTCAAAAGGCTTTATGTATATATTTATTTATGTTTCAAAGCTCTAAGCAGTGTAATGCTCTCTGCTGTGCCACGAACACGCCATTACTCGTATGAACATCAATGTGGGGGTAAAATCTCCATGAGATTTTGAACTGTATCGAGATCAAATAGCAAAGAGAATTAAGGACGTCACAATTAACGTCCACGTTCGACTGCAACAGAATAAGAAACGCTTTCTTGTTCAAAGATAGAAGAGTCATTTGGAACGTATGCCTATGCTGTCGTACCGTTCTAGCTCACCTTTCGCTGATAGCAAAAATGAAAATTATCTCTGATTAGTCGGCATTCGCTTATTGTTTGGTACATATGAACACTGGGAATGATGTGTAATGCTCTCAAAAATAAGAATTTGGTTACAGGATCAGCAAACTGAATTGTAAATCACTGCCACTTCGACAGGTAAGTAGAAAGTGGTTTACAGGATCAAAAGTGCAAATGTGTACCCCCAGCAGGGCTCGAACCTGCGACCCTAGCGTTATTAGCACTATGCTCTAACCAACTGAGCTATGGAGGCAGCCACTGGTGGAAGACGGGGGAAAATTGACTGATTATATATTGCCTCAATTAATTATATTTGTTTTGTAATGAGCGTTTACAGTTTGATCCGCAAGGTTGAATATTGTTACCTTTCGTAGTTACAGCGCTGGCAAGGCAGTCAATATCGACTTCATGATGAAAAGCGCATTTGGCACGCTCGCAACGCTATTTGCCCCGTCGAACCCCCCCGCAAAGTCCGCCCCATTTCGCAGCTCGGTCAACGCCAACATGGAAATTCCTCTTTTCGTGCAAGTCCTAGCCGCAATCCCCGTCGTGGCCCTTATCCTTTTCGGCCTTTACTCGGCCGCTTACATATTGCACGGCGTCGCCACCTTTCCAGAATGCCCAGAAGCATATCAACAGCTTCTCAAAGACATCAAACGCGCGCGCCAACAACTTGAACAAAAAGGATTTTCCCTCCCACGCCCCGCCCAAACCTGATCACTCTTCATCGCCTCCTCTGTCTTCCGCCAACGCTTCGGCGACGTCGCACTCCACCCCCGCCTCTGCCGAACCGAGCGCCTTTGTGGCCCACTTTCTCGACCGCTTTCGAATTCGTATCAACCCTTGTCTCGCCCTCGCCGCTTCTTTCGTTCTCCAGAGCAGCCTCCTTGTCACGTTTCTTTCGTTCTTCGTCTTCTTCTCGCGAAAGTCTTGCGCTTTCAAGTGCGTCAATTCCATGCATACCGGCTCGTTGAATTGCCCGTGCAAGTCGCATATCTCTCTTTGCGACAAAGCTCGTCACTCTACCGCAAGCTCCGGCACGAGCTGTTCGGCCGGCGCGATGCAGGTAATCCACAGCCGAATTTGGGAAGTCAAACAGAACTACGTGGTCAACTCTCAGGTTGTCCAATCCTCTCGCCGCCATGTCAGTGCAGATCAACAACGGTTTTTCACCACTTTTGAAGCTTTCATACTCCTTTTCCCGCCGTGCTATGGGTATGTCCCCGTGAATACACGACGTCAAATGCCCCGCTTCTGATAGGAAATGATCCACAAACCGACATGAATCGATTGTATTGCAGAACACCATCATTCTCCTGTCCTTCAAACCCTCTCCACGCGTGGTATCGTTCATGAACGAAACAAGTTCTTGCATTTTTGTATTCGGCCCGACGTAAACAAACCGCTGCTCCAATCCTTTTGGCGCCTTGTGCAAATCCACGTTTATTCGCTTTGCGTGCGGAAACACTTGTTTGTAAATTAGCTCTGCTGCGCGTGGATGAGTGGCACCAGCGGCCACATACTGCGGCTTGTTGTTCATGTCCGAGTTGGCGCCTTCGCACCACCACAAAATCTTCTTCAGCTCGCTCTCAAAGCCTTTGTCGAACAGCGTATCGACTTCGTCAATTACCACATGCTTCACGAATCGCACATCAATCACGCGCTCCTGTAGCAATTGCAAAAGCCGACCGGTTGTTGTAACCAAAATATCCACGGGGCTGTTCAGCCTTTCTTTCAGTTTCCGCGAAGAACCAGATCCAGTGGCCAGTGTGCCAACGACTCGAAACTTGACAACGTGGGAGAGGCGCCGAGCTACTCCTTCTACCTGCTCTGCGAGCTCTCTCGTCGGAAGAAGAACCAAAGCCCGCGGCCTCTTTGCGACTCGAAGCGGAGGGTCGTGTTCATTTCGCATCTGCTCCGCCTGTTTCAGCTGCTGGATGACTGGCAACAAATACGCAAACGTCTTCCCAGAGCCAGTGGCCGCGCCGAGAATGACACTCGCGCCGCCCAATATCGGCGGGACGCCTCGAACCTGAATTCCCGTGGGAGTTGAAATGTGCATGGACTCAAGGTGGTCCTGAATGTCTTTACTGAGTCCAAGCGCCGCGAAGGTGGACTGCGTGAAAAGTGGCGTGGTGGACGCGGGAATGTTTGTTTCAAACTTTTTGTTGACCCCGCGACCAACGTCGAGCGTCACGGCGGACGGGAGCAGGCGTTGGGGGCGCTCGCGTCTGCGAGCAAACTCGATGGTTTCGGGTCGTTGGAGGCACTTTTGACCATGAAATGCCGAACTCCATTGTGCATTCGGTCGCGATGTGGAACACCAGACTGAGACGAAGAGCGGTAGTTGTGGAGCTGTCATGCTTTGGGAATGACGCCAAAGCTAGAACGGAGCCGTAGTTTCGTTTCTCTCTTTTGATCCCTCAGATCTCGATTGATGCTTCGCAGGTATTTGACTTTCTCAAGTGTATTTCGAAATAGGAGAAAATTCAAAACAGACAAAATTGCACAAGAAAATTTTCATGGTCCGTGAAACTCTTGAAAGAACCCTTGTAATAATGGTGGATTATTGTGAGTTGCGAACCCTCCCGACGGGTTTTCAGCAACGTCAGTTTCAACGTCAGTTTCAATTTTTCTGATTTTTTCCGCTTCATTTTGAGGGGTTTTCTCGGCGGGTAATGACGGAGAATAACGTATTGACCGGATATTCTTTATGAAGTAGAAATGCGATTGGGAGGGTAAAAGCTTGTTCGTTACCTTGTTCACCACTGTTTCTCGAGATGTTTTCGAACGTACGAGAGAAAAAATTCCCCGAGTTCAAAAAGGGATGTGGGAGCCCAACGTTTCGTGTATTTTGTGCAATGAACAAGGCTTAAGAAATGCACTGATTAATATTGCGGTAAAGGAAAAATCAACTCTCTATACCCATTGTCGACGCCGTTTAATATATGCAGGGTGTAGTGTAGAACAATTCGAGATATCATAGCGGCTTTTAGCGCGGCTCAAAAGCTTTTAAAGGAAGAGATAAATATTGCTTGTGACGGATACTCGTGCGGTATTTTTCGTTGTAAACGTCGTTTGCATCTTTATCTGTCCAACTACTTGAGTAAAGTAGCACACCGGCTCGACTACAAAGGATACCGTCACCACTGAATGGCAAGGAGTAGCAGCCTACTCTTATTTGTTTGAGACGAGTATGCTTGACGTACGAATATTTTCGTTTTCCTTTTGTAACGGACGCGGCTGCTGACGGATTCCAAAATAAGATACCAAATACCGTACAATAGTTGCCCATTTATAAGGTATTTTTTGCCTCTATCCCGTCGATATAGTTTTATTGTCACCTTTGTTGTCGGGGAGGTCTTAAGCGTTCCGAAGAACTCAACTCCAAGTTTTTTTTGCAGGCAGTTCTGTCACTTATCTTTACGGGTCCGGAGATTTGGCTTTGATTATCCCCAACTTGTGCGGCAGAGGTGCAGTGGAATACGCTATTGAAGTCATTCCTCTCACGCTTTTCTCTGCCGCACTGTTGATCAAATTTATTATCGGCTTTCCGGTGAACGGTGGACTGTTCAGGTAATGACTTCTTGCTCCAAGGAACAGTTGTCGGCGCTAGAGAAGCTGAGGTCCAGTCTTAGCTCACCCCACCCCCGCCCAGTCTTTATACATGGCCCTGCAGCGGCAGCAAATTTTCAAACCATCAATGACACACTACCTGCCAACTATCGCGTCCAACACATTGACTGCGTCTTAAACCACACTGATCGCCATTTGTACTCCGCAATTTTGGGCGAACGCATTCCTGCTGATCCCTCCACTCTTGTCTCTCGTCTTAACAACGGGACAGAGGATTGCGTTGCATATGTATTTTCTCGCGCAGAGAGACTCATTTCTTGCTCGTTTTCCTCTGCAGCTGTTCATACGATCATTTCACTGCCGTCGTTGACAACAAATGCTAAGGTGAGAGTCATTCTTGTAAGCCGTCTATCATGGGATGCTTTTCGCTTCCATTTGAATCATTCAAGTCTCATGCCGCTTGAAATATTCGTACCGCCGTGCACAGAAGAGGAAGCAGTAGAAAGCCTTTGCAATCAAATGGATTATCAGAAAACGACGGACCCGAAGGTTGCGAAAAGACTTTATCCTGGCTATGCTAAATCTGTCGTAAGCGTTATGTACAAAACGACAACCGACCTTCAAGAGCTTTCGGTTGTATGCAACAAACTATTTCCTGACTACACGAAGGCCGTGCAGGAAAAGAACCCCACTGCAGCCTTTAATCAAATCCAAAATCGTTTAGCAACTGCACTACAGTCTTTGTATCGACGCCGATTAACTGCAGAAGACTTGAAGCCAAGTGGAACAACAGTTAGCGAGGCAACAGGTAAAGCACACGAAGACCCACACAAACTCGCGCAGGACGAAGGGTACGAATCGTCACTCTCAACGGCAGCTCGGACTGTTCTTGTCGCGGCTTTTCTCGCTTCGCGAAATCCGCCGCAGCACGATGTTCGATTCTTTTCCTCCACCAGGACCGGCCGGCGGAAGTCTTCGAAGACAAAGAGGCAGGAGCAGCAAGATAGAACATTTGTGCTAGAACGGTTACTAGCAATCTTTGCATCTATTGCCCCAGAATCCCTCATTCGGGAGCGAGGGGTTGATGCAAATGAAAGTGTTTCAGCTTTTGTTTCCACGAGCTTGTTCGTGCAAATTTCTACTCTCGTCGCCCTGGGTTTGTTGTCGAATGAGGCGGGGGCGGATCCATTGTCGGAACCGAAATATAGGTGTAACATTACGAGGGATACTGCATTTAAAATCGCAGATTCTCTGAAGATCGGTCTTGACCAGTACTTATTTGTGGAATGATAAACGTGCCGTGTTCATGGCATTTGCACATTCTCATGGGCCGTACCGGCTGCTTCTCTCAGTACTTATCCTCGGTTTGTCGTCCAATCGGTTGCTGGCTTCCTCTGGTAATACCCTAAAAACAACTCATATCGGCCTCGATCAAGGGCGCATGATGCAGGACTTTGGGGTGATCACGCAGTTCGAAGTTGGGCATTTACGTATTGGATATACTCATCCAATATCTCTTGGGTGGAATTTCCCTGAGGAGGATGCATTCTTGCAAGGTTGAGATAGGAACGCCTTATATTTCTCAGTTGAGTAATCTTCGGTTTTCGCTCCAATCGAATAGACTTTGAGGCTCCATTTACTTGGATTTGGTCCCCAATACCCTTCCCGGCCTGAATCTGTCGGATGAGCATTGTTTCGGTTTCGCGCGAGATTCTATCCAAGACACCCAACGTATCCGCTCCCTGCTTTTGAGGTTGTTTTGTTGCCATTGTGGGAACCAAAGTCTGGCTTTTACTCGTCATAGAATGGCTCACGCTTGCCAATTTTGCTTTCCAGTCGTCGTGAGCAATGTTGATTTTATGCAATGGGCTGTCCCAACGGTTGGTTTCGCACGGCTCTTCGAAGCGTTGAATGATTGCCCTCACCAAACGGTCTCCGTACGAGTCCTCTCCCCGTGCTGCCCTGCGCGCATCTCGCGCAAGGCATTCTTGGAGCGTTGACTCACAGTAGACGACACAGTATCGCATGCCGTTTGTCTTTGCCGTGCAATACATCTCGTAACGAAAACCTTTGATGTAGTTGAGGCTGTCACATATAACCACATTAGAAGCGTTGAGAGCGCGATCAGTGGCGGCTCGCACGCGAGCTCGGGTTTTGTTCTCTGTTGCAGAGCTGTTGTAGAGTGCTTGGCGACAGTTGTGGGCTGCGTGGCGATGGCCTTGTTCACTTTGGTCGCTGTTTTCCGCGCTGGATGAGTCGGTGCCATCGCGAACGATGTGAACTTGCTTGCGCTCTGCTGCTAGCATGCTGGCGAGAGAGTCGGCAAGCGTGGACTTGCCGCTCGCTGGGAAACCGCAGAGGAGAATTAGTGCCATTGACGAGAGGTATGAGCGAAAGCAGGCACGCTTGCTCTTTGGCTGTGCTCGGCCGCGAAGATGTGCACCGATAGTGGGCTGCGATGGAAGAGTTGACAACAACTATCATAACGGAGCGGTCAGAGCATGTGCGCAAAAAATGGACGTGCCAAATGGAATGCCGTCAAGTGTGCAGCTCACAAAGGCGTGAAGAGAAGGACACGTGTGGGTGGCAAGAGGAGTCACACCGTTGCTTGTGTGCCTCTGCGTTTGCCAGCGCACTTGGGACGCAGGTGCTTGTTGCGTCGCGGACGAGGAAAAAGATTAGTATTGAACCCGTGGAGAAGGCGACGCTTTGCCCGAGTTGCAGCACCGTTGCGGCAAACCCTCTCGCCGAAACAAATGGTGAACAGAGGAAAAGTTTTTGTGGAGCAATACTCGGCAAGTCTTTGACTTTCCTGCGTACACCGTTCCGTGTTCATGTTCCCACAAAACGAGAAGAGAACAACAGCACAAGAGTTGAAGACAGAGTCTGTTGTTTCAAGCTGAGAATTAGCTTCGTTGCATAGAGCATATTCGTTCTCACGCTTGCGGCCCTTCCTCGTGGCGTTCACCATTGCAGCGTCGTCCTTGTCACGCACCACGATATCGAACTGCCCTCATTTACAGCACTGCTTGCTGTCTGTGCCACACATTACAATCGGAAATGACCGAGCCTGCGTCGTCTGATGTGTCAAAGTGGGGAACGAGTTTAAAAGGCTCTAACACTCGGTAAGTTTACCATGTACAACGACCTGTACAGCAGCCCTTTTTCCTTTCCTAACGCCCTTACCGTTGAGCGATCGTTCGTTCTGCGTCGTTCACATGATGCAAATCTGTGCGCAGAATTTACAAGGAGCTCGAAGAAATCAGCAGGGAGCCACCTGTATATTGTTCGGCAGGGCCAGAAGCCGACAACATCTACGCATGGGTCGCAACGATCGAAGGCCCCGAAGGATCTCCGTATGAGTCTGGTAAGTGCTTGACACGAATAAGATGAACTTGACGATAGGAGGGTGCATCGTTTTCATCGCACGAGGCGCTTGCACCAGTGCATATCGCAATGCTCTAACCATTACTTTCAGGCGTGTTCTTCCTGTCCATTGACTTTCCGGAGGATTACCCGTTCTCACCGCCGCAAATTACTTTCCGCACGCGTATATACCATTGTAACATAAACTCGTCAGGAAAAGTGTGCTTCTTGGACTCTTTAAACTCTGTGTGGAGCCCAGCATATACGGTGGCGCATCTGCTAGGCGCTATCACCGGTCTGCTCATAGAACCCAATCCACACAACCCACTGGTAGGGTCTATTGCTGTTCAGTACTTGACAGATCGCGCAGCACATGACGAAACAGCTCGGGACTGGACTGAGAGATTCGCCGCATAGCACGCAGATAGACGATGCGTTGCTACCCAAGCAGCTGGCAACCCACAAAGATGCATAAACGGCTACAAGAAAAGGCTCGTTTTCACACACGCGACTTCACGCCCGGTATCTCCCGCGGCATGCGCAGCAGGCCCTCGATTCCTTCGTACTTTTTCTGTCTCTTTCGCTCCGCCGTTCTCTTCCGGTAGTCCTCGATGAGCTGCGGCATCTGCGCCATGCAGCGCGCGATTTCCTCCTGTTTCTGCCGGTACCGCAGCTCCCGCAGGTGCCCCTTGAACGGAACTTTTTTCTCGACCATCTTGTGAGGGATGTCCCACTTCCACTCGCGGCCGGCCTTCAGCGTCTGCTTTCTGAGGCGCGCAATCGCACGCGCGGACATCTTGGGCATGTGCCACCTGCCGTTCACCTTCTGCGGCTTCATCACGGCCGGGCGGGCCGCCCGGGCGGCCTCGACCTCCGCCAAGTTCTTGATGATGATATTTCTGGGTCGCATTGCCGGGCGAAGCTGAGGCGCGAGCACGGGCGGGCGGCGGCGATCGCGCGCGCATCCGGCGCAGCATCGCGCACCACCTCCGTTTTCAGCAATTTTTCCGCCTTGCGCGTGCGCAACAGGAGCGCCCCGCAGCCGCGCTGCGCCCAACGGCGCCGCCTCCTCTCGGAGGAAGACGCTCGCGCGCAGCCGATCTCGCAGCCGCGCTCGCCACCGGCCGCAGCGGTGCGATGTTCGCCGCGTTCGCCAAGCGCCCCCCGCGACGCGCGCGCGACTGCGCGCGCGACCACGCGACCACGGCGAGCGGCAGCGCCTTCGTCTCGCACCCGCTGCTCTCGGCGCGCGGCCGTCGCGGCGCGCTTCCGCAACGCGCGCGCGCGGCCGGCCGCCCCTCAAGCCGCGCGCGCGCGCGGCCGGCCATGTCGGCGAACGACCCGCTGACGTACGCGGCGGCCGGCGTGGACATGGACTCCGAGTCGGCCAGCATCAAGGCGCTGCTCGGCGCGCTGGGCCCCGTCGCGCAGCGCGCGCGCGGGCGGCGCGGCGCGGCGGTGGCGCACGCGGGCGGCTTCTCGGGGCTGATCGAGTTTGGCGACAGCCTGCTGGCGCTGTGCACGGACGGCGTGGGCAGCAAGCTGCTGCTGGCCGGCGAGATGGGCGCGTACGACACGGTGGGCATCGACTGCATGGCGATGAACGTGAACGACCTGCTGTGCGTCGGCGCGGAGCCGCTGGCGTTCGTGGACTACATCGCGGCGCCGCGGCCGAGCGCGGCGGCGTGGGCGGCGCTGGGGCGCGGGCTGGGCGAGGCGTGCCGGCGCGCGCGCGTGAGCCTGTGCGGCGGGGAGACGGCCAGCCTGCCGGACATGGTGCGCGAGATCGACGTGAGCGGCACGGCGCTGGGCTGGGTGCCCAAGGGCGCGCAGCTGGAGGGCAGGGTGCGGCGCGGCGACGTGGTGATCGGCCTTCCGTCGTCGGGCATGCACTCCAACGGCTTCTCGCTGGTGCGCAAGATCGTGGCGCAGGGCGGGGCGTCGCTGGCGGACGCGGCGCCGTTCGACGCGGGGGCGCGCGCAGACGGGCTGTGGCGGCGGCACGAGGGCGCGGTGACGCTGGGCGAGGTGCTGCTGAACCCGACGAAGATCTACGTGGACCCGGTGTGGGACCTGCTGGACGCGTGCCGGCGCGGGGCCGGGCCGTGCGCGTATGACGACATTCACGGCATTGCGCACATCACGGGCGGGGGCTTGAGCAACCTGCTGCGGCTGGGGGCGGACTTGGGGTTTGTGATCGACAACGCGCTGCCGGTGCTGCCGGAGTTTGCGTGGCTGCAGCAACTCGGGGGGATCTCGGACTTTGAGATGTGGCGCACGTTCAACATGGGGATGGGGATGGCGGTGGTGGTGTGTAAGGAATCGGGCGAGGCGGTGTCGCGGTGGGTGGCGGAGCGGCTGCCGGGGTCGAGGGCGGTGGGGTTTGTGGACGGGGAGCGGCGGGTGGTGGAGGGCGCGCGCGGGGTTGTGTTTGACAGGTACTAGGCGAGAAGGGGTGGCGGGGTCAGTCACGTGGGCTGGCGCTTTCTGTAGGTGACGAAGGAGTAGGTGAAGCCGTGCTCGTGGACGGGGAGGGCGGAGGCCCAGTGCTTGGGGCAGTCGTGCGGGTGGACGCGGTACCATTGGTGGGGCGGCAGCGGGGGGAAGAAGGTGTCGCCGTGCATGTGGGCGTCGATCTCGGTGGCAAAGACCCACTGGCAGCCGTGGCGCAGGGCGAGGCGGTACACGCACTCGCCGCCCACGACGAAGACGTGGCGCGGGGCGGAGGGGACGGGGACGGAGTGGGCGGCATTGGTGTATCCGGCGGCGCCGAAGGCGGCGTCGGCCAGCAGCATGGCCTCCTGCCAGTCGGCGGCGTGCAGGACGCCGTGCGGCGGGACCCAGGAGGGGTCGGCGGACAGCACGATGTTGCGGCGGTGCGGCAGCGGCTGCGCGTTGATGGCGTCGGAGAGGAAGGTTTTGCGGCCCATGATGACGGGGTGGTGGCGGGTGAGGTGGGCGAAGCGGCGCATGTCGGCGTGCAGGCGCGGCCACGGCAGCGCGCTTCCGCTGCCGATGACGCGGTTGGCGCGGCAGTACGCCACGACGGCCGACACGATGGACATGGACGGCGGCGGGGTGGACGGGCGCGGGCGCGCGGCGCGCGGCGCGCGGCGCGTGGCGCGCCTACGGTGCGGGGCGCAGTTTTTGCGGAAAAGTTTGAGCGCCAAAAGCAGATGGCTGCGCGCCTTGCGTTAGCGCGCACGCGGCGCCTTTTTTTTTTTTGAGGGCGCGCGGCGTGGCGCATGTGGCGCGGGCACCAGGGCGCGGGGCGCGGGCACCATGGCGCGGGACGCGGGCGCCATGGGGCGGGGCGCGGGCGCGGAGGCGGAGCGGCGGCGGCGGCGGCACAGCGCGGGGCTGCTGCTGCTGATCTGCGCGCTGTACGCGCACGCGCTGTGGCGCGTGCTGCCGGCGCACGCGGCGCTGCAGCCCGCGGCGCTGGCGCTGTTCGCGTACGCGCTGCACCAGCGGCGGCGGCTGTACGCGCCGCCGCCGCGGCGGCCGCGGCGGCCGGCGGCGGCGGCGGCGGCGCGGTGGCGCGCGTGCGCGCGGTGCGGGCGCGCGGCGGCGCGGCCGGCGCACCACTGCGGGGTGCTGGCGCTGTGCGTGGGGGCGCACAACCGCGCGGCGCTGGCGCGGCTGCTGGCGGCAGCGGCGGGCGGCTGCGCGGCGCAGGCGGCGCTGCTGGCGCCGCGCTCGCGCGCGCTGGCGCTGGCGCTGCTGCGCCGCCGCCAGCGCGCCTCCGTGCGCGCCGTGGCCGCGCTGCACACCAACTACGCGCTCGCGTGCGGCGCGCTGCTCGCCGCCGCGCTCGCCGCGCACCACGTGCGCGTGGCGCGCGCGCACTACGCGCCGCGCGTGCGGCGCGTGGGCGGCGTGGACGGCGTGGACGGCGTGGACGGCGTGGACGGCGTGGACGGCGTGGACGGCGTGGACGGCGTGGCGCGCGTGGCCGACGTGGCGCGCGTGGCGCGCGTGGGCGGCGTGGACGAGGTGGCGCGCGAGGACGAAGCGGGCGGCGTGGCGCGCGCGGCGAGCGCGCGCGAGCGCCGCGAGCAACGGGCGCCATGAGGCGGCGCGCGTGGCGCGCCGTTGGTTGCTGCTGCCGCGCAGGACGCGGCAGCAACGCGCAGCGCTGCTTTTGTGCGAGTTTTTAATTCGGGGGGCCGAACAGATTGCGGGGGGGCGCGCGCGCGCGCGCGCGCGCGCGCACACGGCGCCGCCGACAGCACGGCGGCGAGGCGCGGCGCGCGGCGCGCGCGTGTGCGGCGCGCGCGGCTGCGGGCGGCGCGCGCGCCTCGCGCCGGCAGCGCGCGGCGGCAGCCGCGCGCGAGCAGCGCGCCTGCGCGTGGAGCGCATCTTGTGCAGCGGCTGCCGCCGCGGGGCGCGGCGCGCGCGCTAGAAGCCCTTGCGGATGGAGTCCATCTTGTACAGCAGCAGCTGCTTGGGCACGTCGCCCACCGTCACGTCCGAGATGACGCGCATCGCCTTGGAGAACTGCCGCGCCCGCGCGTCGCACGCACGCACGCAGAAAAAAACACATTCGTTTGTGCGCAACGTCAGCCACCGCCAAGCGCGCGTCGTCGTCGCTTCCCGCGCCGCAAAACTTACGTGGAACGGCTGCTTGCGCAGGTTGAGCGTGCCGTCGCGGTCGTTGCTGTTGCTCACCGTCGGGTTGTTGGTGATCATCAGCAGCTTGGGCCGCACGCTGCGCAGCGCCGTGAAGAACGACCACGTGCTGCGCACGCCCCACTGCTGCGGCCCGCCCCAGCTGAACACCATGTCCACCTTGGGCAGCCCGTGCGCCGCGTCCGGCCGCATCCACAGAAACTCGGGGCTGCCCGCGTCGCCAAAGTGCTGCTTCAGCTGCTGCACGCGCGCGCTGTCCTCGTCCACGCAGTAGTACTTGAACTCGCCCAGCTCAAAGTCGATGCGCTCCAGCAGGTGCGGGAACCACTGCAGCGAGTTGCCGCACGGCATGTCCACCACCGACCGCACCTTGTGCGCCTTGATGATCTTGAAGATCATGTAGCGGATGTGCGTCACGTTCACCCCGTCCACCACCCCGTCCACCGCCGCCGCCCCGTCCACCGCCGCCGCCCCGTCCACCGCGTCCGTCGCCGTGCGGATCGTCTTGGACATGCTCTCCTTGGCCGTCGCCACCTTGTGCTCGTCGCCGGCCTCGGCCTCGCCGTCGCCCTCATCGTCGTCCGCGTCGTCGCCGTCGTCGTCGTCGTCGTCGTCGTCGTCGTCGTCGTCGTCGTCGTCGTCCACGTCGTCGCCGTCTTCACTGCCGCCCCCGCCGCCGTCCGCGTCGTTGTCCTCGGCCGCCTTTCGCAGCGTCAGCTTGCGCAGCTTGGACACCCACAGCCTCTTGCCGCCGTGCGCCCGCGCGCGCCGCCGCGCGCCCGCCACGCTGTGCAGCGCGCGCCCGCGCTGCACCGGCGCGCGCGCCGCCGTATGCAGCGGCGGCGCCGGCGGCGCCGGCGCAGCCGCCGCCGCGCGCGCCGCCCAGCGCGCGCCGTCGCGGCCGCCGCGCAGCGACGGCGACGGCGGCGGCGGCGGCGGCGGCGACGGCGGCGGCGCGCCGCCGCCGCCGCGCAGCGGCGCGGCGGCCGAGCGCGCGCAGCAGCGCAGCAGCGCGCAGCAGAGCACGCAGGCGAGCACAGAGCGCGGCGCCATCGCGCGCATCATGTCGGCCACCGGCAGCCGCCGCGCCGCGCGCCGCCGCCGCCGCCGCCTACATACGGCGGCGGCGCGCGGGGGGGGGGACCGCCGCGCGCGCGCGCGCCACCGCCGCCACCGCCGGCGCCGGCGCCGCCGCCGCGGCCGCCGCCGCGCCGCCTCGCGCCGCGCCGCGCCGCGCCGCTTGCAATTAGGCGCCGCCACGGCGCCATCGGCCGCGCGCTCCGAATTGACGCCCGCGCGCGCGCCAGCGGAGCAGCAGCACGTGCGGCGCGCCCCGCGTGGTGGCGCGCGCGCGCGCGCGAGCTTTTGCGCGTATTTGGGCGCCGCGCGCGAGCGCCGGCGCGCGCGCGCGCCCGATCGCGGCGTCCATCGGCCGCGCCACCACCGCGCTTACCCCCCCCCCCCCCCCCCCCCCCCCCCCCCCCCCCCCCCCCCCCCCCCCCCCCCCCCCCCCCCCCCCCCCCGCCCCCCCCCCCCCCCCGCCCGCCCCCCCCCCCCCCCCCCCCTCCGCCTGCGCGCGCGCGCGCCCGTTTAGCTGCGCCATGCGCTCCGTGACCGCGCGCCCCCCGGCGGGCGCCCCCCCCCCCCGCGCGGCGGCGGCGCGCGCCTGGTGGTACGTGCCGCAGCTGGAGGCGGCGCACATCGCGGCGCTGCGCAAGTACCGCTACAGCGGCGAGGACCGCTCGCTGATGCGGCGCTACGTGATGGACGGCGTGTACGAGCGGCTGGTGTACGCGTTCCCCCCGTGGGTGGCGCCCAACTGCATCACGCTGCTCGGCTTCGCGCTGGTGGTGCTGTCGCACGCGCAGCTGGTGTACTACAGCGTGGACCTGTCGCGCGCGGCGCCGCGCGGCGTGTACGCGCTGGCGGCGTGCGCGCTGTTTGCGTACATGGTGCTGGACAACCTGGACGGCAAGCAGGCGCGGCGCACCAACAGCTCGTCGGCGCTGGGGCAGCTGTTCGACCACGGGTGCGACGCGCTCAACGTGACGCTGTCGGGCATGAGCGTGCTGGCCGCCATGCGCGCCGGGTGCAACGCGCGCTCCATGGCGCTGCTGCTGGCGCTGGGGCACACGATGCTGTTCGCGGCGACGCTGGAGGAGTTTGTGACGGGGCGCATGGTGCTGCGGCGCGTGAACGGCCCCAACGAGGGGCTGGTGCTGCTGTGCGCGCTGTACGCGCTGACGGCGGCGGCGGGGCCGGGCGTGTGGGACGCGCGCGTGGGGGCGGCGGTGGTGCCGGCGCGCGCGCTGCGGCTGCGCGGGGCGGCGGGCGCGGCGGCGCGCGCGCTGGCGGCGCTGCGGCTGCGCGGGGCGGCGGGCGCGGCGGCGGCGGCGGCGACGGCGCTGGCGGTGGGCGGCAACGCGGCGGGCATTGCGGCGCACGGCGGGGCGGCGGCGCTGCGCGACGCGGCGCGGCGCTCGCTGCCGCTGGCGCTGGCGGCGGGGGCGTTTGGCGGCGCGGCGCGCGCGGCGCCGCGGCTGTTTGCGCGCCACGGGCTGGCGCTCATGTGGACGAGCGGCGGCGCCATGTACGACGTGATCACGCGCGTGATGCTGGCGCGGCTGGGCGGGTGCGCGTTCCCGTGGGCGCCGGCGACGCTGGGGGCGGCGGCGGCGGCGTGCGCGGCGGTGGTGGGCGGCGAGCGCGCGGCGGTGCCGGAGCGGGCGGTGGCGGCGGTGGTGTGGGGCGCGGCGGTGGGCGTGGGCGTGTACAACGCGTGGCGCGCGCGCTGCGTGGTGCGGCAGCTGTGCGCGGCGCTGCGCGTGCAGTGCTTCTCGCTGAGCAAGCAAATGTGAGGAGAACGGTGAACGGGGTTTAGGGAGAACGGGGAATTTACTGCGGCGGCGCCAGTTAGTGCGGGGTAGGGGGGGGGGGCGGGGGGTGGTGCGGTGCTACAGCGGCGGCGGCGGCGGCGGGGCGGCGGCGGGGCGGTGGGTCTGCATGTGGCGCGCGAGCACGGACTTGCGGCCAAAGGTCTTGCGGCCGGGGCACTGCGGGCACTCGTACGGGCGCTCCTTGTTGTGCAGGACGCGGATGTGGCGGTTGAGGTCGCCGCGGTGGCCAAAGGCGGCGGCGCAGGCGTGGCAGCGGTACGGGCGCTCGCCGTCGTGCACGGTCTTGACGTGGGCCTTGAGCCCCGACTTTTGCGAGAAGGCGCGGGCGCAGCCCGGCTTGGCGCACTTGAACGGGCGCTGGTGCAGGTGCACGGCGCGCACGTGGCTGTTGAGGTTGGACTTTTGGCCAAACATGCGGCCGCACGCGGCGTACGGGCACTCGAAGTTGCGCTCGCCCAGGTGCACCAGCTTCATGTGCTTGACGAGGTTGGAGTTCTTCTTGAAGGCGACGCCGCACTGGGCGCACTGGTACGGCTTGTCGGGGATGACGCCGATGGGGTGCGCCTTGTGGTGGCCGGTGGCAAAGTACACGCACTTGAGCTGGTGCTGTTGCAGCGCGCGCTGCGTGCTGTAGATGGCGTGGCAGCCGACGCAGTCGAACTTGGGGCTGGCGGCGGCGGCGGCGGCGGCGGCGGCGGGCGGTTGGGAGGGGAGGCGGTGGTGTTGGTGTTGGGGGTACGGGGGGGAGGGGGCGTTGAGCACGGTGGACCAGTAGTCGGCGGAGGAGCGGTGGGCGGCGTAGGGGGAGTGCGAGGAGGAGGAGGAGGAGGCGGAGGACATTGGGGGGGTGCGGGGGAGCGAGGCGGCGGCGGCGAAGTACGGGTAGTCCATAAGATCGGGGAAAGGCGGCGGGGGAAGGAGGAGGGAGAGGGGGAGAGGGGGGGGGGGGGGGGGGGGGGCGGGGGGGAGCGCGCGGCGCTTATAAGGCGGCGGCGGCAGCAAAGCGTGTCGCGTTGGCGCGATGCGGAGGCCAGCGGCACGGCAGGCGCGACGCGGGCGCGCGGCGTCCAACCGGCGGGCGCGCCATGCGGCGGCGCGCGGCGGCGCGCGGCGGCGCGCGGCGCGCGGCGGCAGCGCGCCGCGCGGCGGCACGGCGGTTACAGTCGGAAGCGATGCATGCGCGGCGGCGCTGTGCGCGCGCGGCGCCGCCGTGGCGCGCGCTCGCTGC
>JAHNZQ020003149.1:1493373-1527749 GCA_019155205.2 Gracilaria vermiculophylla
CCCCCCCCGCTTACACTCCCATTCGCCTTACAGCGCGACTTACACTCGACTTACAGCGCGCCTTACACCCGCCCTGCAGCCGCGCTGCTCCTGCGCCACAGCGCCAGCGCCAACGCGCTTGTGCACGCGCGCTGCTGCCGCGCGCCGCCGCCGCCGCCAGCGCGCGCTCACCGCCGCCGCTCACCCGCTGCCGCCGCTGCCGCCGCTCACCGCCTGCCGCCGCTCACCCGCTGCCGCCGCTGCCGCCGCTGCCGCCGCCGCCGCCGCTGCCGCCGCTGCCGCCGCTGCCGCCGCCGCTGCAGAGCGCGACGCGGCCATGGCACAGCGCGACGCGCAGCGCGACGCGCCGCGCGCCGCGCCGCCGCGCGCGCCGCCGGCCGCCGCCACGGCCGCGCTCATGCGCGCGCTGGCGCTGCACACGGCGCTGAGCGCGGCGCTGCTGGCGCAGCCGCCGCTGCGCCGCGCGCTGCTGCGCAACCTGGCGCTGCTGCCGGCCGCCACGCTGGCGCACGCCAAGCCGTGGAACGTGCTCACCGCCGGCTGGCTCGAGCCGCGCCCGGCGCCGGCCGCGCTCAGCGCCGCCGCGCTGGCCGCCCTGTCGCGCGCCCCGTTCGCCGCCTGGACCCCCGCCCGCCTGCTGCGCCTGGCCGCCGCCGCCAACGCCGCCGCCGCCGCCCTCACCTGCGCCGCCCTGCTGGCCGCCTACGCCGCCTCGCGCGCCCCGGCCCTCATGTACGTTGCGCCCGCCCCCCTTTCCCCCGCCGCCCCCGCCCTGACCGCCGCCCCAGCTTCACCCCCGTCGCCACCACCAGCGGCGTCGTCGCCGCCATGCTCGTCGCCCTCTGGCACGCGCACGCGCCCGCGCCCGCGCCCGCGCCCGCGCCCGCGCCCGCGCTGCCCTTCCCCCCGGCGCACCTGCCGCTGGCGCACCTGGCGCTCGTCGCCGCGCTGGCCGCGCTGCGCCTCACGCCGCCCGCCGCGCTGGCGCTCACCGCGTGCGCCGCCCACGCCGCCTGGGCCTACCTGCGCTTCTTCCGCCGCGCCGCCGACGGCTCGCGCGGCCACCCCGCCCCCGCCTTTGCGTACGCCGCCATGTTCCCCGCCGCGCTGCGCCCGCTCGTCGCCCCGCTCGCCGCCCTCGTGCGCGCCGCCTGCGCCCCGCTGCTGCCGCGCCCCGCGCCGCCGCCGCCGCCGCCGCCGCCGCCGCCGCCGCAGCCGCAGCCGCCGCAGCCGCAGCCGCTGCCGCAGCACTCCGCCGCCGCGCGCCGCGACGCCGACAGGCGCCGCCAGCGCGCGCTGCTCGCCCTGGAGCACAAGCTCACCGCCGACGCCGCCGCCGCCGCCGCCGCCGACGTCTCCGCCGCCGACTGCCCCGACCGCAGCCCGGTGTGAGCGCCGCCCGCCGCGCAACGCACAAACACTCAAATACATACAAGGCGCACGTACACACACTCACACAACACACAAGTCTAACAACACTCAATGCGCGCGGCCGCCGCGCGCTACACTAGCTCGTCCTCCAAAAAGCGGTACTCAAACGCAAACTCCGACTTGATGCGCTGGCACCACCCGCTGCCCTGCCCGCGCACCACCACGTTGGCGTAGTCAAAGTAAATGAACGTGCCCGTCTCGTACTCGTCCGTCGACACCTTGGGGTCGTCGTGCCGCTGGAACCACGTGAGGTACTTTTTATGGAAGCGCCAGCCCTGCCTCTTGAGCTCGCGCGCCGCCAGGTACTGCTGGTACGTCCCCTGCTGGTAGTAGAAAATGAAGAACAGCGTGTCCGGCTCGAAGCGCGCAAAGATGTCCTCGCCCTCGAAGATGGGCGCCGCCACGCTGGGGAAGCACGCCGGCACGGCCGCGGGGTGCCGCGCCGCCTGCGCCGCCGCCGCCGACGCCGACGCCGCCGACGCCGCCGACGCCGCCGACGTCGCGCCGCTGCGCGCCGCCGCGCCCGCGTCGTGCTCGCGCTGTTGCAGCTGCCGCAGCCCCAGCTCCAGCTCGTCCAGCACAGCGTCCTTGCCGTCCGCCCCGCTGTCGCCGCCGCCCACGCCCACGCCGCCGTCGGCGCCGCGCGCCTCGGGCGCGGCGACGGCGGCGGCAGCCGCGGGGGGGGCGGCGGCGGCGGCGGCGGGGGGAGCGGCGGTGGGAGCGGCGGCGGCGGCGGCGGTCGGCGCGTCGGTGGGCGCCAAAGTGGCCGCCACCGCTTGACGCAGCGGCTGCGCGGCGGCGTCGGCGGCGGCGGCGGCGGCGGTGGCGGCGGGCTGCGCGGCAAGGTGCCCCAGCTCGGGCGCGGACGCGTTGGGCGGCGCCTTGGCGGCGGCAGCGGGCATGGCGGCGGCAGCGCCGGCGGCGCCGCCGCGCACGACCGAGCTCATGAGCGCGGTGTGCGCGCGCGCGCCGGGCGCGGCGGCGGCGGCGGTGGCGGCGGCAAGCGCGGCAGAGGCGGCGGCAGAGGCGGCGGCAGAGGCGGCGACGACGGCGTTTGCGGCGGCGGAGGCGGCGGAGGCGGCAGAGGCGGCGGCGTCGCGCGCGAGCGGCGGCGCGGCGGCGGCGGCGGCGGTGGCGCGGCTGGTGGTGGCGGCGGCGGCGGCGGCGGCGGCGGCGGGCTCCACGCGCGCCGGCGAGCGGTCGACGCCCTTGCCGTTCTTGGGCGACGTGGTGCGCGCGGACGCCGACGACTTGGCGCTGTTGCGGCCGCCGCGCGAGTTGCGCGGCGACGACGGGTTCTTCTTGGCATGCGCGGGGCCGTCGTCGTCGTCGTCGCGGTCGGTTGCGCCGCGCGACTTTTTGGACAGCGTGAGCTGCGGCGTGGGCGTGGAGTCGAGGTTGAGCGCGTCATACATCTCCACGTCCTCGTAAAAGTCGGGGTCCTGGTTGCTCTCGATGTAGTAGTCGACGCTGTCCTTGAGGTCGGACGCCTCGGACGGCGTGACGGCGTCGTTGTACACGGCGCGAAGCACGCGCTCCAGCATGGTGACGTGGTACTTGTGTCTGGTGATGACCTCCTTGAGCTGCGCCACGCGCGGGTTCTCCTCGGAGCGCTTTTTGCGCTTGCCCGAGTTGAGCGTCTCGATTTCGGCCTCCAGCTCCTCGGTCTGCTCCTCGAGGCGGGCGATGGCCTCCTTGACCCACTCGCCCACGCCGGCCTTGGCCTTCTGCTTGGGGTCGGTGCGGTCCTGCGCCAGCCCCTCCTTGGAGAACGCCTTGGTCTTGGTTTCCTTCTCGCAAATCTTGAACTTTTCCATCTTCTCCTCGATGAGCTTGCGGTTGGCGTCCAGTTTTGTCTTGTCCTTGATGGAGCTGTCGCCCTGCCATGTCTTGATCTGCTCGCGGAAGCGCTGCAGCTTCTTGATTTCCTTCTTCAGGTCGCCCTCGTACTTTTCCTTCTGCGCGTTCGTGGTGGCGCTGTACACCTTGTCCCAAATCTGCTCAAACACCTGCACGCCCTCGTCGACCCTCTTGTGCACGCGGTCAATCTCGCCCTGCAGCTTGCGGCTTGCCATGGTGGCGACCATCAACGACGGGCGGCGAGCGTGAACTGGGCGGGGAGGCGCGGTGCGCAGCGGCGGCGGGACGGCGGCACGGCGCGTCGCAGTGCAGCGTGCGCGCGCAGTGGACGCAACAGGTGGTGGCGGCGGCGGCGGCGGCGGCGACGACGGCGGCGGCGGCGACGACGGCGGCGGCTTGGATTGCTGCGCAAAATCGCACGCAGTAGCACGAGCGCGACGGTGGCGGTGCGTTGCGCAGCGCGCCGCTCAAAGGACGATGGCGTGAGAAGATGAAGAGCACACACTCAGAAGAGCGGAACGCTTGTGCACCGACACACGTGGCCACGGTGCCACGACACAGCAGCCACTTACAACACGCCTCCTGCAGGCCACGGTTGCCACCATGCGCTGGTGGTCTTTGTGGCCGTCGTGGCCACGACAAGCAATGTGTTCATGGTGTCCACCGTGGCCAGAACACACACGGTGCAGAGGTGGGCGCGTGCAAAGGGCGCGAGCGCGAGCTTGAGCGCGGCGGAGAGTGAAGTGCAAGCGTCGACGGCGGCGGTGCACCACGGACGTGACAAACGATGGGC
Source organism: Gracilaria vermiculophylla (assembly GCA_019155205.2). Taxonomy (NCBI): domain Eukaryota; phylum Rhodophyta; class Florideophyceae; order Gracilariales; family Gracilariaceae; genus Gracilaria; species Gracilaria vermiculophylla. The sequence goes on from JAHNZQ020003149.1 coordinate 1,497,458, forward strand.
GCCTTCGTGCCGCCGCTGGCGCTGCCGCCCGCAGGCGCGGCGCGCGCGTGCGTGCCGCGCGGCGGCGAGGCGGCGCGCGGCACGGCGACGCGCGCGGCGGCGGCGGCGGTGGCGGCGGCGGCGGCGGCGCCGCAGCCGGTGGCGGCGGCGGCTGCGCACGTGGCGGCGGCGCACGGCGAGCGGCCGGTGGCCGGCGCGCCCGGCGCGCCCGTGGTGGTGGTGTGGTTCCGGCGCGACCTGCGCGTGCACGACAACCCGTGCCTGGCCGACCTGGGGCGCGCGGCGGTGGCGCCGCTGCTGCTGCTGCCGGCGGCGGCGCCGGCGGCGCTGCTGGCGGCGGCGCGCGACCTGCGCGCGGCGCTGCGCGCGCGCGGCGCGGAGCTGTTCGTGCGGCGCGGCGGCGCGCCCGCGGACGCGGCGGCGGCCGTGGCGCGCTTCTGCGCGCGCGCGCGCGCCGCCGAGCTGCGCTTCGCGCCCGCCGTGCGCGCCGACGAGCGCGCGCTGGAGGCGCGCGTGCGCCGCGACGCCGCCGCCGCCGGCGTGCGCGTGGCGCCGCGCTGGAGCGGCGGGCTGCTGCGCCCCGAGCAGCTGCCGTTCGCCGTGCGCGACGTGCCCGACGACTGCGACGCGTTCGCGCGCGCCGTGCGCCACGTGCGCGTGGACGCGCCGCTGGCGCCGCCGCGCCGCCTGCGCGGCGTGCGCGGCGTGGCGCCGGGCGAGCTGCCGCGCGCCGCGGCCGCGCGCCCCCACGGCGGCGGCGACGGCGGCGGCGACGGCGGCGGCGAGAGCGCGGCGCTCGAGGCGCTGCGCGACTACTGCTGCGGCGGGCTGGCGCGCGTGCAGGGCGCGCGCGTGCGCACCAGCTTCGGCCGCCTGGGGCCGTTCCTGGAGCTGGGCTGCGTGTCGCCGCGCCTGCTGTGGTGGCGCGCCGTCGAGCGCGGCGCGCGCAGCGTGCGCCGCTACTGCGCCGAGTTCGAGCTCATGCTGCGCGAGTTCTCGCGCTTCACGGCGCTCAAGCACGCCCACTAAACGTGTCCGCGCTGGCGCCACCACCTGCTGCGCCCTGCCCGTTGGCGCCTGCCTGTCTTTGCGTCGTACAGCGCCTTCCCCCCCCCCCCCCCCCTCCCCCCCCCCAACGCCATCTCTACCCCCCACCCCCCCTCCTCCCGCTCGCAGCCTCTTCTCTCACTGCTCACGCCTCCCAACCCCCCCCCCCCCCCCCCCCCCCCCCCCCCCCCCCCCCCCCCCCCCCCCCCCCCCCCCCCCCCCCCCCCCCCCCCCCCCCCCCCCCCCCCCCCCCCCCCGCCCCTCCCCCCCCCCCCCCCCCCCCCCCCCCCCCCCCCCCCCCCCCCTCCCCCTCTCCCTCTCCCTCCCCCTCTCCCTTCCCCCATGGGCTACTTTGTCACTGGCCACCCCAAGTCCTACGTGCTGCCCCCCACCGCCGTCCCTCCCCAGCCCTCAGCCCCCGTTCGCCACGTCCTGCTCGACCCCTCCTCCCGCTACCTCCTCTCCCTCACAGACCGCGGCCTCTTCATCTGGAGCGCCCAGCACCATCGCGTCCTCCTCGCCCGCTTCCTGCTCTCCACCCGCGTCGTCGATGACGAGGGCCCCTTCGTCTCCGCCGTCTGGTCCCCGCAGTCCTCCTCCATCGTCGCCGCCCTCGCCAATGGCCTCCTGCTGCTCTTCTCGCTCCGCCCCCACTTGTCGCGCTCGCTGCTCCATTTCCGCACCGACGACCACCCCATGTCACAGCCCGCCCCGTTGCACCCGCTGCACATCCGCCGCCACGTCGAACTGCGCATTGCCCACGGATCCACGCGCATCACCGCCATGACCGCCACCCCGGCCGGCGCCCTGGTCGCCACCTCGTCCGCCACCATCACGTGCATCGCCTGGGACGCCGACATGCTGTGGCGCGCCCACGTCCCGGAGCTGCTGCGCAACAACCACGCCCTGGCCAAGATGGGCGTCATCACCGCCCACGCCTCCCACCCGCACCCCGTCGTCGACGCCATTCTGCGCCCCGCGCCGCCCGACGACGCGGGCGGCGTGCGCGACATGTGCTACAACGCCGAGCTCGGCTACCTGGCGCTCGTGCTCGGGTCGGGGCCGGCGCTGCTGCTGGCCCTGCACTCCAACGGCTTCGCCAGGCCGTCCGCCATAGACGGCAGGTGGCTGCGCTCCGACAGCGCCGTCGCCGTCGCCCTCGAGCCGAAGCGCATGCTGGCCACCGTCGGCCTGTCGTCGGGCGACGTGGAGCAGTACTACATTGGCGTGCCCGCCGGCGATCACTGCCCGATCATGCGCAAGCTCTCGCTGGCCAACTGGTACTTTGAGCCTACCGACGTCGGCGCCGCCCACGTGCTGCGCTGGACGGACGACGGCTACGCCCTGCTCGTCGGCTGGGAGAAGCAGGGCCTCGCCGTCTGGTCCGTGTCGGGCTGCAGGCTCATGTGGACCCTGCCGCAGGTGGGCGGCGCCTTGCCGACCACCCCTGCTCTGTTGGGCAAGGATCTGCGATCGCACTCGTCGCCGATGGAGAACGGCGTGCTCGCCGCGTGCTGGGGTCCGCGCGGCCTCTTTCTCTGGGCGGCGCCACGCGTTATCGATACCTCGGACGCGCTTCTCAAGGAGTGTCACTTTATGGAATTTTCCTTCTACAAGGCCACCCCGGGAGAGGCGTCGTATCATAGCACTGCGTCGAGGGTTGCCATGTACGGCTCGGACAGGGTGCTCATGCTGTGGAATGCCGACGAAAGCCGCAGCGCTGACCACGAGGAGAGCGGAAAGGCGTCCAACGACCTGTTTGCGTGGCAGCACCTCATTATTCCCAGCGACTATTTGTGGCGAAATTGGCCTCCATCATGCATCGCCGTGAACGCCGACTCGTCGTATGTCGCAGTTGCGGGCGAACATGGTGTGGCCTTGTGCCACATCAAGATGCAACGATGGAGGGTGTTTGGTGACTTGCAGCAAGACAGGCGCATACGGTGCTGCGCGCTGGCGTGGCTGGGCAGGACCGTCGTGGTCGGCAACGAGGTGTCGCTGACGGGTCGCGGCTCGGCGGGCTCGTCTAGCCGCTTTGAACTCTTGTTTTACTCGAGGGACCAGCTGGAGGCGAGCGCCCTGCAGGCGCAGAGAGACCTGCCCTCCAAGCCGTTGCTGACCGACGTGCGCGGAGACGGCTATTTGCTCGTCATATGCGAGGATGCGCAGGTGCTCCTGTACAAGCTTACGGAGCATCTCAGCAAGGGGCGCATCAGCGTCAGGGAGGTTTATAGATTGTTTCTGCCGACGCGCGAAACAGTGCCTCTGTATCAACAGGACAAGCAGACCAAGGTGGACTTGGCCGCGCAAAAGGGGATCCCGGGCGTTGCCCCGCCGGCTCCAGGCGGAGGGATCAGCGAAGCGCGCATTTTCCCACCTTTGTCGGCGGTGATGATGAGCGATTCTAAAGAGCCTTCTGTTCCCAAACACATCATGCTGCTGCGCAACACCGGCTCGCTTATTTTGCTGGACACCGAAAGCATGGTGTCCACGGCTCTGCTGAGATACGTGGAGCGCTTTTGGTACACTCCTGTTGACTGCACGCCTTTCGATATCACGTCACATCGGCCGGTGTGGTGGGCGTATGGGGATGATGGAATTCACGTGTGCTTCCACGATGGGATTGCAAAGAAGGATGATTTCGACGAGGACCTGCCGCTGGACCCGTCTCTGCTGCCGTACATTACGCGCAGAAAAGGCGTTGAAGTGGAGCAATGGTTTGAGCTTGATCCGGAGGTGTATCCGTTGTCGATTATTTCACAGTACGGCATGCTACTTGGAGCTTCGCAAGGGCTTGTGACGCACAATATTGAGGTGGAGGGGGGACCTCTTCCTGGGTACGTGATCCAGGTCAAGCGTCAACCGATTTTGCATACGTTGTTACGCCATTTGTTGATGAAACCAGAAAGCGACGAAAGAATTGCACTTCAAGTGGCGCTCAAGTGTGTACCGCAGCCGCAGTTCATCGACTCTTTGGAGTGGTTGCTGTATGAGGCCGTCCTTGAACATGAAGATGACCTCAGAGTGTCAGCAAATGGTGACAATAGCTACATTACGAAAGACAACAAAGCCATCACAAGTGTCGACGGTGACAGCACCCCGCCCATGAAATCGAAGAGCATGCCCGAGGTGTACCCAGAATCTCCGCGCCGAAAAAAGGCTGGAAGCGACTTGTTTCCTCGCGTCATTCGGCTGTTGCGGTACTTTGGGGAGTATGAGGACATAGTTGTAAGATGCGCGAGGAAACTTGATTCCAAGAGATGGCCGCTGCTGTTTTCGCTTGCTGGAGAACCCGCTGCTCTACTGGAACAATGTTTTGTGTCGGGAAGATTGCGGACAGCCGCTTGTCTTCTGATCATTCTGCAGGAGATGTGGGGTTTCATTTCGTCAACCCCGCACTCGCTGCGGCTTGTGGAAGCGGCACTGGAAAGGGGGGAGCTGGAATTAGCGGCCGATCTGGCCAATTTTCTCGGGAAGGCAGATCGTGCGGGAATGCTGAATTCCTCACAGCTTCGAACGAATGAAGATGTTTCTTGGATCACAGAAGCCACTGGGTCTCCGAAAGGTGATGCGATGAACAGCATAACTTTGAATCACTCCTCAGGAAAGCACAAGAACAGAATACCCGCAGTGGACTTGGCCGTGTTGAACCACGCCAGGTTGCTGCTCAACAACATGGATCTGCGAAACTTGGCAGCGCTGGCAGTGAGAATGGACTTTCCGCTCGCGGAGTGGTTGAGGCGCGAGCTGAAAGGAAAGAATGCCAGTCGGCCATTTGTCAGGGACTTTGGCTCAACGATTTTGGCTTTGCATCGCCAATTCCAGTTTCCGGAACCTGATATGCATGATGTGAGAAAGGCCATGCGGGTGTTCAACGAGGACTCTGAAACTCCCAGAAACCGCGGGACATCGCAGGAGGACCTGAAGAAGCTTTCGGAGTTCACCATGATTGCGAGGGCCATGAAACTGGACGAGGAAAAGAAAGATGGTGGCGCTTGCGACTCGGAGGAGGTGAAAGCCATGTTTACAGAGTCGGCGGCGGAAAGTGCGTTCGGGTCTCAACTTCCTCCACCCCCAGCCTGCTATGACAGCGAAATGTTAGTGAGCATCCGGGCAAAGGCGAAGCAGCTGTGCGGGCAGGAACTTAATTACCTCACGACTGTTGGGAGAATTGCGAGGGCGCCCGACATCATACTGTGTTGCGCAACGTTGCTACTGGACATTTCCGTGCTACGAATGGTGCTACGGGGGCATGATGAGCTGTTTGAGCCGTACGTGGCGGCATTGCTCGAGTTCAATGTGCCCGGGTACAACGCTTTGGTCGCGGTTCTCAACGAAATCGCCGCGCCGCGGTAAACAACGGTCGTGCCGACGCGCAGGTGACGAAAAGTTTTTGAGTTTGTGAGCACGAAACAGTGCACGGAGCGCGTCGATTGGTACTCATGATTCGCATGACAATAATAAGCATGCAGTAGTGGTCAAAAATTGTATATGTACATACAACGAATGCGAGGCAAGGCGTGCTCACTGTCAACTGCCGCAACGGTGTGCTGTGTGTGTGTCGGTGGACGACGCACAGCGGGGTGCTTAGGGGCAGCGTGGAAATGTAACTTGGTCGTGGAGGGCGCTTCTCAAAGTTAGGCATTTGGCAGCCAAGGCGCGTAATGCGGGCGCGGATATCTGGACGCATTTTCTAACATCCACCATGTTGTACGGCTGGCTGCGATGAGCAGAGCATAATGCAGATACGGTTTGGTCTGTTAGACGTAAACAGCAAGCAAGGTTGATATTTGAGAGCGGTTTGCATTGCACCAACGCTTCGACGACGCTGTCCGTGACGCCACTGCACCCGCTGAGATCTATGTCGCGCAGGTTGCTCATGCGGCGGAGCAAGGGGGCGATGTGGTCGGTGAGGGCGTCGCAGAAGCTCAAGTCCAGACGGGTGATGTTGCGGTTGGAGGACAGGAACGCGACGGCGGCGTCGGTGAGCGCCTGGCACTGCGAGAGCAGCACGGTGCGCAAACGGGGCATGGTGCGCTCGTGCGCCATGCTGCGCAGCGCGCCATCGGTGATGGCCGTGCAAAGGGACAGGTTGACGGAGTGCAGGTTGGGGCAGGCGGCCAGCGCGCGCACGCCGGCGTCGGCGACGTGCGGGCAGCCGCGCAGGCGCAGCGTGTGCAAGCTGGCGGCGAAGCGCGCCAGGTGGGCGCACGAGCGCGACGTGAGGCGCTTGCACAGGCTGAGGTCCAGCGTGCTCAGGAGCGGCAGCTTGGCCACGGTCTCGACAAAGGCGTCGGTGATGTGCCAGTACGCGACGCTGAGCGTGCGCAGCTGGGCCAGCGCGGCGATGACGAGCGCTGCCTCGGCGCAGGCTTCGTCGGCGACGCCGGTGCAGTACGGGAGCTGCAGCACGCGCAGCTGCTTGCAGGCGGGCAGGTGGCGCAGGGCGTCGATGGTGAGGCGGCGATTGGCGCTGACGACGAGCTCGCGCAGAGAGGGGAGCGAGCGGAAAAGCGCCTCGAAGCCGCGGTGCGACAGGCGCGTGGTGCGGCAGACGTGCAGGCAGCGCAGATTGGGCAACGTGGCCAGCGCCCTCGGCAGGTGCACATCCAGCGGCGGGACGGAGGGGGGGCGCTCGGTGCGGAAGCCGAGGGCGTGGCACGAGGACTGGTTGCCGTAGTGGCGGTACGCGGGGCTGTAAAAGCTGTAGAGCGCGACCGGAAACGGGGGCACCGGGGGGGGGGCGGCGGCCGTGGCGGCGGCGGCGGCGGCGGCGGCGCGGCGCAGCGTGAAGTTGAGCGGCAGGAGGGCCAGACCGTTGACGGCGGCGCGGGTGAGACGGTACTGGTGCGTGCAGCAGATGGCGAACGGGAGCAAGCGGCGATAGGCGTCGGTGGAGATGGGGGCGGACAGCGACTCGCCGCACAGGTGCGCCAGCACGAGCTCGAACACGTCGGGACCGAGGCGCACGAAGGGCGAGGGGCAGGCGCACGGCGGGGCGAGCATGGCGCGCAGCGGCAGGCGCGGGAAGGCGCGGGGGGGCGCGGCGCAGCGCGGGCGCGGAGCGGAGCGGAGCGGAGTGGAGCGGAGCGGAGGCGCTGGGCGCGAGGGAGGGCGCGGGAGCAATCGGCGCGCGTTTAAGGCGGCGGACGGCGGATGTTAGCACGCGGCGGACACGCAACAGCGCGCGCGGATATTTTGACGCACGTCGCGCACGACGGGGCGCGCGCCCATTGGCGCCTTGCAGCGCGCCGGATATGCGCCACGCACGGCGCGCGGTCTCACGCGCGCCGTCGCGACGCGTGCCACCTGCCACCGCTCGGCACCCCGCGCCGTTTTTCTCATACTTCAATGCCAAAAGTATTGAGCTCAGCAATGCACCGCCGCGCCCTCTGCCGCCGCTGTCTCTTTCTGTCTCGTTGCGAAACGTGTTGAGCTCCGCAATACTCAAACAGGACGTACGTTGCTGATGGGCTAAACGCGCAACACCAATATATCGCCGCACCGTCTGCCGCCGCTGTCTCGCTCTCGTTGCAAACAGTGTTGAGCTCCGCAATTGTTGTATACCACATACAGCTTCTCACATGCGAGGTACACTGCTGTTGGGCTTTATGCTCAACAGCGTTGAGCCGCCCGCACCGTCTGCAGCTGCTGCCTCTCTCTCGCCGCTACAAGTGCTGACACATAGCTTCCCACATCGCACCTACACTGCTGTCCGGCTCAACGCTCAACAGTAATATATCGCCGCGCCGTCTCCCGCCGCTGCCTTGCTCTCGATGCAAACAGTATTGAGCGCGGCAATTGCTGTACAAGACACAGCTTGTCACATCGGACGGGCACTGTTGTTGAGCAATACGCTCAACAGCAATGCCCCGCCGCACCGTCTGCCGCCACTGCCTCTCTCTGGCCCAAAGCCGCCGCGCGCCGCCGCTCACTGCAGCTCCAGCCCTTCCATGTGCGCCACGATCTCGCTCTGGTGCTTGAGCAGCTCCTTGAACACGGCCACGACGGACGAAAAGTCTCGGCTGGAGCACATTTCGCGAATGGAGTGCATGCTCAGCTGCGCCTGCCCCACGTCCACCGTGCGCAGCCCCGTGCGGCTGGACAGCAGCGGCCCGATCGTCGACCCGCACGGCCGGTCATTCGGCACCACAAACTCCTGCACCTCCGCGTGCGCGCGGCGCGCCGCCTCGCGCACCAGGAAGCCGGACACGCCCGACGTGGCGTACCGCTGGTTCTGGTTGGTCTTGACGACGAGCCCGCGCCCGAGCGCCGGCCGGTGCTGGTTCTCGTGCTTGGTGTGGTAGTTGGGATGAACGGCGTGCGCCATGTCGGCGCTGATGAGCAGGCTTCGGGGCAGCACCGTGTCGCAGCTCACGTTGAGTGCGCCGCAAATGCGCTGCATCGTGCGCGACAGCAGAGGTGAGTCGGCGCCGTGCGACGAACGCGAGCCGATTTCCTCGTGGTCGAAGCAAGTTATCATGCGGCACACGGCGGGCATCTGCTCGCCGCCCGCCTCGTCCAGCGTGGCGTCGAGCAGCGACTGCGCGGCCGTGAAGCAGGACGCCAGGTTGTCCAGTCGCGGCGCAAACACAAACTCGTCGAGCGCACCGCCGATTGCGGCCGGTTGCGTGTCGGCCAGGCACAGATCCACGTCCACGATATCTTTTGGCGACACGCCGAGTTGGGTTGCCAGCACAGACAGCAGCAGAGGCGCGTGCCGTTCACATGCGACGCCCGAGGGCTTTGCCTCGGCGTCCGGCGCGCCACTTGCGTTGTCGGCAGGTGCAACGCCATTCAGCTGCTCGTTCATCATGGCTGTGAGTTGAGTGGCCAGAATCGGCCGCGTGTCGGTCTCCTTGTTGACCTTGAAGCCGTCCGTGTTGACGTTTCGCGACAGATGGATGGCAAGCGTTGGTATTCTCAGTATTGGTTTGTTGACGCAAACCAGCTTGACTGCGTTGTTTCCCGACGCGGTGCGCACAATGACACGGCCGGCTACGGTGAGGTCGCGGTCGAACCACGTGTGCCACAGGCCGCCGCCGTAGCACTCGACGCCAACCTGCACGTAGCCGAACGCGGACAGCTTGGAAACGGGCTTGACCTTGAAGCACGGCGAGTCCGTGTGCGCGCCGATGACGTTGAACGCAAACTGCGCGTGGTCGATCGCGCGCGGGACGGTGAAAGCGACGATGGACGACCCGTGCGAGCTGAACATGTAGCGGCCGCCGGCGCGCAGCAGCTTTGCCCAATCGTCGCTTTCGCGAATGGTGCGGAACGACGCGGCGCGCAGCTTCTCGGCGATGGCGGCGACGGCGTGGAAGGGCGACGGGCTGCTGTCGTTGAAGTCGAGGAACTCGCGCGCCAGCTGCGCCATAGCGACCGTCGCTGCGCGGCGCGGCTGCTGCCAGGCGCGGCGGAGGCTCGCAGACGGGGCGGCGCGGACAGCGCCGGGACGCAGCGGTGGCGGCTCGCGGGCGCGCGTATTCGCGCGCGCGCACGCACTTGACAAATGCGCCGATGAAAAGGCGGCGAGCGGCGGCGGCATCGGCGGCGGCGGCGGCGGCGCCACGCGCTCAAATGGGCGCATTTCGGATTGCGCGGCGCGTTTTGGGCCAAGCGCCGCGCGAGCTCGCCGCGCCGCCACGCCGCCGCCGTCACCGCCGCCAAGCCGAGCGACGCAGCGCGCGCAGCCACACGCCGCCATGAGCCGCGCAAGCCGCCCGCAAGCCTTCGCGCGAAGCGCGGCCGCGGGCGCGGCGGGCGCGCGCGGCGCGTGGCGGAGCGCCGCGACCTGCAGCGCCGGCGCGCCGGCGCGCGGGCGGCGCGCCTTTCTGGCGGCGGCGGCGGCGTCGGCGGCGGCGGCGGCGCTGCCGGCGGCGCGCGGCGCGCGCGCCGCCACGGCGACGGAGGCGCAGCTGGAGCTGCGCGCGGCGCGCGCGGCGCTGGACGACCTCGAGGCGCTGGCGGCGCTGTCGCAGTACGACGCGCTGCGGCGCGCGCTGCGCGCGGCGCCGCTCAACCGGCTGCGCGCCGCGGGCTCCGCGCTGTGGCGCGCGCAGGCGGACGGCGCGCGGCGCGCGCAGGCCGAGCGCGCGTACCGCGCGCTGATCCGCGGCGTGGAGCTGGCGGACGTGACGGCGCTGCGCGCGTCGCGCGGCGAGAGCGACGAGGACGTGGCGCAGCTGGTGCAGCGCGTGCGCGCGCTGCTGGACGCACTGGGCGCGCTGGTGGACGGGTGAGCGGTGTTTACGGGCGCGCTGGTGGGCGGGGTGAGCGGTGCCTCCGGGCGCGCGCTCAGGGGGCGTGCCGCCTCTGCAGCGTGAAGACCTGGCCGCAGCACGGGCACTGGCTGCGCTTGCCGGCCGAAACGGTGATCCACACGGTGTCGTGCGGCGCGGCGCCGCGCGCGGCGCCGCGCGCAGAGACGTGCGAGCACGGGCCGGTGCAGGCGACGACGCGCGCGTCGGCCGCCGACTGGATGGGCACCGGATCGTCCCACGTGCCGGTGGCCCACAGGCCGGCGGACGGCGCGCGCGGTGGCGGCGCGGCGAGGCACGGCGGGGCAGCGGCGGCGACAGCGGCAGCAGCGGGGCGCGCGTGTGCGCGCGCGGCACTCGGAGGCGCCTGGCGGGCGGAGGGAGCGGCGGCGGCGGCAGCGGCGCGCGCGCGGCGCAGCGTGTGCGCGGCGCGCGAGAGAGGGGGCATGCGCATGGCGGCCGACATTGAGCGTCCGCGGCGCGGACGGCAGACGGTGGCGCGTTGGCGGCGCGGGCGGCGAGTGCGCAGGCAGTGATCGGCGGCGGCGGCGGCGGCGGCGGCGTCGGCGTCGGCGTCGGCGTTGGCGGCGGCGGAGCGGCTGAGGAGTGCGTTGGGGGGCGCCGGTCTAGTGCGGGGCGGGAGTCTGGGGGAGCGTGGCGGCGGCGCGTGGGCGGCGATGGAGGCGGCGGCGATGGAGGCAACGGCGAGGCGCGCGGTGCGCCAGTGTCTGGTTGACGGACGACGGGCGCGGCGGCTGTGGCTGCGGCGCACGACACGACGGCGCCACAGCGGCTGCGAGCGCGTGCCAGGCGGCGCGCCGCCGCACGTGTGCGGCGTGTCGCGCGCGCGCGCAACGTGCGGCGTCGCGCCCACGCGCGGCGCCGATGGCGCGCATCATCCACGCCGCCCCCCCACGCGCGCGCTCGCGGCCGCCGCGCCGTCATGGACTCCGCCGAAGACCAGCCGCCGCCGCCGTCGCCGCCGCCGCCGCCGCCGCCGCCGCCGGACGGCGCGGCGCCTGACGGCGGCGCCGCGGCGGGCGCGCACGGCGTCGCCGTGCGCTCGCTCCTTTCGCGCCTCCAGAACGAGCCGCAAATGAACGCCATCAAGCGCGATCAGGCCGCCACGTGAGTCGTCCCCTCCTCTGCCTGCGCCCCGTGCCGCCGGCTCACACCAACGCCGCCTGTTCTGCGCGCGCCAGCCTGCAAGAGCTGCAGCACCTCAAACGCGCCATCGAGGCGCTCAATAAACAAAGCGCCGACCAGTACAACGCCATGGCGCCGCAGTTTGTTCGCGCCGCCCGAATCGCCGCGCAAGTCAAGAGCGACTTGAACGACGTTTCCGCCAAGATGCAGTACGTTGCTTCGCGTCCGCCACCCGCCGCCCGCCGTGATCCGTTTCTCACCCTCTCTGTGCGCCTCGCCAGTTCTATTCAGCAAAACATCGATCGGTTGCAATCGCTGCAACAAGACACGCAGCAGCAGCAGCAGCAGCCCTGACCTCGAACGGCGCCGCTGTACTTTTTACACTTTGCACGCACGCTCACGCTGCCTGCCCCTTCTTTGTCGCGTACACCCACTCGTGGAACTTTTCGTTGGCGCTTCCGCAGTCGAATTTGTAAGTGCCGTATACCCAGCTCCCAATCTGTCATTCGCCACAACGACGCACCAAAACAAAAACAAAACAAACAGTCAGCAATTTGTGCGCACATCAAAACAGCCCTCTTGTCGAGTCTTGCATACATCATCTGCCACCAAGTGCGCCGTTACCGTAGAGACAAACATGCCGCTCAGTATCAGAGGCACACTCTTGGTCATGCGCATCATCTGAACCGTGCTCCCCACGAACCCTGCCGCCGTTCCCATTCCTGTACATCGACCATCCCAGAACAACGCGTGTGCCAGTCAGTAACATCACGCGCACATCTGCGCCTGCGCACCGTTGCCAGCGTCTGTCTGTCACGTACCCGTAAACGTCGTAAAGTCATGCATCTTCTTGATCTTGGCCGCCTCCTCGGGGAAATGCACCGCATATCGCTCGAAATCCTCTTTGCTCACGTCCACCTTCCCCGCAATGTCCGCTATGTTTCTGGCCTGGTACACCGCATTGAAACGCGCCCGGATTCTGAAACAACGATCGCACGCGCCCACGTTTCGCCTTCAGTCCACTGCCGCGAGCATCCGCATCGCCGCCGCACCGCGCCGCCGCTCTTCGCTCACGTACCTTTCCGGCGTGGAAAAGAACCCGGTGGGGTACTTGAGACGCGACTCTGCCTCGGACATTCCCGCCCCGCACGATTGCCCACGCAGCGATGCGTTGGTCGTCGCGGCGCGGAGGGCCTGGTGTGGCGGGGAGGCGCTGCTTGCTGCGCCGCCAGCAGAGTCCGGTGCCGCGCGCAGTTGGTGCAGCCCCAAGTGAGCACGATGCCGATGCGCTGCGTTCCCGCTTTCACGCCATGCCCAGTAATTCCGGCCCGTGCAATTATAATCGACGTAGCACAATTGCTTCCCCGCCCCCCCCCCCCCCGTTCAGCCTCGCTTGTGCGCATCAAAGCGCTGCGCGAGTAGCATCCCCGTACCCCCCTCAGACTAGTCCGCAGTCTGCAAGCAGAGCGGGCGCTCGGAGCCGTTTTCCCCTCGCGCTGCCGACCACAATGTCTGTCGGCATCCCCATAAAGCTTCTTCACGAGGCCTCACCGCACATCGTGACAGTTGAGATGCGCACCGGAGATGTGTACCGCGGAACCTTGTCATCCGTCGAGGACAACATGAACGTGCAGTTGAAACGAGTAACCTTCACCAGAGTGGACGGAAAAGTGTCCACTCTGGAGCACATTTTTATAAGGGGCAGCAAGATAAGATTCTTCATCTTGCCGGACATCTTGGCGAATGCGCCCATGTTCAAGCGTGTGGAGGCATTGAAAGAGGGGCGTCCCTTGGAGGCCAGGGGGCTGGGGAGGGGCCGTGGTGCCGGTGGCCTTGCTACCAGGGTTCCGCTCATGCCTGCTGGTAAGTTATGCTTCCTTTTCTTTTTTCTCCCGCCGAGTGCGATCAACTCCCTCTAACATATTGCGCCTTGTTGTGCTGCTTTCTTGTAGGACGCGGGCGTGCCTTTCCCCGCGGGCCGCCGCCGAGAGCCGGGCGATAGCAGCTAACTTTCGCCCTCGTCCTCCCTCTTCAATCTTTCAGGAACACAACATAGAGTCACTGCTGCACACCATATACTGAATACGACACACACGGTCAGGAAAAGGATCACTGAAACCTTTTTGAGAGCCACTGTCGTATCTAGTTTTCTTTCTTTATGCTCTGCTTGAGTTTTGTCCGTTTGGGGGCACATAACTATAGGCGAACTGTGAAAGATTCCGTGGTGTCACTTCATGAGATGAAACTCTACGTCGTCACTGCTTTTGTCTCTTTTACGCAAAGCTTGTGAGGGGCTGCCTAGTCCTGAGGCTGCATCGACTACAAGAGCAGTCTACGCGATCTATCTCACGTGCATCAGTCTGTGCTTTGTGATGGTGTTGGTATTCGTCTTTTGTCGTTTGAAAACGATAAAAGCCATACCGATTTGGACCCTAGACGTTGTACGTCACTGACTAGCAGCTCAGGTGTCTGATTACAGATACAGTGGTTGCGACACCCGCCAGATCTCGAGAGAAAAAGTACTCTCTGTGCTCTAGTGCACTTGCTCATCAGACATGCAAAATTCTGCGTACTCGCTGAAATACAGTGAACCAGCTCCCTTACTGAGGTGCGGAGTTATTCCATGTCAAGCAAAGTCTTACATGCTAAAGACAGGAAGCAAGTGCACGACCGAATGTGTGCATGTTCGTAGGTTGAATACCATCAACTCAATGCCGAGTAAAAAGAGACAAGTGTGCTTTGAAGATTTCGATGACACATTGCTTGCATTTGATAAAGCATGGGTCACGCATATCGAATTCTTTTCCCCTCTGCACCTTCCTTCATTAGTCGTTCAGCGTACAAAAACTTCGGTTCATCATTTCCATTAGATGGTCCAGACAGATCACGATTTCGCAAAACCTGGAAAGTATCAAACACTCCGGCAGCGTCGAGTAGACCCATGCGAGCAAACTCCGTCAAATGTCGAAGAAAGGTAACTTCAAGGTTATACCGAATCAGAGTCTTGCGGTACTTTTGCGCAAAGTCTAGACACGCTGGAGCAATCTCCCTGTCGGACTTCACCGGATGCTCCATTTTCACAAACTGGTTCCAAAGGTTCATAAATAACTTCTCCACGGCAATGGTATCGACATATTCTTCGATTTCATCATCTACCACCCGCAATCGCCACTTCAACTCCTCCTGGTCCGAGCTTTCAGCGTCTGAATCGGCGCCGTTTTCGTACTCTTCCACCAGGAGTTCACGTTGCACCACAGAGTTATACAGCCTTTTCTCCTCGACAGCAGCGGAGATATTCTTGAACGCAGGTTTTCCAACCTTTCGTTTCTTCTTGTTGTCCATACTTCGTCTGGCAGACTTTGCAGGCCGGTAATCCCGATCTTTAAACTCCACAGACTGCCTTTTCTTTCTTCCTATTCGCCGAGTGTTTTCATGAAACTTTTCCAAGTCATGTGACGTTTCAGGAGAACATCGATCAGGCTCAGGGAGTACAATTGCAGAGTGCGACGGAGACGAATTTGTTCTCGCTCTCTTTCGAACGGGGTTATGAAATCCCGTTGGATTGTAGTACACAGATTCGAGATCGTACGCGTGTGCGACGCCATCCGATGAAATTAGCGGCGCTTGTTCCCCATGTTGTAGTTTCAGTTGTATGATGTGCGAATCGTCTTTATCAGGATTGCTTCTGGTGGACACGCTCTTGCTCGAGTCGATAAGATCGTACACAAATCGACCATGTGATATTCGTAAGTGAGTGATCAACTCTGTCGCGCTTGAGAAGCGAAAGAAGCTGTCTCCGCAAAACAGACATCGCATGTGTGGTATTTTTTCGCTCCATGTAACGAACGGTTCGATCGATACATACTTGACGGTTGGGAATGTGTTTGATACCGGGCGCCGTTCTCGTCTTGTTCGCAAAGTGCGAGGCAGAAAGATACGTGAATGGCGGTGATGCCACGCTAGAACGGTATAGAGACGGCGAGCGTCCTAGAATTCGGAACACATTGTTAGAGATGGCAAGAAAGGAGAAAGGAAGTTAGGAACGACGTACATGAAACGCCTCGCAAGCGTTCTTGTGCTGAATATTTGATTCCTTCAAAGACGCGGCAGAGGCCGGAGGCATCCTATGCGTTCACAAAGAAAGAAGAACTATTGAGCACTTGAGACATAAAAAGCCTGCGCAAACTCCAAGCGGTGCATTAGATGCTACCTTTCAACCGTTGTAGATGAAGCTCTTTGGGCAACACAAGCACGTTTTCCCCGAAAAGAAGCAGTTGAGTGTTTTAGATATGTTGGGCGTTGAGATAAGAAGCGGAAATAATGCTGCTCGTACGCGTGCGCGAGTCGGAGACGAAACAGCGAACTCGGCTAAAAGTTTTGGGGCGGATGGAGTGACGCGGGTGCGACACCTCTGATCACAGTGCAATAATATAAATGGTTTAGTTTTGTTTATATTTTGGGTATTTTTCATGCACACTAATGAGATGTTGTAATCCAACGCAATTGCCCTGCAGGCTTGTACAGTAAAAGCAATTTGGCAAGGCGCGGCTTCGCGGTGCATCTTCCATCTCCATGCGAGTTGTCGACCTCATTAACGTTCCGCCTTCGTCACAAAGCCCCTGTCCTTCATTTCACATCCCCATCTTTGTTTCAACGAGCGAAATACGGACTCAGAACGGGACTAAGTCTCCCGTTACCGAGCCAAGTAGTCGGACGGGTGCTTCCTCTTTGTTGACCAAACAGCTTCTGTTCTCCATTGCAAGTCACCTTGCTCTGAACTTTCTTTTGTGTTTGACATCTATCTTTATTTTTTTTTCAGAGCGCCCGACTGCTTTCACAATGAACACATCAGGCCCAGTCCACAAACATGGGGGGTATCGACAGGGAGAGCTTGACGTTTGCAATGAGTACAAGATCGCCACGTACACCTGGGAGCCGAAATGTGGGGTAGCAAATGCAAAGGGTGTCGTGTTCCTGTTTCACGGCATTCTCGGTCATACGTTGTTCGAATGGCTTGCCCCGGACGAAAATAATTATCGCACCTTGTTGAAAGGCTCCATAGTGGAGAGGCTGCTCAACCTTGGCCTTGTTGTGGTCGGACACGATCACCCGGGGCACGGGCGATCGTCGGGGCTGCACGCCTACTTTGACTCATTCGACCACGTCAGAGACGCTGCCATAGATGTGATCACGGCTTTCAAAAGCACGGATAATTTAAAAGGGAAGAAAACGTTTATCATGGGTATGTCCATGGGCGGAACCACGACGATTCTCGTTTGCAAGAAGTGCCCGGATCTTGTCGACGGCGTAGTTCTGCTCTCGCCAGCAGTGAGACCGCCGGATGACATGTTCGGGGCGTACGGACAATTCTTGTACACAATTAGACCTGTCCTCGGGTTTTTAGTACCAATGCTGCCAGTGCTCAAGTTGCCTCCGTCCCCGGATCCAGTCATTCGAGACGCTGTTTCCAAGGATGGGCTTTTGTATCGCGGCAAATTGCGTGTCAAGGTGGGCATGGAATTCCTCAGAGTTTACAAGGAGATCGATGAAACAGCAGAGTCGCTGAAGTTTAAGCATGTAATTATTTTTGTAGGAAAAGACGATGTCGTCGTGTCGCCGGCTGGCATCAAGCAATTTGTCGACCGAATTCAGTGCACGGACAAGAAAATGTACGTGTGTGATAGCGGGCACGAAGTTTTCACTCAGAGCGGCTGTGAAGTAGCTGTGGCGGAAGGTGCTTCATGGCTCAAAGAACGTGTAAATTGTTAAAAGGGAGTGATGCTCTCACTGAGCTCGTATTGGTAATAACTTGGTCGGAAAGAGAGCTGTCGAATAATTGATTCCCACCAGGACGAAGACTGTGCACTAATCTCACATGCGCTTGCGCGTCCGCAGCCAAGTCCATGCGGTTACCTTTTACAATGATTGCTTCCGCAGCACAACAAGCGTGTGGCGAAAAGCTTGGATGAATGGACATTGTGCGATGCATATGGCTCAGCGATGCATCAAGTAGCAACGACGGTTTTTCGGTGCTTTCTCTTTTTCCGCTTTCGTTTTGACTTTGTGACACTTGCGCCATTGGTTTCTTCTGGGCTGCTTTGTTTGCTTCCATTTGGCTTCGGAGAGTTCACGATGACATCCCCCCAACCGTCTTCTTCTTGCACTTGCTTCGCATTCTCATCTTCGGCTGTTTTTTCCCTCTTTCGTTTCTTCTTCTTGGAAAGTTCCACGCGCTTAGCATCCGCATGTTCGCCATCCCTCACGGATCCACCACCGTTTGTGAGTTCTGCCGTTTGTTGTCCCACTTTCGAGCTCCGCTTCTTCTTCAGTAATGATGCAGCTCTCCATGCCTGCTTTTTGACATCCCGTTCTGGCCTGTACGGAGCAAGATATTTCAGTGAAACGATAGAATTCAACTCTTTGTCATCTTTTGCTAAAATATCTTCCGGCGTCATGTTGAACGATTCCGGCGCCACCTTTTTGTATTTAAAGCGAACAGGGACTCCACCCACAATATCTTCGTAGTTCAGGTTATAGTATTCATCAATCATGCGACTCACGTCGTTCTGAACGTCCTCGGGTACGTCGGTGCGATCGATGATGGCGGCCTCTTCCTGAATCCCCCTTTCTTTCAGCTTTTCCTGCCCCTTCAAGTGCTTATCTTCTCGAGAATAATAGTCATCCCCAAAGTTGCTCTCCATTTGTCTGTTAAACTTTTCGGGATCAAAATCGCCATCCAAGTCGAACCCGGAGATGTCCAGCTCATCGCCAGCGGCTTCCTGTATCGCCAAAAGTCGAGCCTGAATCTCTCTCTTCTTAAGGTTCTTCAGACGTTTGATGTCCTCAATTTTGGCGGCTTTTTCTTGTTGTTTTCGCAATCTACGTGCCTCCCTAGCCTTCTTTCTTCGATCGTCCGGACGACGCATTGAGTCCGGAATCTTTCGCGAGTACGACACAACTTTTGAGCCCTCAGGATCCTCGAATCGAAAGTTGTATTTGGCTTCAAATTCGTCGTTCTTCTCTTCAAAGCTGTCATCTTCTTCAATGTCATTCTCCTCCCCATCAGGAAGGTCCACTTCGATATTGTAATCACTTGCGCCCGGAGCATCTGCCGCATTTTTGTCTAACCAACCGTTGTTCAACACAAAGTCGCGGAGAAACCTTTCCTTTTCATCCGGGTTTTCCTTTTCAAGATAGGAGTGCAGAAGCAGCTCGTCTCCAGTTTGCTGCGCACGCTTGTTGCTCTGCTTCTTCAAGAAATTATCAAACTCTTTTTCTTCTTCCTCTACCTCCGCAGTGGTCTTTTCCTTCTTTACAAAGAAATCGTGCTCATCTTCGCTCTCGCCCGATTCACTATCAGTCGAATCAGAGCCCACTTTCCGACCATTGCCTTGCTTGCTTTTTGGAAGCTCTTCGGAACCTTCAACAGCAGCCCCTCCTTGAGAGACAGTGCCGTTACCATGCTTGGGCTCATTCGAGTCGTCTTCGCCATCAGTGTCACTATCCGACAGACGCCCGTCCTTCAATAAATTTTCCCTGACATAATCCTTGAGAGTAAGTTTTTGCACGTCTCTCTTCGCAGCCTCCGCAATAGAATCCCACCCAGCAACTGGTTCATCGTCGCTGTTGTACGAGGCTTGGGATTCCTCGTCATCCTCTCCGCCGTCGCTTTGGCTGTCGAAGAACTTGGTGCTCTTGTCGTAGATGCGGGGATCCCTGGCTTGAATAGCTTCGAGCGTTTGCTTGAACTTCTTGTCCACGCCTTTGGTGAGAAGCTCGCCCAGCTCATCTTCCTCTTCCGATGACGACGATTCATCTGAAGATTGGAGCAAGTCGGCAGACGCGTTGCTCAAAAGCTGACGGCGTTTCGAGGCCTCGTACTTGTCCGCAAAGTCCCTGTTGATGGGAAGGACTTCTTTAACCTTTTTGATTGTTTTCGATTCAGCGGAAGCATTCTGGCGACGCTTCCGAGGCATTGTCGCCTCTTCTAAGCAGACTGCGAGGAAAAGAAGAACTGTACAGGGAAGTAAGTATATGTGTGTGAATCAAAAGAGGACAAGTATTCTTGAAGAATGAGTTTGCAGAAAGCGGGGAGAGACACGCAGCGCATGGCACCACCAACTGAACCGTACGTTCTCAATTCACGCCGCCGGATCACACCCTGCAAAACTACTGTACAAACAAAATGGCCTTAAAAATGCAATTATTCAGCAGGCAAACCCATGGACAAACCTGCCGACGCTGGTCGAGTTGAAGCCGATGATGCTGCGGAACATTTCGTAGACAATGCGTGTGCAAGAGGAAGTACAACTCCTCAACTCGCATCATTCCCATCATCTCGAGGTCAACCTGCGCTTTGCGTCACACATCCTTCCAGAAGACATTAATGTTTTCTCTGCACTTGCGTAGATAATTGTAAAGTATTCGGACGTATAATTCTGAGCCATCAACCTCACACTCTGCAAGTGTAAGTTACAATATCGAAAAGCGCCAAAATCTGCCTGTCCATGTTGGTTTTGCCGCAACCCGACATCTTCTCGGCAACCTCCGCGCCATGACGGCTGCCTTACTGTATGACGCTCCCCTCGCTTACCTACTAAAACAACTCTCCCCTTCTCCGTCTTACAACTCACCAACTTTTCGTCCATCATAGGGATAGGTGTCGAGGCAACGTACTGTGCCTTTCGGCGATCGTGCTATCCGAGGCCCAACTTCAGCGAACGTCATTCCAGAGCAACGCCATGATTCCCAAACACTCAAGATGGTCAAGCAGGCGCTTGTCCTCGCTTGTGCTCGTCCTGCCGCTCATTTTCATCACTTTCTTCCTTGCCCGCGAACTGCACTACTACCGACCCCTCTCCGACGAACAGAAGCGAAGCTATTGCCAAGAGCACCTGGCAGGCAGTCGTTTTCACCCCATAACTCGTATCCTGAAACAGTTCAAAAAACCTGTCACCGTGCTTGATGTCGGCGCCCACATCGGCTTTGTCACCCTCCCAGCTCTCTACTGTTTGCCAGTTCCACACTCGACGCTCACCATCGAACCCGTCCCCGTGAATGCAAAGGAGCTCATGCGCGGCGTGCGGCGGATGGGAAATGCCATAGGCGAGAAGAGAATTGCATTTCGAGAGGTTGCGTTTTCCAATGTTTCGGACTCTTTGACAATCTTTGTTCCAAAAGAACGCCCGGACAACTCGGCCCTGTCGAGAAAGGCCAGCGTGGCCAACATTGGAAACCGCCCTTTGAACGAGATCAACGTCAAACTTCGCAAGGGAGATGACCTTATCGACGACATGGTCAGGGACTTAGGTGATAAACGTGTCCCGCAGATTGTCAAGATTGACACCCAAGGCCAAGAACCTCGCGTCGTGCAGGGCATGAAGGCTTTTTTGACCAAGCATCGTGACGATGGGCTTCTAGTCCTCGCAGAACACGACAAAGGACTTCTGAAGACAAGTGGGTTTGATGCGTATCCCGTGTATGACTTCATGAAGGCGCTTGGGTATAAAGTGTATTGTCTACCAGAGATTACGGTCTCCAATGATGGTTGGGGCGACGTGCAGGTATCCGGGGCTCAGTGGACCAGAGATCAAATGAACACTAAGCGGTGCGAAGACTTAGTCTATTGGGCCGGCAAGCAATAACCGTATGCTTTTCAAATATGCGTTGCAACCCGACTATCCTGAGCCGATAAACTGTGGAATGGAAACCATCAACCATCATGCACCTTTGCGAGGGAACCCAACCGTCTGATAAGGGGAGAAGCGCCCTCCTAAAATGCGGACAATATTGCGGACTTGAATGTTTCTCTGCACTATCAAACTACCCGTTACGTACACTACCTAGAGGGAAATCCATAATTGTTGCCCACGCCAAACTAGAAAGTTTGTAGCACGTTAAGATATTGAAGATGAAAGCTTGTCTATAATTATTTAAGACATACTTGGCCTTTCTAGATGACGATAAAGTCTGCGTTTCATGCCTGCTACAGTTGTAAAAGTCCTCAACCACAGGTGTCTGCTGCGAAGACGGTTCATCATTACGTGCATATCACATCGTGGTGCAATCGAGCAAAGGTCCCATGAGACTTATGCTTTATCGTTGTGGGGCACTGGCTGGAACGTCTTGTATGATTTAACACTTGTATGGCGTGCAGCTGTCCTTTCCATCTGCATACGAGATATCCGGGATATCTGTATATTTTCTGTAAACTGCATCTTTTGGTCCTTCACGTAACGCCATACGAATGATTCGAAGACCCAAAAACATAAATTTCAAACAAGTACTTACGTGTTGTACATGAACTAAAATCAATGAAACATATGGATCATCGATTTAGATAACGGTTGACCATGCAAAACATCTTCTGTTTATGACAACAAGCTCAGCCATTACCCGGCATACACAGTGGCTCAATGCGCACCCAAATTATTCTTCATGCTGTATATGCCATATGAGAGTGATCGTCTTCCAGGTGCACACTACCGTTGCCTTAAGGCGGGATAGGAGGAATATGTACCTGACTTGATGTCCTCCACAAAACAAACGTCCCGAAGCTTGTCCATCGAGGACCACTCACTCACACACTCACACTCACGGACAAGATAACCTCTTCAACAAACAGTAGCAGCAGTATAAGCATTGGTGCAGAGAATGATTCGAATTTGGAGATGTGTAGAATACTACACCCGCTCTTTCGCTCGCATTTGCCATCTGTTAAGTCATTGCTTCTTATCTCTTGATTCTTGTCGTAGTACAGAAAATAAGCCCGTCACAATCTAAATGCTCATCGTGGAGTTTTTCATGAACATATTCCCCTGTAGCGGTCTCGATAGATACCAGAGGTCCACTGGTACACACACCTCCATGTCGTCCTCCGAGGTGCGGTTTCCAACGCTAACAAACACTCTCTTCCATTCACGTTTGACGTTTCTACGCCAGAGCTATGTACGCCAGAATTCGTGTGACGATAAATAATGATGACAATTTGTCTTTTAGAGGCGATCATGCGAGGGCGACAGCTGGAAGTGTATGTTGAAGCGTTTGAACAAGCTTTCCATCTTCTGCTTCGTGGAAGTTGACTTCTACGGAAATTTTCACAGAACAACTCGAGTAGGAGCTTCTTTGGGATCCCAGATCAGCGTTGGAGAACGGGACACAGGCAGTCTTATCGTGAACATCTGTAGGTACTCATGATCACCGCGTTCCTAATATGTTTTGGATCAAGGGGCGATATCGAGCCTCTGATTGCCTTAACTGTGACTTTGCTCAACGACTCTCGCTTTGATAAGGTTCATTTCTGTGTGCAGCCGCAGTACGAAGATCTAGTTCCCAACGATGACCGAATAATAATTCACCACCTTTCCTTGAACATGAACTCAATACGTCTCGTTTTCGCCTGGCACATGCTAAAGGAAAAGATATGGAGCCTTCTTCGGTGGGAAAGCTTTGACATAATCCGCGCCCAATGTGGAGGTTTGACTAGCTTCGTCACCCGCTTAGTCGCTCCTAATTTACCCACGCTGATGGATCTGCTGGAAGAAACTCGCCCGTCATTCATCCTCGCAACATCACTCGGCGCAATCGTTGGGCGCACGATCGCTGAACATTCCGATCTTCCGTTCTTTCTGCTCCATATGCAGCCCAACACCCCCACGTCGAGCTTCCCGCTTTATCTTTCTAATATTCCGAACTCTAGACTCGCCGCTGCTGAGATCTATGCCGCCATTCGTCAGGGAAACACATACAAGACAAATGAAGCATATCTTTCCAGTTATGAAACGCAAGTTAATTTCCATATCGACTCTCTTGGTGTGATTAATCCAATTCGACGAAGCACGGGGCTCCAAGAGATCACGAGGGAAGATGTGACAGCTATCTTTCGCGGTGAAAAAGAAAACCAACATATTCTGCAGTCGTATCCACAGAGCCTCATTCCTTCACCACCCGACTGGTCGAATCAGATTCATTCTATTCCTCCACTTGCTGACGGCTATATCCCACCTGCTTGGACTGCAGAGACACAGTGCCCCATGTTGAAGCAATTTCTCAGCCAAAGCGAAAAGCCCATATGTATTACTCTGGGCTCAGTGTCAATGAATGGTCGGGAAGCTCATGCGTTACAAACGATGTTAATCGCATTAAAAGCAAGTGCTGTGCAACGAATAGTAATTATGAAAGGGTCGGCAGGTCTAGGAGAAGATCTATTGCGTCAAGCAGAGGAAAGCGTGAAGCAATGGACCAAGGAACATGTGTTTTGGTCTTCAGAGCCCGTCCAGTATGCTTGGCTGTTCCCTTTGTGCAGCGCAGTTATTTGTCATGGGGGGGCGGGTACAGTTTCTGCGGCGCTTCGGGCTGGTAGGCCAGTCGCGATTGCTCCGATTATGTCAGATCAATACTTCTGGGGTGACCTCGTTCAAAAGATTGGGCTAGGCGCTTATCTGGAGAAAGGACTGCCTGGTTCCACAGAGGATGACCTTAGAGAAGCCATTAATGTCATTTTATCGGCGGAGGTGCAACAAAAAGCGCTTGATTACAGTGTGAAAGAACGAGGAGCTATAAGTGGTGGGGAGATGGCTGCTACAATACTGGCAAATTCTATTAGTTCATAAAATCATAATAGAACAACATTCCGAGGAAAGTCATGGCGAAGTACGGAGTTTCTATCTTTGTCATTCAACAAACCTCGCTAACAATTATCCATAGCCGATGTGGAGAATGAGCGATCACATAAGCAAAGAAGAGAAAACAAATTTCGTTCCGTGAGCCACATGGAAATGATGCCACTGGAAACGAAAAAGAGAGTAAAAGATAAGGTAAGTCAAGCAGACATCAAAACTGCTGGATTCAACATGCCACTGAATTGTCAATTGCTTGAATCCCCGTCTTCATGTTCAATGAGTGTATTTACAATCAGCTATTCGCTTTACTGCCAAAGAAATGGCGATATAGTATTCCTCAGACATGAAACGCCATCAATTGCGACCACAAACGTCTCCGGCGATTTTTCTGTCAAGAAAGTCATCATTGCGTCGGCTATGGAGAGGGAGATGTCTAGAGCACGAGGTATGGTTTAGCCGTGCATTGGTTACACCTGCAGTTACTCAGTGAATGGCCAGGCGTTCCAGATTCCAGGAAAGAGAGATTTCAAATCACTTCAAACATTTCTGCAATCCGATTCCAACTTCGTTTGCTATCATTAGTCTGGTATCTATCCAGTTCCACTTTTGGATTTTCCCGTAGTCTCATAGGCACAATCTTCAGCTTCCGCCGCTGTCGCGGAATCACCATAGCTTCTGAATGACTAATCCGCAAAGAAGCTACCCCCTTTGAGATGCCGCTCTAGAGAGGACCTAGTCTTTCTTCTGATTTGTTCCCCTATTTGCTTCAAAACATCCATTTTAGATATAATGTCGCGAAAACCACCGATGCTGAGGTACGAAGGTCATGCCTTCGCTCCTGAACAAGGGCAAGGTCAATGCTGTTTGATGCCGCGGCATGCGGTTGTGTTTTCTGCGCCACCAAGCCCTCGCGTGGCAGTCGCTAGCTTTCTCATGGTAGCCTCGAAGACCTTGCGCAAGCTTCCCTGTCAGACAACTACAGTCCGCTACTTTATTGGTCAAGTGTGCAAATAGGACTAGCACAGCTCTTGCACGTGATTCTCCGTTCCCACAACATCAACCATGTCATCCTTTCAGCCTTTGACGCTGCCGTTCTTGCGAGTATGTCCTTTAATCTTCGCATATATGCAAAAATCACAAATCTCAGAGATATCGCCGAGAGTCTCAGCACCCAATGAACTGTTGCTTCTCTGCCGTTGCTCTCCGTGAGCCAATGATGTCGATTTAGGCTTCGTGTGCTCTCTATCCTTCCACCAGCTGCACCTTATTTCGCATTGTGTAGCGCGAGAGCTGGATGGTCGCTCTCTGACAAAGACGCAACTGGCATTCTGCTCTCAAACAAAACCGAAGACGTGATTTACCTCTAAGCTGACTGTTTCAGCACAATCGGACGGAACCTTGCGCAAGAAATCATTGTTGACAAGGCAATCATACTCATTGTCTTTTGTTTCTTATTCACTGAACTCTTCTTCGTGAAAGTCAACTTCTTCAGGTATTTATCAATCATTTGATGAAATGGCTCAGCACTACAAAAAGCCGTCGATCACTGAGTCAAGAGTAAATGTCTTCCTTGGCTGGGAAGCGTTTAATCCCAAAGGAAATGTTCCGCCTGGACGCATGGATCAGAATTTATGCGGGCGACTGTGGCGTAATCATGATCGTTCTGCCGTGCGTCTCTCCGTGGCAAGCATTGGCAACCCTTTGACATGTCCTTCTCAGAGAGTTTTTGAGTCACATTCCTTTCAACCAGCATGTGTTGGAGACTCTTTTGGACCAAGCTTTTCGTCACATCTATTTCGACTTGATATTGAGGTGCCTGAAGCTATGCACAATTTGCCAGTTCATTTACTTTGGGACTCAAACTCGGAAGCTATGGTTTTGGGTGAGAGTGGAATCCCGCTTCAGGGGCTGGTAGGCGGTGATAGTTGGTGTCGTCGAGCTGATTTTCCGCTATTTCCAGAACGCTCGTACAGCTTGGGAAAAGGAGGAGAAACAGTGAGGCTGTACATTGAAATCGCCTGCAATGGCTTGTTTGGTGCCGGACGTGGTGGCGATATTGAGCCTCCGGATATGGATAAGTATTACACTCTTGAAGAATGTTGTATTGCTGTTTTTGATCCCACAGCATGGGGTCTCATTCACGATCTCACTCTTCTATCCAGCTTAGCAAAAGATTTACCAGAGGGTCCTAGACGGGCAAATGCGCTGAACGTTGCGAATGAAGTTGTCAATGCTGTAGACGTTACTGACAGGAATACTTTTGAACGTGGTCGAAAGGTAGCAGCAAAATTTCTTTCGAAGAGAAACGGGGATGCCCAGAGCACTGTTTATTCTATGTTGCATTCTCACATTGACCTGGCTTGGTTGTGGCCAATGGCTTCCACACCAGCGAAGGGAGCTCGTACTTTCTCAACTCAACTCAGATTGATGGATTTGTATCCAGAAGCGATATTTGTGCAATCTCAGGCTCAGCTATATGAATGGGTCAAGGAAAAGTATCCATTGCTCTGGAATCAAATATGTGAACGTGTGAAGCAAGGAAGATTCGTGCCTGTGGGCGCTACGTGGGTGGAAATGGACTGCAATATACCCAGTGGTGAGTCGCTGGTTCGTCAGTTTTTGTTAGGTCAAGAATTCTTCAAGGAGAACTTTGGGACTTATTGCAAGGAATTCTGGCTACCCGACACTTTTGGGTATGCGGCGCAACTTCCACAGATAATGAAGGGATGTGGCGTTGACTATTTCATGACCCAGAAGCTGAGCTGGAATCTGTTTAATAAGTTTCCGTACGTACAATACATTCTATCTCCCATCATTGTATTCGCGTTTTCTGGTGAGGGGTGTGTGGCGAGAATCATCGACAGCGATACACTGACACACGAGATTGAATCTTTTCGTTTTCCTTATCACTATCTGTAGGCACTCCAGTTTTGTGTGGGAAGGTCTCGACGGTTCTCGAGTGCTTTCTCATATGCCGCCAGCGGACACCTACAATGCTCAGGCCTTTCCAGGTGAAGTATTTCGTTCTGTTAACAAGAACAAGGATTCGGGAGTGATAGGTGATGCAATCATGCTTGTCGGGCACGGCGACGGAGGTGGAGGAGCTTCACCAGCAATGGTAGAATCAATGCGTCGAATGAACGATCTAGACGGTGTTCCTCGTGTTAAGTTTTCTACGCCTTTGGAATTCTTCAAACGGCTGGAAGAAAAACAAGACGAACTTCCTCGATGGGTGGGAGAACTTTACTTCGAGCTTCATCGCGGAACGTACACAAGTCAGGCGCGGGCAAAACTTGAGAATCGCCAGTCCGAAATACTACTTCAAGAGGCAGAGGTCCTCAGCTCCATTGCTTTCTTAGCCTCCAAGTTTGCAAATCAACCGTTTAGTTACCCAGCTCTGGAGCTAAAAGATTGCTGGAAATTAGTGCTGAAGAACTGTTTTCACGACACATTGCCTGGTTCATGTATTGGCGAAGTATATAAGGAAACAGCTCGGGACTATAAAGATGTTCGTTTGAAGGGGAGCGCGGCAGTTAAGCGGGTTCTTAAGTATTTTGAGGACTACTTCTTGACGCTCCCAAACATCAAGTCATCCCCGAATGGCCACCAGATTACAACGGTCTCTTCAGAACTCTCTATGCCTATTAATGGTTTGCTCGTAAGCAAGGAACGAATGGGAAGTGATGAGGACTTGAGACCTCGAGTCATAGAAACTTGCCTCCGATCAGATATGAACTTTTCTTCCCTTTATTGGCAGGCTTGCAAAGCGAAAAGGCAAGGTCCGCTTCTTGAGAAGAGCAGTGATCCTGATGGATCCAGAGTGCTTCTGGCTCTCTCCACCGCTGCCAAAGGATTCGGAGTGACAACCACACCAAGTTTTCTTTCCCTTCCATCAGAAGATTTGCAGCCTGTCACTGTCTTTGAAGAAGAGAGAGTAGGCCAGCCAAATGTATTCGTGATGAACAATGGACTCGTTCGCGCTGAAATCTGTCGTACAGGGAAAGTGAAGAGTTTGAAACTTTTCTGTGACTCAAAATCGGTGTCACACGAAGGAAGAGAAGCTTTGGTTCGAGGGCATGAAACATCCGATATTGTTTCGCAAGGCGGGAACAACTTTGTTCTGTATGATGATGTGAGCCAGTTCTGGTGTGCTTGGGACTCGGAGGTGTATTCATTTGAGAAAAAAGAATTCATCGGGGATGCGGTCAGTTGCACGGTCACTGAGTCTGGGCCACTGCGCGGAGCACTTCATTTGAAGTATCCTCGAACAAAAGCAGGGTCAGAAATCGAACAATTCATTTTGTTACGTGCTGGTAGCGCTCGTCTCGATTTCCGCACTCGAGTTGACTGGAAGGAGAGCAGGAAGATTCTACGGGTCCTGTTCAATGCGGAGGTGCGGAACAGCCACGCGAGCTACGATTCGCAATTTGGCTTTGTGAAGCGCCCAACTACATTTAATCATTCATGGGAAATTGCCAAGTTTGAGGTGGTTGGCCATCAGTTTTGTGATCTCAGTGAGCCTAATTTTGGAGTGGCTCTTCTAAGTGACTGCAAGTATGGATTTTCAGTTCGAGATTCGACCATGAGACTGTCCCTACTCCGTGCTTCAAAGAGTCCGGACGATGCCGCAGACATTGGGACCCATTTTATGACATACGCTGTTCTCCCCCACCGGAAGGCCTTCCCTTGCCGGGAGGTATTCGCGGAAGCATGGGATCTTAATGTGCCTCCTGAATTTCATGAGTTTTCGGGAGTGGACCAAGCAACACGATCAGTGTCCCTCGCGTTCAAGATGAAAACGGAGCCAGCAGATACGTTGAAATCAGTTTGCATTTCTGCTGTGAAAAAGAGTGAAAGTTATCCTGATGCCATTGTGGTACGCATGTACGAGACCATGGGCTGTCGGGGTTCTGCTATTTTGAGTTTCCCCTTTCCAGCGCAAGGTGTGAAGATTTGCAACATGATAGAGTCAGAGATACTGGTTGATCGGCAATGCACTGTCCACGGTGCAGACAAAGAACAAGGAATAACAGAAACTGCTCTGTATTTCAAACCATTCGAAATCGTATCAGTTTTGGTTTTCTTTAATTCCGGAAGGAGCACGAACGGAGTGCTTCATGGGAACTGACGAAATGATTATCACGGAGTATCTTTTAGCAAGAATATCTACATGTATCTAGTATCGAAGAGCTATGCAACAACAAGTCTACTTTATGCATACATTGGACGGCAATTGTAAGGTGTATTGCCAAGAACAAGAAGACTGCTTTGTTGCGGACCGTTATGTCAGACATTGAGCGAGATCGACTACCACACACCGTCAAAGCAAATCTCGGATAAAAACCAGGATACCGACGCATACTGGCAGACATTCAATTTAGAAAGTAGTTGGCGAAGAACACAAAGAAGATATCATATTTTAGACTCTGCACCATTGATAGCTGCCAGTTTGATATATATATAATGTTTACTTGTGATTTGTGGAAATCGGAGGACGTGAAGACGATGCGGGCATGCGTCTTGATCTCGAGCGGATACTGCGACATAAGGCAGAAAAGAACGACAGAATGGAAACTATTCGGAGGGTTTGTCGAGCAGTAATTGTGATCCTAGAGGAGATGTATTCCTTTCCTGGAGCGAAGTCGAAAAGATGCGAATATCAAGAGCACGAATGCCATGAAGCAGTAACGACAAAGGAGAACAGAGTATAAAATCCGTCCGTTCCGTTGCATGTGACTGTCTCAATCCGTCGCGCGCAGCTTGACGGATTGAGACAGTCAGATGCAATGGAACGGACAGAGGTTACACACGCCGCCTGGCTAAAAGTCCACCGCTCGCTGACACGTGGGTCTTTGACTGGGATGGTGCAATCTCATTTGCAGGCTTGAAATGCTTTCCACTGGTTTGATCCAATTGGAACGCATCATGCAAAATCATGCAAAATGGAATCATCAACCAAATACATCATGCAACACTTTGCTCGGTATTTCGGAACACAAAGCACATTCCGGACGCCCCCACGCAGTGCGAGTGCATCAACTGCACCTGTACGTTAGTCTCGCAGCGACGTGCGCGAGCCGTTAATTCCAATAAAATATAAACACATGTTTTAGAAATTCGTGATGTCAACTGACATTCGCAGTGCAGCTTCAAATGCACGTTGAATCGCCATCGAGCTCGACCCGGGCCCGGGTCACTGGCAGAATGGAAGCAGCACCG